>JAJEJO010001490.1:0-32368 GCA_020662805.1 Glaucomys volans | reverse complement strand
ATTACCATGAACATGACTTTACTGAGACCTGTTTGAGTCCCCATTTTCAACTTTCATGTGTATACCCACAATTGGAATTGATGAATCATCTGGTAATTTTATTTTATTCATTTATTCTTTTATGAACCACTATACTAATTTTGGCCATAGCCTCTAGACTCAGACATTGGAAGGGCTTCAGAAACCGCACACCTGCTTATGGACAGGGAGTTGGGGGTTCAGTGACAGATCCTTCTTCCTCCTTTTATGTGAGTTAGGGGGCCAGCCCTGCTAGAGCCAGGTGTCCGGGTTCTCAGAGGTGCTGCTGGTACCTTTGGAGATAGGGTGGGAATGCCCCACAGGGGCCTGGTGATTCTGCCCCTGCCAGTACATGGGGACATAGGAGCACAGAGACACAGGGACAGCCAGAAGGTCACACAGTCGACACAGCTGCACCACAGTCTAGTGTGCTCCAAGCCCCCCAGGGCTCTGGAACTCTTCCTGGGCTGAGTTGTTTTAGTCCAGGAGGCTGAGCCCTCCTCTCTGGGTCTGAGAGCCCCAGAAGGCTGATGGTAGATGCTGTGGAAAGGGTGCCACACGGGGACCCCAGGGTCCTTTTTGACCCTCCCGCTGAGGGAGCCACACAGTTGTTTCCTTGCTCTGAGGAGGCTCTGCTCCTGGGGCAGGTTCACCCCCCTCTGCTGGAGAAACCAGCAGCCCTTCATTTGGGCCATGGCGTTCCAAACTCCGGGGTTTTCTGTGGTTCACAGGCAGGGACATGAGGCCTTGGGAATAAGGAGCCCTGCTAAGAGGGTTGACATCCCGGCTTCTCTCTCCCTCCTCCCCATGACTGGAAGGGTGGGATGCCTCAGCCCCTGCAGATCTGAAGCTACTTCCTCCCCGGAACCTGCCCCCAGTCAGCGGTGCTAGAGACCCAGGGGAACGGCTGTCCCAGGTGCTCCCCCTCCCGCCCTTGGCTCTGCAGCAGGCCCTGTGCCCTCAGGGTCTGCCCACCACCCTGATCCCATTAAGGACACACGAGGCTATTATAGACTGTGGCCTTTTGGCGCGGCGGGGTCTATAATAAACCTCCCCATTTAGCTTCCCCTCCCACCCCGGCTGGCTGGCACCATGGAAACATTAGGTGGTGGCTAATATCACTTATTTATTACAGAGCACTTAGGCTGCTGTTCTGGGCTCCTGCCCAGGGTGGCCTCCTCCCTCTCCCCGAGTCCCCATGCCCAGGCTGCTCCTCTTTACCTTGGCCAGTCCTGTCCTGAACTGCACGTGCTACTGAGGTGGAGGGCAGAGGGAAGGTCTGTCTTGGGGCTCATTATTACCCCAGCGTTCCAGATAAGGAAACTACCTCCCCGAGAGGGTAAGAGACTTGCTCAGGGCACAAAGCTGGCAAATGGGAGAGCCAGGACTGGGTTCTGGTCAAGTTCATCAAATGACCTGCTGAATCCCTATGCAGCCTCTGGGAACCATGCTGGAGCAGGTTGGAGGGTTCTGGTCCAGCAAAGTCAGTGACTAAATGGTTGGTTCTGCTTCAGGATGAGGGGACAGGCAGGCTTGTTGGGATTCCTGATCAGGCTCTATTCTTTGCTGGCTCTGTGTCCTTGGACCAAGAACTCAGCCTCTCTGAGCAGAGCCGCTGCATCCTCCTGCTGGGAATCAGAACTATGTTACCAATCCTGCCTTGCAAGGCTATGAGCCTGATGCCATTATGGGGTGGGGCTGAGGGGTCCTAGCTACTCTCCGACCTCATCATCAGAGCATGGCCACTCTCAGTGGAAGAAAGAACCTCTAGAGTTGGAACCTCCTGAAGGAAGACCTGACCCCTACTCTGTGGATTTCTGAAAAGCTCTGCCCCTCCCACCTCCATCCCCAGGAGCCCTGCCTGAGGGAACAGTCATCCAGACCCTGTTTCCCTGTCATTGAAGTCAGAGCCAGAGAAGCCTAAAGGACCTTCTTGTCTAGTCCCAGAGGCCCAGAGAGGGAAAAGGGGCTGGCCCAGGGAGGGTCACACAGCAATCAGTGGAGGACTATAGGTCTCCACCAGCAAGCTCTGTACCCTTGCCTGGGCTGCTGGCTCAGATGAGGACCTGCAGATCTCAGCCTCCTCCCTGCCTGAACACTTGCCCCAGGGGTCTCAGGCAAACCTTCGTCTCTCAGGAGAACCCCAGGAAGTGCTGTGGGGTGGAGACACTGGCAGAGAGAGACAGAGAGCCTTTTGGAGGCCCAGAGAGCTGGGTAATGTGAGGGATGGGGAGACCCTGCTGTCATGCCCAGGACTGGGCTCGTGGCTGTGCCAGGATTGGAGGGTCCAGATGGTGGTGAAGCAATGCCCTCAGCCACCTGGTAGTATTTGGGGCTTCGTCCTAACCTAACTGGTGTTTTCACGATCTGGTTGAGGAACCCGAGTCTGGCAGGGTTGCATGGCTGTTCTCCAGGTGCATGCTCTGAGGACGTTGGATCTCAGCTGGCATCCAGGCCTCTCCAAGGACCATGTAATCTTCATCTTCCGCGTGGACTTCAGGACTGATGCCAGTGCAGATCCTGGGGCTGGAGGAGAGGGCCATCAGGACTGAGGTTCTGCCTGGCCCTGGCCACAGTCTGGCCTCCTCCACTCTCCTGGGTAGGCCTGTGTCTGTCTATACTTTATCTGGTTTTCCTTGCCCTCGGGGCTCTGGTCAGAGCCTGGCCACACTGGGCACTTCAGGCTCTCCTGGTGAGCACTGATGTCAGACTTGTCACATTGTCAGGCCATTGCCACCCTGGGCTGCCTCAGCAGCTGCCTGGCTGAATAATTCATGGGGTCTTGTTTACTTTTTCCTTCCTGGCTGCCGGTGGCTCTCAAAACCCCACCAACAGCCCCCTCCCAGGTCCAGCTGCCTTGGCCTCCACCCCTGTCTCCAATTTGACCACCAGAAAGCTGCTCCAGAGCTGGATCGTGCACAGCCTCTGAATTATTCAGGTCTCTTTTGCTGGTGCCAGTGTAGATCCTGGGGCTGGAGGAGAGGGCCATCAGTCTGCCCCCTTTGGAAGGCACATGGAAGAAGCATGTGAGAGAAGAAGTTGTCTGGGCCTCCAGCTCCATCCAAACTGAAACCCACAACTTGTTGGATCCAGAGTCATGGGCCAGCTGTGAGCCCCAGGGAGCAGACAGTGCCTTGGTGAGGGCTCCCCAGACCTGGCACATGGCACTACACTGGGGCGCAGGCTGCGAGTCGATTGCCAGGCCCACATGAGCCAGAAGGGGTTGGCATGGGCCGTCCTAGGGGCCAAGAACCCAGTTCTGGGGTCAGACAGCTTGGGGGGAAATCCTGACCCTTCTGCCTTCCAGCAGTCACCCTGGGCAAGTTACTGCCTCATGAAGCAGTTTCTTTAATGTAAGATGCAGGTCGTGCTGGCTGCCACCTCCCAAGGCTGCCAGGTAGGTAATGAGCTGGAGCATCTAGCCTGCTGGCCTGTGGTCAGGGCTCTGGCTACACCACGCTGTGCCTGCTTATCTGCTTGCCTTTCCCATGGGCCTGCCGGTGTTTTAAGGAAGGGCAACTGGCTTTATTTTTCTCAGTATCTCAATAAACAGTACTGAGGTAGCTTCTAGTAGGTGTTTGTGAATGGATGAATAAATGAATGAGTGAGGGGGTGCTCTCGGGAGATGCCATGGGCTGATCGACGAGGCAGGGAGGTGCCCCAATTGCTTGGAGTGTTCCCCTGGATCACCCCCCAGCATTCCTCCACTGGCATGGAGGCCTGGGCCAGAAAGATGCTCTAGGACCCCTCTTCTCCTCTCATCACACTGCTGTGGCTCTCGGCTTCAGTGGGGGTTGGGGGGACAGCGGATGGTGGTGATGCAGCTGCTGCTGACAACCAAAACAGTGGGGACCAGAAAAAGGACCAATCCCGTGACCAGAGGTGGAGTAAGGCAGAGAGGAACAGCTGATGGGCTGCTCTAGCCTGTCAGGCCAGCTCCTCCAGGGCAGGGAATCAGGGCCCTTCCCTCTGCACTCTGCACTCCTGGTTCCTGGCATGTTGTAGATGAGCAGTGGAAATTCCCTGAATGAGCACGTGTCCCGAATCCTCAGAGGATCAGGCAGTCTCGGGACCTTCCCTCCCCACCCCCAACACACAGACTCCTCAGGCTGCCTGGAGCCAGCTTCCCTGGCCCTTCTACCTGTGCTTTGCCTCAGTTTCTCCAGTCATAGAAATGGGTCTTATGGGTTGCTTCTCTTCCCTGCAGTCTTATCCAAACTGACCAGTCCTGGCACCACTGCTGGAAGAGGACAGGGGTCCCACTGCCCTCAGGCTTCTGGGATCCACGGTCACGGTCCTGGCCACAGGGTGCCACGGCCATGCCGTGAAGTCCTGATAAGCTATTTTGATATTTCTGTTGCTTTTGGAAAGACGGCTTCCAGATTCAGGACCAGGTGGTGCTGGTCTTTTTTTGGAGGTGCTAATTAATAATTTAACTTCATGTAATGATAATTTTATCTTGTTGCAGTTTGTGGATTTATGATTATCTCATCCACCCGGTGCCTGGTGCTCGGTTCCGGTGCTGCCTGCCGGAATGTGCTGCTGGGAGCATGTCCCCATGGGAGGGGGGGCCCGGGAGTGAGGTGGTGTGGAAGGAAGGTCTCCCTGCCACCTTTCCTCCGTGGGCTCTTGGACTGCTGGGGTGCATGGCTTCCTAGAATCTCCTGAGGGCTCTTTTGTGTAGGGAAAGGAGGCTGGAGCCAGGAACCTTTCAGCTCAGGACATCTGGGAGTCTGTGGACATGGGTGTGGAGGTTGGGGTGGCAGCCTGGTATTACAGGCTGTCACATCAGGAAGAGCCCTGAGAGAGTGTCCCAGCTAGACCAACTCTTGCTTCACAGATGGGGAAATGGGAGGCTAGACATAAAGAGGAACTAAAGCAGCCAGTCATGGGTCTCATTTTGAACCGACTTTCTCCCAACATAAACCTCTCCACCTGAGCCACCAAGCCTCCATCTCTGCATGGAACAAAGAGACAGGGCATGTGGTGGCAGGTGACCCAGGAGCCCAGGGTTGGGCCCTCAAAAGGGTCACTGTCTGTCTCTCCTGCTGGCAGTCCCGAGCCACTAAGCTCAAAAGGGATAGGCGGGGGGCTGGATGTCCCTCCTTAATATTCACAACCCCTTTTCCAACACCATGTTCTCTTGATCAGGCAGGTGACTTTGGTGTTCCAGAAATGGATGCCATCTAAATGGAGTTGAATGACTTGGAAGAGGCAGTGGGGGCTAGAATCAGAGATTGGTGCATCCGATTTAGCTGAAGAGATGGAGGAAGAACATTCCAGACAGAGAGAATAAAAAGAGGAATGCTCCAGACTTAAAACTGGGATGTTTGGGAGACAGCAGTCAGACTGGGGAGGAGGTCCCACCCTGGGGGCCACCTCACTGTTGATTTCGGCCTTCAAAGGATCCGAAGCCAGGTTGCACTTGACCCCTTGGGCCAGACCCTTTGGCTCTAGGGCCTTCCCTTTGCCTCTAGGGCCTACCCTTTGCTCTCTTGCCATCCAAGGGAGAGCAGTGGAGACAGTGTGAGAGGGTTTCCTCCCGGACTGGACAGAGTGGAGGACTCTGCTGGGCCTGCTCCATCTGCTGGACAGAACCATGGAGCAGGGGCTGCCTCTGGGCTCCTCTCCTCACCCACCTGGGCTCTCCCTCCACTCGAAGCTGGGCTGTTGACCAGGCCTGGGGTTGGCCTTCGTCCATGCTAATGAGATGCTAATGTTGAAGACCAGATTGGCTGTGGCATCTGAGTGTTTGGGGACCCTCTTGACAGCCCGAGGAGCCCTCCAGCCAGTCTGGGCAGCTTGAGCTCCAAGCCAGGACGTTTCCCCAGCAGGCGGGCCTGTCACTTCTCATTACTGCGGATGCCCACGCAACCTGCCAGGGGGCCATGGGGCACAACCAGCCATGTTCTCTCCTGGAGACTGACCCCAGGGAGGCTGCTGCTGGTCTGGCAGAGTCCCAGGGACTTGGCAAGCTTGCTTATCCTGGGTCCCCTTTGCTGCAACTTGGAGTGGAGGATGTCACAAGGATCCCTTGTGCTCAGAACAATGAGGTGACTTTTGTTTTGACTTCTCCCACCCAAGGTTTGTGACAGTTTGTGTTCAGGCAAATCTCAACTGTGACACAAGCATTCTCCGCTGAATGCTTGGCACTCAAGAACCTCAGAAGGTCAGAGCACAACAGTTCCGAGAAATCAGCAAATACAGGGTGTTTTTTAATAATTAATTTTTTGTTTGCCTTAAAAATCGTACAAATAAGATGTGCAAAATTTTAACAAAATGCTTAATGCCAAAAAAATTTACAATAAAAAAAGCACACTCCCTGTCCTTCCTATCTCCACTCTCGCCCTCAGGACAGCATATTTTTTTTTTTTTTTTTTAACTCTTTCAGCTACTTTTTTTTTGCTGTTGGCCTTCCTATTTCTAAATTATATGCATATGCTGCTAATTGTTGCTTTATCAATGTTAGACATAATCTATTGACTTCCTGCTTATGGTAGATGAAGATTTTGCTGCTATTCACACCCTTTCTGTCCCCTTACTTCTTATATAGTCATAGTGCAGTTTTTAGCCAAATCTAAAGCAGCGTCATGAATGTGGGAATATGGTTCCTCACTCAGAGTGAAGCAATAGGCTGTATAATATTTTCTTTCTCAAACATTTTGTCCCCTTTGGGACATACATTTCAGTCCCTCCTGAGAGACAGTTAGTGCTCTTCAGACATCCATCTGTTCCCCTCCATTAATCAACTTCCTTTCCGGTTAGACTGCAGGTGTACCACTTGAATAGTCTCTCTCTTTTTTTCTTTGGTATCAGGGATTGAACTCAGGGATGCTTAACGATTGAGCCACATCCCCAGCCCTTTTTTATATTTTCTTTAGAGACAGGGTCTCACTGAGTTGCTTAGGGTGTCGCTAAGTTGCTGAGACTGGGTTTGAACCTGCGATCCTCCTGCCTCAGCCTCCTGCTGGGATTACAGGCATGTGCCACTATGCCTGGCTTGAAGGGTCTCTTTAGGTAAAGGCAGTTAGGATGCTGTGTCTCTCTTCCCTTTCTGTTTTCTCTAGTGAGGAAACTGTTCAGGTGAGCTGTGCCAGGTTCCATGCTGTGCAAATACAAAAGGAAGCCCATGCCTCCGTATCAGAATGCAGTACAAATGAGAAATAAGAATTTGTAATCTGTGTGGCATCTAGCATTAACCACCCCAATGAAAACTTCCAGAACTAATAACGGTATTTTCAATTGCCTCATTTTCTTAAATTTTTTCTGAATGTTGCATAATGTCTGCCAGACCATAATTAGTAGGATTTTTTCATAATTATTGCCTTACCTTACCAGATTATCTATCAATCATTCTTCCTTTCCTGGATTCTGCACCTCCTGGAGCCTTGAGTTTCTTGTTTCAGCCTGGCCTGTGACTCTCTCTGTCTGCTGCAAAGCTCTGGTCCTGGGCACTTCCCTGGCTCCTCCTCTGTTGACTTCTTCTTTTGTGATTTACTTTTGCTGGGAAGTATCTTTACCTAGGAAGCTATCCCATGATAGCTTCCTAGGTAAAGATACTTGCAAAGTAAATTCTGAATTTTTACACATCTAAAACAATTTATGTTTTAAACTTATGTCTCAATTGTATATCTAGATCTAGAATTCTGTATTTAAAATAATACCCCCACCATCAAATTTAAAAGGCACTGCTTCAGTATTATTTAACATCCACTATTGCTGTTGAGAAGTCTTACAACCATGTTTCTTTGTATGAAACCTGTTTTTGTATTTGGAAGCTTTTTTTTTTCCAGAATCATTTCTTTGTCCATTTGTTCTAAATATTTAAAATAATATGTCTTGGAATCTGCTCTATACTATTCTGGGCAGTTGGTAGGTCCTTTAATCTGAAGGTTCCTATCTTTTAATGCTAGAACATTTATATGAATTCTTTCTTTGATAATTCTGTTCCCTCTCTTTTCTCTGTTAACTGGATACTAGATCTTGGACTGAAATTCATGTGCATTAATCTAGTTACAATAATGTACAATAATGCTGCAGAACAAAATAACCCCAAACTCAGTGGCTTAAAACATGATTGCTTCTCCTGGATCTGTGGTTGACTGAGGTCACCGAGTCGGGCCGACCTCGGCTGGGTTTCTGTACTAGTGCAATCTGGGTTTACCATGCATCCTTGAAGATGAGGGGTTGGTTGATCTAGAATAAGCTGGGCTGGGGGTACAGCTCTGCTCCATATATATCGTTCTCTCCTCATGGGATCAGTAGCCCATGTGAGATCCAGGCTCTGCTCATGGAGAAGGCAGAGAAGCAAGAGAAAACACCAATCATGCAAGAGTATTCCAAGCCCTTTGTCAATTCCATCCTCCAACATCTGGTGACCCAAAGGTAACCAGATGGCAGTTTCAAAGTTGCATCACAACTTCTCCAGTGGGAGGAGCTGCACAGAGACACAGCAAAAGAGTTGGTATTGGCATGAGTAAAAAACCAGGAAACTTGATTCGGTCCCGCACAATTCTTTAAGTCATATATATTTTCTTACCTTTTCCATGTCTCTGCCACTTCAGACTCTTTTCTGGAAGATTTCTTGGACACTATTTTACAATATTTGTTGTATATTTTATCTTATAGTTTTGTCTTCAATTACATAGAGTCCTTTCTTGTCTCTAATTTTTCCTTTTTCATGACATCCTATTCCTGTTTCATGAATGCACCATCTTTCCTATCCCTTTTAGAAAATGTATTAAAGTTTTTAAGTACATCTTAAAAATATATTTTTCATTGTCTCCTATTTTCCCCCTGGATGCTCCACCTACCTGCCCTTGTTGATCTTGGCTTCTGTCTTGGTGGTATTGCATATAGCATGGTGGAAAGGGTGGACCTGGAGACCACTTAGGCCCATGCTCAGTTCTCTGGCTTACTAACAATATGACTGTATTTGGGCTTAGTGTCCTTCTTCCTCAAGGTGCTCATCAGTAAAATGGGACAGAGTAGTAATCTATGTCATAGAACTGTTGGAAGGATTAGAAGATTTACCATATGGATGGTACCTGGAAGCATCCCCAGCACACAGTACAGGACTTAGCTAATAGTTTCCCATGTGGAAATCTCTTTTCAAATAGATGTGCAGCACTAAAAAGCTGATTGGAAGTTTGTGTTCCGTGGTGAGGTTTGTGGAAAGGTGGACTCCAGGACGGAGTGTTGGGTGGGAACCTGCTCCTGCAGTTGAGGATCCTGATGACATTTTAAACACTGCTCCCCTTATAGCGATTCCCTTAGTGAGGAGTGCTCTGACTCCAGGGGCCCAGGGCTCCCACTGGCTGGTGTTCAGGCCTCTTATTGGGCCCTGTCTCCAGCTCCAGGTGCCACTCCCACCTCCCTGCACCAGTGCCTTCCAGGCCTGAGTCACTGAGGGGTTTGCTATCATTTTCGGGATCCTAGGAGAGATAGGAGGTAGACACATCTTTAGAAGTCAGGACTGTGTTTTCAAACTCTTTCAGCTGCAACCTTCCCTGACAGCCAGCATGCAGTGCACAGGAAAACCAGGCTGCCAGGACTGGAGCCTGGAGACCCCATCAAACCTCCCTGCCAGCCTCCCTTGGAGACATTGGCTGCCAGAACTCAGTTTGAAAAACCACTGAGATGCAACCATGCCTGCCCTCACTTCCTGGAGGAGGAGGTCCAGGCCAAGAGAGGACAGTGAATGGAATGTGACCTCTGACCCCTAGTTTAAAATTCTCCCTTCCACTTTGCAGCTTCTGAGAAGAGGGGGTGGTGGTTGATCTACACTGTTCTCCAAAAGTTAGGAAAGAAGTTTCAACCTCCTTCCTCAAAATCCTCCCAGTCCTACTTCCTCTGGTTCTATCTTGACTTTCTATTTCCATCTGGCCACCTCTGGGGATAATAACAAGGGGCACATAATTGCTACCTGCTGAGTAAAGTAGCTGTAGCTTTTATTTGTCCTAAAATGTTCCCTTCCCATCATTTGGGCCTGCCAGCCTCTGTGACCTAAGCTCCTGCTAGCCCCCTTTAGGATGCCAGCGTCCCAGGCAGCAGAACCGCAGACTGCTCTCCTTCCCCACACCTCCCACTTTTAAACAGACCGCCAGGGTAGAAGACACTCCCATCCTTCCATTCCTCTTCCACCAGGGCAAAATTCTGTCTTCTTTCAAGACAGAATTGGTGGCACACATGCCACCTTTTTGAAGTCGAGTAAGTTCCTTGATCCCTTGAGCCTCATTCATTCATCTGCAAAATGGGCGGCATGGGGCCTGCATACTGGGCTTCAGGGAAGAATAGTTCGCTGATGTAGAAGTTGGAAAAGTGCCGGGCACACACACACAATGACTCAATAAATGTGAGCTGTTATTACTGTGTGTGCATCTATTGTAAAAATGTCCCATTCTGTCTTTTGGTGTATGTCTAATTTCTTTGCTGGATGGGTGGGTCTCAGCCCTGACTGTGCATTAGAGTCACCTGAAGGGTTTTTAAAAACCATGGATGCCTGAGTCTCACTCCAGATCAACTGACTGTGAATCTCAGGGGACACGGCCCAGGCGTCGGGATTTGAAGAGCTTCCCAGGCTCTGGATTCTAACAGATAACCAGGGCTGAGCCTGCTGAGTTGGACCAGGAGCTGCCTGAGAGCCAAGATTACATGTTGCTCATTTTTATACCAAGTGTGGTGCTCAGCAGCCATAATTGTTCAATTGATGAATAAGTTAGCAAGGTCTTAATCAAGATCTGGGCCCCTTCTAGAAAGGGTTCTGGAAGGCCTGAGGACGGGGCTCTGCATCTAGGTCTTGAGGTACATGTTTATGTATAGCCAGTTATTCACACAGTGCTTTCATCGGACATCCTTGCAATCCCATTTTTACCTTAATAGCCCATTAGACAGATGAAGAAACTGAGGCCCAGAGACACTGCCTAACTTCTCTCTGTCAGACAGCTACAGGGTCAGGCCATGGACCTCTGTCTCCAGATGCCTGGCCCCATAATTCAGAGTAAGGCTCTGAGCCACCCAGGCTGGCTTCTAGGAGTGAGGTCATGCAGAGGGGAGGTGGAGGAGCACTAAGCCCCAACGAGAGGTTGACTGGAAGACTCTAGCTTCTCCTGGGAAAACGTGGGATGGAATTCCTGTGTGTGTGCACATGAGCGTGCTACTGTGTGTGCTGTGAGTGTGACCTTACCTGCGTGTCTTGCTGCTGTCTGTCTGCATGTGGTGGAGCACTGGAGCCTGGGAGGCAATTTGCGTTGTGTGTGAGGCTCCCTGTTCCATGTTGTGCTGCTGTGCTGGCTATGTGTACCACGTGCATGCTGTGACTTTGGGGCCCACCCCTGCCCCTCCTGCCTTCAGGAGGACCCCTGGGGCTGTGTGTACAAGGACCCAGTGCTGTTCCTCCCCTGGAGGGGCACAGGGAGGATGCCCTCCCCAGGCCTGGGCCTCTACTCTCTGTCTAGCACCCTGGGCCTTACCCCGACTCCAGCCCACTGCCCCCACTACAGTGGCTTCTTGCCAGAGGAGAGGAAGCTGGTGGCATGTGAAGGAGGACACTCCCTGGTCGCCTGTGGCCTGTGAGGCCTCCTGTCTGCCAGGCTCGCTTCTGTGGGAAATTTCCCTGGGCGCCTTTACTCCCGACTGTGTGTTAATTGCTTAGTCTCCAGCTTCCCCATCCTCCTCAGAATGGAGGGACAGGGTCACCTTGTCACACAACTTCACCCCAGTCCAAAGTGGAGGAGGGAGAGGCAGCTGGGGGTCAGGGGGGCAGGTGGGAGGAGTACCCAGAGCAGGGCTGTGGCCACCTCCATAAGGACCCTCACTATGAGGGGCTGGAAGATGCAAATCTGGCCCTCTCTGCTCCCCTCCCTCCTCCATCCCTGCATTTCATGCACACAGGACTTGTTATAATTTGGATCATAAGTGTCCCCTGAAGGCCCATGGGTTGAATTCTTCCCCAGCTTTGTGCTGTTGACGGGTATTGGAAACTTCCAGAGGTGGGGCCTTGTGGGAAGTCTTAGGCCCCTGGGGACTTTTCTCTTCCTCTCTTTGATTTACATCCTGGCCATGAGGTGGACATGTGCTGTCTGCCATGACGTGCCACCTGTCCCTACTCCCACTCCCGCAAACACACACATACTGGCCTAAAAAGGATGAGTCTGCCCAATCATGGACTACAAACTCCAAAACTGTGAGACAAAATAAACCTTCTTAAAGTTGATTCTCTCAGGTACTTGTTACAGTAATGGAAAGCTGACTAAGACAGGACTCATTTCAGGGTTGGAGGCCTTTGGAAAGAGATGATGTATCTGGCTTCCCAGAGACTTGTAGATGATGGAACAAGCCTGGTTTGAGTGAGGGAGGAGTCTTTTCCAGGCAAGAGCATGAGGTGGAAGGGTGGTGGTCCATAGGAGGGACAGAGAGTGGCTTAAGGGAGCTCCTTCCCTCATTTTTCTCTCATTAGTGGATCACGGTGCTCTGTCCCTCTCTCGAGTGAAACTCCTTTCCCTAATTCTTCTGCACAGTCTCACACGCCTGCTGCTCTCCTCTTTATGCCTGTAATCTGGGTCTAATGGCTTCCTACAGCATCCTTGATAGTTCTCTTATGATGCTGAGGATGAACTGAGGTTCAAGGCAGGATTCTTTCTTTCAAGGGCACAAGAATCATGGATTCTTGTCTGACTCCACAACCCTGATGCTGTGTGACCCTGGGTCCATCATTGTTGTGTTCTTTATTTTGATTTCTTTACCAGAAGACTTAGTAGGCACCCCATACTCCACTGAAGTGCATCACAGTGGGCGTCCAGTGTCCTCCTGTGCATGGGCCCAGTCTTTGGATTGTCCAGCTTCATTGTGAAGGAACCTCTTCCAAAGGAGGCTCAGGGAACATCAGAGGCCCTGGTGGTGATGGTGGAAGGAACTGTGGCAGAGGGAGGTGGTCACTTTCCAATCTCTACCTCGAAGGATGAGCCAGATGGTCAGGGTGATTGAGACAGAACTTACCAGGAGTGGAGGGACCGCCAGTGTCCACCAGACTGTGTGTTCCTGAGGGCATGTCTGGTCCATCCTCCAGTTCTTCACCTCAGAGTGGAGGGTCAGGGCATGTTCACTCAAGAAAGGAATAAGCAAATGGAGAAGAGAGGACCAAGGGGGCTTGATGGCAAATGGAAGAAAGAGGGGATATTGGTTGTTGGGCTGAATGGAGAGAAGGAGAGGGGCTGGAGGGCAATGACCAGTTAGGATGAAGCTGGGTAATGCCATGGTGACAAGCCCCAGATCTCAGGGGTGAAAGCACAAGGCTTATTTCTCATCCATACTGCCTGTCTGTGTGGGTTGGCAGGAGAGTGCTCACTGAAGCCACTCAAGCACAGAGGTCCATGGAGCAGCCCCTGTCTTGAACACTGTCAGCCACTGAGTTAGGGAGAGGAGAACTTTGAGGGTCTTCCACATGTATCACCAGCAAGGGACACTTTCACTACACCCCATTGGCCAGAACCAGTCACACGGTTCCTTTTGCTCAGAATGGTGGCCAGAAGTAGTCACATGGCACAAGGAAAAGCAGTCTTGCATTAGACTTGCACTAGAAGACAGAGGGGAGAAGTTCTTAATGAATTGAGCTGGTGGGAGCCATTAAAGACTTGGCCATGGAGAGCTGGAAGAGGAGGGGGCAGCTGACACTCTAGATCTTCACCAACCCCTGTTCCAAGCCTGGGGATTGTGCTCCTTTAAGATCGTAAGTCATAAGCTAGGTGTGCTGACACACACCTGTAATCCTAGAGACACAGGAGGCAGAGGCTAGAGGATTAAGTTCAAAGCTACCCTTAGCCACTCCTCAAGGCTCTAAGCAACTTAGCATGACCCTGTCTCAAAATACCAAAAGGACTGGGGATGTGACTCAGTGATTAAGCAGCCCTGAGTTCAATCCCCAGTACCCGCCTGCCAAAGAAAAGAAAGGAAGGAAAAAAGGAGTGGACATCAATAAATGTGACTATGTGACTAGAACAATGCATTATCCAGAAAGGAAAAAAAGCACCAATCAGATTTTTAGCCCACACCACATTCAACATAAATTCCAGGTGGATTGAAAGTAAAATGTAAAAAAAAAAAAAAAGAAAGAAAGAAAGAAAGATTCTAAGTCATAAGGGCCCCGGGAGCTCATGGTTAAGGAGGCCGCACGTAAACTGAGCAGCAGCGGTTGCGTGGCAGGATTTGCTGAGCACCATAATGTAAGATGGATGCAGCCTCTGCCCTGATGGAGGCGACAGTTGGATGAGAAACACTGGAGTGTGAGATAGCACGAGGACCTGGTATGCCAGATCCAAGCTGGAAATTGCCCGAGGAGAGAAGAGACGGTAGGACTGCAGATGTGCTTGGTGGTGGTTGCTCTATTTTCTCCAGCTGTCTGGAGGTTCAGGCTGCCCATCCATAGCCACAGGCCAGGACCATTTGCTGGTTCCTGGTTCCTGCCTCTTGCCCCACAAGCCAAGATTAGAAACTTTTGCAAATGGAACCACTCCTGAGGAGAACCAAGACTCCCTCCAAAGATCAAAAAGCACACCGATGTGATGTCAGTAAGTTGCATGCTCTTATTAAAGGGACTGCTTCATTTTGATGACATGTTTATGGACTTTTTCTAATGATGGTGCTAACTTGTTCTGAGCTTCCTGATCGAGTCAATAAGAGACCAAGAAGAGAGGTGGGGGACAGGAAGCCAGCAGGGAGGTTGCCAGGAAGAGGAAGATCAGACCTTCGTTGGGGTGAGAAAGGTTTACTTTTCAATCATTTGGAAAAAAAAATTCCTCTCTCACAGAATTTAGGATTTTGTGCAGTTTGGCTTGAATCAGGAAAATCAAAAGGCTTGGCATATTAAAACTTGATTTAATACCAAATGTAGCAGTGTCAGAAGAAGAAAAGCAGGAGAGATGGCACATGTCCACTCGTGAGCTGCAACTTCATTGAACTAGAGCTGGCCATGGTCAGAACCTTCTATGGCTCCACTTGCTCTCAGAAGAGAGTTCCAGCTCCTCAGTGTGGATTCAAAGACCCTCCTGAGGCCAGGGATATAGTTCAGTGGTAGAACACACTTGCCTGACATGTGTGAGATTCTGGGTTCAGTCCCCAGGACTGTGATCAACACAAGGATCTTCCTGATATCACCCTGAATCCTCTCTAGCTTCCCCTGACTTTGATCCCCACCTGCACCCTAGGCTCTACTTCTAGGCTGCATTTCTTACATTTTCCCAAACCTGGCTCATGTCCCAGTGCTTTGGTATATGCAGCTCCCTCTGCAGCAGGTGCCCTCCCAGTCATTGACTTGGAAAATTCCTCCTCTTCCTGTGACCCTGGCTTAAGCCTCTCCTACTGATCTGTCAGCATCTGGACTCCATCCCTGTGTGTCCTCCTTTAAGCCTCTACTCTTCCTTGTAGAAACGTCTCTCACAATCTTGATCATTCCAACTGACAGGTGTGTCTGTGCATGTCTCTCCAACTGAGCTGCAGAGTCCTCGGGGGGCATGATGGCTCTTACTTCTCTTTCTTTCTATTGCACTCAGTGTAAGACCTACTGCACAGCAAGGAGCTCAGTATGTTTCAGTAATAAATTGAGTGAATGAATAAATGAGCTGGAAGGACTCTGAAGGGCTTCCTAGTGGAAATTCCCATTCAAAACAAGAATTCCCTCCCCAGTGGGGTTAATAAACCTTGGTCTGCAGGCCAAAGCTGGCCAGGTGCCTGCTTGTGTAAAGAAAGTTTTATTGGAACACAGCTGTATCCGTTTGTCCACATGTTGCATGGAACTGCCTTTGCCCAGCAGCAGCGAAGTTGAACATTTGGGACCCATGGCCCTCAAAGCCATTTCTGGTCCTTTACCGAAAAGTTTGCCTACCGCTGTTCTATAGCATGGACTTTTCATCTCTTTTCGTTCAGGAACCTTTTTGAGAATTTGATAAAAGCTTTGATATTGAATATCTGCACATACACAGAACATCGTGCATCCAATTTCATGCAGATCAATGAGTCCTTGAAGCCCATTCATCAATCCCCTAGGGATCCATGGTCCCTGGGTTAAAAATCCTGTTGCCCAAGGCTAGTGAGGCTGAAGGGAGACAGCGATGGATTGTGGCCCTAAAGGTGGCTGGGGGATCAGGTCAGAGTAAAAGTCATATCCCTTAAAAATCAAAACTTATTTAAAAGAATGTAATGACCTAAAGCTTCCCTGACATATAGTTGACCACCACTCATGCTATAATTTGCATGTAATGTTCCTCCAAAATTAATGTTGTAACTCAAACCCCAATGTGAAAGTATCAAGAGGTGGGCCTTTAAATTAAATTGTTAAATTTAATTTAAATCATGGAGGGAGGAGCCATCAGGAAAGGGATTATTGGCCTTATTAAAAGGCTGGAGGGTACTAGCAAGGACATCAGAAGACATGGGGGAGGCAGCGGTAATTCTCCACCTTGGAAGCAAGGAAAAAGAGCCATCACCTGCTGGCACTTTGATCCTGAACTTCCCAGTCTCCAGAACTGAGGGAAGCAAATTTCTGTCCTTTAGGATTTCCTAGCCTGGAATGTTCTGTTAAAGCAGCAGGAATAGACTAAGATTCTGCATAAGGTGACTCCATTCCCAGGGACGTTCTTCTGTGCATCATGTTCCACTACAAGAGAGCACTCTTGCCTGAGCCTGTACCGTGAACCCCACCATTCTCCTCCATGTTGGGTCATGGTCCAGTGGGCATCAGCCTATTTCCTCGTCTGACGTGGAGAGGCAAGGAGAGAGCAGAAGGCAGGGGAGAGCGTGCCTGCCCCGAGTTTCCAAAGAGAGGCATGAAGGGCGGGAGAAGGGAAGCGGAGCCAGGACCATGATAATCCATCAACCCAGTTTGCTTTCTTAAAAACAAGGGGCGGGCGGAGAATGCATGTGTCTGAGAGCTAATGAAGTCATGAGCAATAGGAGGCGTGAGGCCTCTGGGAAGCAAATTGTGGGCCAAACGAGCTCATTTTTTAGCAGAATTATTAAATTAGCAGATGAAGGAAACACATTAGACATTATGAATCTTGCTTTCAGCAGAGCCCTTGATAGAGGGCTGCACAAATGCTGGCGCTGTTCATCCCATTCGGGGCTGGAGGGAAGCTGGCAGCACTGGGATCCCCAGCAGAGGGCTAGTGCTCCTTGGGGACCAGGGATGGGTGGTGTTCAGTGGACATCGGGGCCAAGCGCTCCACCTCAGGTCATGTGGAGTGGGCAGTGACGCTCGTGGGGGAACCCAGGCGTTGGTCTAAAGCTGGGGCTCTTTCCCTGAGGGAAAGAGGGACTTCCTAGCTGGGAGGTCTGTGAAGCAGAGCTCACAACAAGGACAAGAGAGAGAGAGATGGGGGTGAGAGCTAGGGTTAAGCAGGACAGGCTGGAGTCCTCAGGCAGGGCTTGGCCAAAGGATTGGAGGGGAGGCAGGGGAGTAGCAGGGTTGATTGTAATTGCTATGTTTTAGGAAGTTCTAAAGAACGGGCAGGTGCTCAGGGAAGGAAGTAAATGGATTTCATGCCATGGGGAATGACTGAGTGAGCTAACAAGGATATGCCTCTTGTTCAGATATTCAGAGGCCTATTCCAGAAGAAGCTGGAGACTGCTGTGGCCTCAGGAGGTGGAGGGGGTCAGTCAATGACTTCCAAGGTGGAAGAGAGAGCTCTGTAACAGTGAGAGAGTGATCACACTCCTCCATCCTGTGTAAGGTACAAGATTGGCTACAGCCCAGTCCACTCCAGAGCCCTCTGTCTTCAGAAGGCACGTGTGGGGAAGAAGCTTCCCAGAGAGGCCTGCATGTGTTCTGGGACTGAGTGGGAGGGTCTCCCCTTATCTCTGAGATCTGCTAATAACTTGTGCTTGAACCCAGAGAGAGGGACTGAATCACCTTAGAGACACCCCCTAGACTGATCATTGTTCCCAGGTAGCAAAATTGGGGTGCTGGGGTGGGGACTGACAGGCTTCCCAAATCCTCTTGGCACAAGAATGGGGGAGTTGCTTCCAGAGAATCTTCTCTAGCAGTGAAATTCAAACCCATTCAAACTAGGAGAGAAGAGGGAGAGCAAGGAAAAAGTGACAGAGAAAGGATGATGGTTCAATCCAGTCATCAGCCTTTCCTGAGGTCCTACTAAGTGCCCAAACCCAAGATAGACCAGAAATAAGCTGTGGAGGCTGGTCATACAGCAGGAAAGGAAGGGGACCGTGACACATGTTGCTCAGACGAGCTGGACCAGCTGAGGGTCCTAAAGAGGGCAGACAGGTGATGGACTTGCTCAGAGCCATGGACCACTGCGGTGGGACATGTCTGCCTGCATCTCTGAGGCAGTAGTCTCCACAGCACAGCAGAGGGCTTGCCCATGGGGGCTGCGGGAAGGGCACACTGGGGTGGTGAGACGTGAGGAACAAGAAGGCTGAGGGGCCACAGTTCACAGGGCTTTGCAGGCCAGACTGGGTTCCTGATGCTGGAGGACAAAAGTGGGTCCCTTGCCAGAGAGGAGCAAGATCAGAATCAAGGTTCAGAAGCCTGAGCAGGGCCCCTGTGTGGAGGCTGGACTTCAGGGGATGTGCCCAAGGCCAGGAGTCCAGGGAGGAGTTTGTTATAGAAACCAGGGACAGTGGCTCTCAGCTTGATTGCCGAGTGGAGTTGGTGAAGAGAACCAGGTTCTCCACACGGGCACACATGTGCACACCTCCGGGCCCTTTCTCCCACATTTGGTGGGAACACATATGTTCTGTTTGGAAATGTGCCTCAGGGTGTGTGAGGTTCCTCTTGCTCTGGAGGGGTGTGCATGGCCCCCAGGCTCTAGTTCTGCACAGGAGAGTGTGTGGATGTGTGTGAGAGTGTGTGGATGTGCCCGTCTCTAGAGGAAGGCAGAACTGAACACTCTTGCTCTCAGAGTGCGGCAGTGACAAGTCACGCAGACAAATCTTGCCATAGCCCCGAGGCCAGACTCCCATCTACTTCAGATCCCTCTGTGGCTCTCCTGCCACCACTCCTTATAATGAGCGGGATGCTCCACATAGGGCACTGTGGGGTGGGCCCCGCACATCTCGTTAGGACCTTCCCTCCCCATATTCCCTCTCCCACGCTGTGCTCTTAGCTGCACTGGGAGGAGCAAAGCCAATCCTTTCTAGTGTTCCTTCAGCACAGGGACCCAAGGATGCTGTGGGTGAAGACCTGTGACAGGTGGCAGGACAGAAGAGGACCTCCACCCCCATACAAAGACTTGCCCCATGCCATTCTAGCCAAGATCTCTGGAATGCTCTGACTTGGGTATAAGCCACGTTCATCCTGCCATTTCTGAGACCTGCACCTTGAGGTGTGCCCCCACCTGCTCTGAAGGTCTCCTGGAGAAAGTGGGAAGCCTTTGTCAGCAGAGTGAGGGGTCCAGTCCACAGAGCCCCAATCCTGGGCCTCCTCTGCCCATTGAATGACCTTGAGGAAGATCATCTTCAGCCTCCATTTTCACCTGTGTAGAACAGAGCCAGGCCCTCTTGGCTGGATCCCAGTCATGAGGTCAGGGGATACAGGACTGTCATCCAGCGTGCTCAAGTATGGAGCCCCGAGGACACTCAGTTGGGCAAGTCCTTTACTCAGAGGTGTGCTGGTAAATGCTTAACAACTGGCTCCCTGCAAAGCAAAAAAGCCCTGATCTGCAGTGTTTGCCAGTTTCTCAGGTGTAAATACTAACCCCAGATCACCATCATGAAACCACTGAACAGGAAGAGATGTGCAGAATCAGCTCTTGAGAGTCAATCAGAGTCAGCTTTGGCACATGGTTGCCTTTATTCTCAACATGATGACAGCCCAGTCAGAGGCAGGATCTAAATCAAGGTCAGGGAGGAAACCCAAGGGCTCAAGGGCCCCATGTTTGGTCTGAGCCAGAGTTGAGAGTGGAAGTGATCAAACTGAATCAGGAAGCCAGGCAATATGAAGATGGGAAACAGGTTTGGAAGTGTGAGGTGTAGGGGCCCAGGGGAGCGGCTCAAGCTGAAGCCACCTTGTGCCGGTGGTGTGCCAATAGCCCAGCGTGTCTGGAATACCTTTTTGCCTCCTGTTGTTCCCTGTCTTGGAAAGGCAGGCAGTGCATGTGATGACGAGGGAGCTGATCAAATAGACAGGTGTTCCCTGAACCACAGGGATGACGTCTGAGCAGGCCAGGCCAGGAAAGGGCAAAGCCAATCTCTGTAATTGTTAGTGCATCAATTCTGGTGACGGTCCTGTGAGGACAATGCCAAGGGCCTGGAGAGGGGGGATGCCCTGGCTGACATCATCTGCTATTTCTAGGCCAATTCACAGCCTCCTCCAGTGGGAATTTCCTTCAGGACATAAATCATCCAGTCTTCTCACGACTACCTCACCTCCTGAGGAAACCGAGGGAACCTGGACATCAGGTGTCCTCTGGAGATAGGCTGGGAGTGGAAAGAAGGCGTAAAACCTGACGTCACTCAGACCAGGATTCAAATCTCACCTCTGCTCCTTCTTAGCTGAAGGGCTCTGGTAGGTCATGTCATTTCTCTGACATCCCACTCAATCAAATCTAATAATCTCTCTCGCATCCTCTCCTCTTCCTTCTCAGGGAATGTGTCCAGTGGTCAGTCTGTGGAGGCTTCCAGAGGAAAATGTAGACTCCTTTTCTGACTCCTTCTCTGGCTTTGTGGTGGGGGTGTGCACAGGGCTGGGGTGGGTGACTGCCTGCTGAGAACACAGAGGACCAGGAGATGGAGGCTGTTCATGGACCTGGGGAGCTGGACTGGCAGGTGGAAGCTGAGTTCCTTCTCTCCTTGTGGGGCTCAGACTCTCCTTAGGAACTTGTAGCTTATGTGGGGCTCGGGAGCCAGAGGGATAGCTGTGTCCTCAGAGGCACAGGAGAGGGCCCCCTGCTCAAGCAGAGAGGCCTGTCTATCTGCCACCTGTTTGTGTTTCTTCCTGACTTCCTTTCTGCTCCAGGCCTGATTCTGTCTGTCCCAACTGTCGGTCCATCTGTCCTAGAAGAAAGACTGTAAGATTGTCACCTGCCTGCTGCTGGCATTTTTTGCAGAAGTCAGCCTGATTTCCTGTCCATCTGTCCGTCTACCCATGGTTTGCTCTCCCATCGCTCTGATTGCAGTTGATTCTCTTGCACCTGGGCTTCATTTTATGATATGCGAGTGACAGAGAGGTGACAAATGAGAGCAAGAGAGAGTGACAGACGGGAGCACACACAGGGGGGATGGAACAAGTGTGCACACAGAGGGTTGACAGCTGGGTTGTCCCCTTTGAGACAGGGTCCTTCAAGGTCTTCCCAATCTCAGAGGGCTGCCCTAGCACCGTCCATCCCACCGCAGACAGAGGTGTCCCTCATGGAGGCTTGGGGACAGGGTGGGGGGAGGAAGAGTGGGAGGGACAGTACCCATGGCAACCAAAGGAGAGGCACATTTCCACTCAGGAAGAACCTTTATAACAATGGAGCTGTCCAACAAACAAAATGCGCTGTTAGTAAGGTAGTGAACTCCCTGTCACCAAAGTCATTCAATTGCAGGCTGGCCCCCCACTTGTCAGGCTGCCAGGAAGAGGTTTCCCACCTTGAGAGAGTCAGACTAGAGAGGTCAAGGCAAGCTGACATTCATGACACGGTGTCTGGATAATCCAGGCCAACGCTTTTCCCAGTGCCTGGCACGTAGTAGGTGCTCAGAAACAGAGCTGCTATCAGTGGGGAGGTTGGATTCGGTGATCTCAGGGGCCCAGAGAGACCCACTTGTGGCATCAGGTTATGCAGAAACAGGAGCTGGGAACGTGGGGTAATAAAGGGCTTCCCAGAATAGGAATGTCTCCGTCTCCCTCACCCTGATTTGCATGGCTCCCGCAGGCCGCCCTCCCCTCTCCTAACTCAATTTCAATTTCAATTTCAATGTCAATAACTTCCCTGGCAAGACAAGCAGCCAGGGGTTGCCAAAGTGAGTCGGAACATTGAGTTTCAGAGTCTCCGACCTGCTTGTCTGGCCAGTGCTGTCCCCCCTTGGCCTGCCAGGCCCTTCTGGCTGCATGTCCCTCATTCTCTGTGCCCTTTGGGGAGACTTATTTTTACCATCCCCAGCTGTCAGTGAGGTTATTTGAAAAAAGATGTACTCTCTTCTTTGATCAAGATGTTCAAACAGCAACAGCATGTGGGTCGCGAGGCGCCAGCTCTGTGGCTCTCCACGCGGCGTGCTGGGGACGGAAGGAGGAAGGTTTGACCCCCACTCTCAAGATCCCAGCTGAGTGGAGGAGGCAGATAAGAACCAGCAGCTCCAATAGTGCGGCAAGTGGCCTGTTGGAGAGGGCAGGAGCTCGGGAGCACAGATGAGGGTTCCTGAGCCTGGCTGAGGCAGGCGGCTTTCCCAGACAGGCAGGACGGGAGAGGCTTCTCAAGCATCCCTGAAGGAAGCCACTCAGTTCTTTTCCTAAAGTGGGATGTCCCAGGGATAGACACCCCCTTTCCTTGAGCCATAGGATGACTGGCTCCTCAGTGTTGGCAGCCATCGTGTCCTTTGTAAAGGTCAGGTTTGACCTGGAGGAATGATAAGTGTGTACAAGGGTCCCAGGGGGACTATGCTGGAGGGAGAGGGGAGGGTGGGCCTGGGGTCAGCAGGTGGCTGGGGCCCCAGGCCTGCAGTGGTCATGTGGCCCATCATCGAGCCCTGATCTAGGCTTGATGCTGTCCCAGAGGGGGAAGCCTGGGATGGGAGGAGTGAGGGTACTGGGAGGCCAGGAGGCCCAGCGGACCTTTTAAAGTACCCAGCTTAGAGCCTGGAACAGAGGGTGGGGCTGAGATAGAAGCAGAGGCGTGCAGATGGTGGGGTGAGCATGTGCTGGCTTTGCCTACTTGGCATCCCTTCCCGGCACCAGCTGGAGGTCACTTCTTGCCTCCATGGCTGGGAGCCACAGTTCTGGGAGTGAGACAGCGGCAGACAGAGGCAGCATCACCAGGAAGCCCTCTTGAACGGGCCCCCAGCCGTCCTCCTCCTCTCCTCTCCCAACCAGCATGCTGCTGAGCATAGACTCCCCAAGAGGGGATGTGAGATCTGACTCCAGCTCTTTCCTAAGCCTTAGGTCAGGCAGAGAGGAGACCTCCAGGGAGCAACAGCTCTAAGCCAGATGAGGGGAGAGCAGCATGTGCTTTTGGGTCTGGGGGTTGTTGGGAGATGACTCCTCCTTGGCACCTGGGGACACCTCAGCCTTTGGGAATGAGGCTTTGCCCCCACCTGTCTACTCCTGTTCCTTCTGACCCAGCTTCAGGGTCAGATGAGGCTGCACATTAGGCAGGGAAAGGGGAGCCATGTGCCAGGAGGACACTGGGGACGTGCTGTCCCCTGTCTCTGGGGGCCTTTGGGCTGATTCCTGTCCTTCTCAGAGCCTTATTATGCTCCTCCATAAGATGAGAGCAGTATGCCAGATCTTACAAGGAGGACCCTTCCTGCAAGCCACTCCAGAGAAAAGAAGTTGGTGGGGGCGGGGACACACTTCCTCCAAAGGACACTACAGGCTCTGAAAGGCAAGCCTCACCCCATTTCCTCAAACCTCTCATTTCCATCCCAAAAAAGGAATGGTGCAGGCAACATCATTTGGAAAAGATTATACCAAAGACTCTTCTCCAAGATTTCCTCAAGTTCTGAGAATCTAGGTTTATGTTTCACTGAAGAAGGTGAAGGGATGGAGCAAGGAGGAGGGAAGCGGCCTTTGGAAGTGCCTCCTGAGCCCCCAGCTCTGGGCCATCTCTTGGATCCTCATAGCTGCACTGCTAGGTAGGTCTTCATGATTCTCACCCTGGCAGATGAAGACAGCCAGACCTGGAGGGAGGGAGCGGCTGGAGGGAGAGGGCGCAGTTTGCCTGCAGCCTGTTCAGGCAGAAGGGTGCTTACTGCTTGAAGGCCTGATGGGGCGCTGTGGTTCTCTTCCCAGCAGTCTCAGGCTCTCCAGTCTCCATTGTTTCCCTGCAGGGTCCCCCTTTCTTGAGAGAAGCTACTGCAGACATTATGGATCAAAAACAGGGAAAACCAAGGCTTGGGGTAAACCACCAATGGCAACTGAAAAAAGCAACTCTGGCCCTGGGCCAAAGTAGAAAGCTGGCAATATGGGTTTTGTGTTGCATGGTGGAAAGACCTGGAACTTTGGAGCCAGACAGACCAGAACTTAAGTCTACCCACAAAGAGGCTCTTCACTAACCTCACTTAACTGATGGACTAGATCTACTGAACTCTCCACTCCCTGTGTAATTGTCCCTGGGAACCATGGTCTCCCAGACGCTTCCTTCTCATTTGCCCATGTCATATGTCACAGTTATGGGTGTTCCCAAACCCGTTTATGTCTATAGCACATATCACTGTAAATAGGTAATTTAATCAAATGTAGCATACGCCAATTAAATATGAGTGCAGAAAAGTTGTGTTTCTATGGCAATTAATTTATGCTTTGGGAAGGCTGCTAAAAACTTGTTGTGGAATTAGGTGTGGGCAAGACTAGAAAAGATCAGAGGAAAAATAAACCCCATACAAAGAGGATTGTGTACACTAATTGTCTTGCAAGGAATCAAACTTAGAAATCTGTTAGCTGATGGTTCAGGTGGAAAAGACAACATGGCCTTCATTAATGTGACCTTGGGAAACCCTTCGCCTTTCTGAACTTCATTTTCTTGACATTTTTTTCTTGACTCCTGTCTTACAGAGCTGCAGGGGGGAGCGATGGAACCCCCCACACTCCTCTTCCTCTTTGCTCTCTTCTTGATGATGCCCTGCCCTCCTCCTGCAGGGCCTGCCTGCCCCTCTCAGTGGCCCAGGGTTTCACCCACCAGTGCACAATTCAGCTGATCTGATTGTGTTTCGGATTTCAAGCACAGACTCTCCCTAAAAGGAACAACCGCAAAGGGGAAGAGCTTTTTCAAGGGACAGGCAGACCAGGGAGCCACTCCCAGTGGCCTGATGAAGCAGCAGGGGGGCAGTTTGTGCTGGAGGACCTCCTTGGCATCCCACAATTCTCAGGTGGAGAGCTCTTTCTTTCTGTTTCTTGTAGAGACACCCCAGGTTCCCTAACGCCTGGCATTCCACCTGGCTCCAGACTCCAGAGCCCTCTAAGTCCATGCCAGAGGCACTGGAAGGAAGTTGAGGCTTGACAGAGGAGTCTAGCCTTGCTCAGTTCATGCCTCTGGAGCTCTGTCTCTTGCCTGGCAGCTCAGCTCTCCAGAGACACTTGGCTCACCCAAGCCCTGATGCGCCCTGCCAGTCCTTTCAGGGAGGGCCATTCTGCCTAAGTCCAGGTCCCGCTCCGTGCCACCTGCCCACATCTCTCCACACACCTGTCACTGGGTACTGCAAGTGCCCAAATCCTTAAGGAGACTTCAAAAGGCTTAGAATGAACATTCATTCCCATTCCTGAAGCTCTGCCGTCGCTGCTGCCACAGCTCAATTCCTGGGGCCCAGTGCTCTGCCAATTGGTTCAGGCCCTAACTCATCTGGGTTGGCCACAGCAGGAACCCCAGGCCAAAAGGGCTGCTTCAGCATTGCTTCTGGGAAGGGAAGGGCAGGCAGGCAGAGGGAAGACCCCGACTGACCTGGAGATAATGATTCATTCACTCACTCATTTCCTCATTGCTGACATTCAGCTCAAGGCCCCAGAATCCTGTTGAGATACTGAAGGTCTTCCACAACAATCGCCAAATAGTTACTCTCCACAGTGCTGTGAGCATTATCTGCTGCCAAGTCTCCTCCTTCTTTCAGCAGGAGCCATGGGGCCTCTGTTCCAGGGTTGCTTGTTAAGTATTTTGACTCCCTGCCTCGCTTATAGATGCGAGAAACACCATCACTAAAAATTATTAGGTGAAACAAGACATATTTATCTTTGAAACACCATGATTCATCTATTAATTGAGGAACTATTTATTGAGCATCTATTATCTGCCAGAGAAAGGGCTAGGACTGGGGCACAGAGTTGGATAACCTGCACTGTCTTGCTGTGCCATGGGAAGGTGGAGGGGAGGCCCAGCTGTCAGCAGCGGCTGTTAAAGAGGAGACCAGTCAGAGAGAACACAACCCAGGCCATCACTGTGGCTTGGAGCATCGGGCAGGAGGCTGTTAAGCCCATGGGAGGGACCTCAGAGTCCAGCCTAGACCCATCAGGGCGATTTAGTTCTGGCCAATTATCTACTAATGACTCACCATGAATAAATTAGGAAGGGGACTGAGGACAAGGATGCTTAATTATCCAGCAGATGAGGGAACAGCCAGTGTCCTGTGATAGGTCTCAGGGAGGAGAAGAGGACATAGGGTTTCAGGTCAAGCCCACCTGATAATTCCAAGACCTCTGCCAGGGCTCCCAAGGGACAGGCCAGGCCAGCACCCTGGGTATCTCAGGGACCAGTGTGGAGCTTCCCAGAAGTGGAACTTGGCATCTGGGGAGGTGACACAAGTTCAGGACAGCAGGGTGTGAGGTGGAAGCGGGAAAGGGAATTGGGAACAGGTGGGCGGGAGGACCAAGAGCTGAGGCATTCCAGGCAGGAGGTTCTGAATGCCACTTCCTGTCAGGATGGGTGCTCCACAGCAGGGCACAGGTCTGTGGCATTTGTCTGCTGGTTCCGACTCGTGGTTGCACTTGTCCTGAGAAAGACCCCAGGCCCTGCTGCCTCTTCTCCCTCCACCTGCCCCCTAAAACCTGGGTGTCCCTATTGTGTGACCTCCTGGAGAAGAAGGATGGCATGTGGCTGCATTGAGAATGACCATGACCAGCCTCTCCACTCAGTGACAAGGATTTCCAGGCACAGTGTGAGTCCCAGGGTCCTTTCATTGGGTACTCCTGGCAGTCCCAGGTGGCAGGCAGTCCCATTAGGCCCAGGAGGAAAACGAAGCTTGGAGAGGTGACTCAGTTTACCTGAGGTCTCACGCAACCTGCCAGAGTTGGGACTTATGCCCAGATAAGTCTGCCTCTGTCCAAACTTCTCTTGAAAACCATTTATCCTCTAGGCCTGGAGCTGCAGGTGAGGACAGCTAACTAGGGCTCTGGACAGACCAGAGCAGCTAAGCTAAGCTCTCTCCCACACATGGCTCCTCCAGACACACAGACACTCTCCTGTGAAGAACTTCTAGTCCAGGGGCTGATGTCTCCAGGAGTATTTTGTACCCTTGATGATGTTCTGCCACCTCTCAGGGCACTCTTTTGCTCTGATACCTGGGCATCTTCTGCCTCTATCACACCCTCAGTACCCAACGGAGATGCCAGGGGCCTGGGCTGACTCTTTTCTCATGCATTTTTATGAATCCAAGTCACTGCCCTTGTGGATCTTCTGTGCCTGGAGTGTGCTTCTCCCACATCGGCCTGCCCAGTGCCCCCATCTTCTGACTTGTCCACACCGTGGGGGTCACGAACTACTTGTAAACTGATTAGAGAACCAGTGGGTGTGGGTGGGAGGGTGGCAAAGGCAGACACGAGGTGGAGGGTCCCTCAGCCAGGGGTGAGGGATGTTGGCATGGGGAGTGCATTGGGGTGGTTCCTGCCAGGGCTCTGCTTTCTGAGGGAAGTAGTTTTTATAATAGTACCTACTTTATCCCCGGGTGAGGACAGGACATTGCTCCAACTCCCTCATGCATTTTGTAGACATTATCTCATTTAATTCTCATAAGGCCCCCATAAGTGAATATTTCCAGTTTAAATCAGAAGTCAAGGCTTGGGAAGGAAGGGTGACTTATCAAAGGTCACCAAGTTGGCATGACAGCTGGGATTGGAACAGAGGGCTCTCAGCTTCAAAGCTGACTCTTTCCTCCATTTAATGGAATGTATCAGGAACAAATTGGAAAGTCAGGGGTTGGGTGAGCTAAATGCACCATCATGTCCTTTTGTAGGCCTGTCAGGGAAAGGTCATGGCCTCCAGAACAGAGGTCCTGGGAAATGATGTGGGCCTTAGAGATCATGTCCAAAGTTCCCCAGATTCTCAACTGACGCCCTTCATGCCCACAGCCACCACTTATGGGGATGGAAGTCTCGTAACCATGTCACAGATGTAGAAATTGGGGCTGGGAGAATCTGAGAACTTATTCAACATGATGACATAGGTAAATGGCAGACCAGGAAGTCATCTGACCTAAAACTCAGGGTTCTTTCCAACCCTCATCACCACCTGGCTTAGTTCTGGTGCCAGGCAAGAGACCATCGACTCTGGGAGAGCCCGAGACTCACAGAGCTGGCCAGAGGCCAAGACAAGGACAGCTCAGAAGAACCCAAGATGTGTTTCCACCATGGAATGAAGCAGGCTCTAGGGAGCTGTTTGCACAGAATCCCAGAGATGGATATCCCTGTGCGGAATCATTTACCTCCATCCCTTAGTCCATGAGGCTGACACAAGTCACCAGCCAAGGCATGACTGAAAGTCACCCCCTTAGACTGAAAACCCTAGGAAATGGGATGCTCTGGAGAGGGATTCTAACCCTGAGAAAGCTGCTTCTCCCCTTCCACCTCAGGTGCTCCCGGTACCAATAGGAGTGACTGGCCAGTGCAGCAGCTTAGATCTTCCAGAAAGGTCTCCAATCTCCCCTGGCTGTCCAAGTTTTGGATGTCTTATTAGGACGGGTAGAACATTGCCTTCTTCACCTAAATTCTGTTTCCTTTTCCATCCCAGGAGCACATTCAGATACTTTTGTTCAGTGAATGGCAGGCCTATTGGGCTAGGAAGCTCTGCGCAGAAGCATGTTATTGAAAGGACTGCTCTTTCTTTTTCCATTTCTTTCTAAGACCTTGGCTGAGTTGACATACCGAGTGTTCAGCTGGGGCCAGCAGAAGGTGGGTGGCTCTTGAGGCTCTGGTGTGCAGCTTGGCTGGCGGCTTCCAGCTCCTGGGCTGATGTGAGTGTTGTGGCAGTGGTGATGGTGGTGGTGGACTCCCCTGGGAAGTGGGAGGGAATGTGTAGGATGCTCCCTCTCCCTGTGCAGTGGTCCAACCTGGGGTGTGCCTGGAGGGCTGCTATCCTCCCAGCAGCCAGTTTTCCAAACTGCTGATCTGCCCATGCCACTTCTTGCTCCAAAGCCTTCAAAGGCTCCCTTCCACCCACCATATCAAGCTCAGAGGTGTGGCTTCCCGGCCTTGCCCACCTCTACAGCCCCCTGTCCCACACTCTCCTTCCACAGCTCTTCAGTCTGATAGATGGACCCTTCCAGCCCATCCCACGCTGCCCCGAGGACTTCCTATGGGCTACTCTTTGCAATGCCTTCTTCCTCTCCCCTTCATCTGACTACTTCCTCCACATGTCATTATTTTCCGGAAGCCCTCCAAGATTTCCAAAGGTCAGGTTAGATGTCTGTCCCCCTGTTCCCATTACACCTTGTGCCCACCAGCCCCTACGTGTGTGACACTAGCATCCTGCGAGTGTGCAATTCCTTTGTTCCTCCTCTCCCTCTGCACACTTCAAGCAGACCAGAAGAGTCATCCTCTCTTGCTCCTCAGGTGTGTGATTCAGTCACTAGCTTCAGCATCACTTGGGACCTTGTTGAAAATGCTGGCTCTCAGGTCCCACCCCAAACCTGATGAATCACCTTCCAAGTGATGTGTCCAAAGTCACAGAACAGTGAGTGGCAAAACTGGGGTTCATACTTTCCTCTGACTACCTCCAGCTGGAGGAGCTTGGGGACCGGGGGAGGGGAGGGATATTCTAGGCAAGGCCTTGCTGGGCCAGGCCCAGGAATGAGCTCACTTCAGGATGGAAATAAAACCTGTTCCCATCAGAAGAGGATGGATGGGGAGGGGACTCTGGGTCTGGCTTGTGGCTGAAATCCCAGCTTCCACTTTGGGGCCTCTGGTGCCTTAGCCTGGCTGGGGTTGGCTCCGAGTTCCTTTGGTGGTGGCCTTTCCTTCCATGTGGGAAATCTATCCCCCCCAGGGCTTTGCTGCAGCCCACATCAGTGAGGCCACATTTCCTGGGCTCAGCACAGTCTGGCCGCCATCCTGTCGCTGCAGGCAGCTGCCCAGGAGCTGGGCTCACCGATCCTCCCTTTCTCCCTGCATATCTTGCCTTGCCTAAGAGGACCTCAAATCAGCTTGGCCTCTGCATGCACACCTGACCACAATTCTAATCTGACCCCCCTGATGTTTCAAATGAGGTGCTGAGGTCCAGAGGCCAGGAGCAAGCTCCTTATGGTCAGAGGTTGCATGACAGGTCACAGACTACACTGGGCACAAAAGCCGTCTTCCCATGGCAATGGGCAGCCTGCTCAGAGCCTCTGTCGAGAAGTACACCCACAGGTAACATTTGCCATTTTTATTACTAGCTATTATTTATTGAATACTTACCATATGCCAGACACTGTGCAAAGCACTTAACACACATAATCGCATTTAATCCTCATAATAACCTCATGATTTATTTACTGTTCTTACCATTATTGTTATTATTCTCATTTTTCAGGTAAGAAAACTGAGGTTCAGAGAAGTGAAGTAACCTGCCTCAGGCCCACCATGAGGAAGTGGAGCAGCCAGAAATTGAAGGCAGTGTGATCAAATTCCAAACTCTGTTGAACTTGCCTCTGCAAGGGTTCCCTCGGATATAGGGAGGTGTACGACTGTCCTGCAGCCAGTGAGGTGTCCTGTGTGGCTCTGACTGGCTGGAGACTGAAGGGTCATAGTGGCACTGCCCTATAGGCACAGGCTGGTTTACAAAATGCTCTTACATACTCTGCACATTATCTCATTATCTTGCAAAGTTAGTCAAGTAGATATTTTTCCCATTTGACCAGTTGGGAAACTCGGTTACATATACCGAGGCACAGGTGAGACCCCAGGTGTTTGTGCCAGTGTCATGACCACATTCTGCTCCCTGTATGGTCTCATTATAAATGCAAGGACCTTCAGGGACACATGGCACAAACTCACCAGGGTGTTCAGCCCTCTCATTGCTGGACTCCAGAGTCTGCAGGACTTTTGCATCTGGGGCAAGCCTGGGTCCAGAAAGGCATACTCTGTGCAACTCCTGGGATTCTCGGTAAATAAGGACCCGGGGCCTGGGGGTCAAGCCTTCCTCCAAGCTGCCTGGGTTTGCTGACACATTCTGTTTCCCCAGTCTCAAGGCTATCAGGTGTTGGTGGAGAGAAGCTACAGGAAACACAGGACTGGCCTAGCCTTTGCTGCTGATTAACCATGTGGCCTGGGGCAATTTGCTTCATTGTACCTTAGTTTTCTATCTTCTAAAGAGGGGGAAAGGATGTCTACCTTGCAAATCCCTCAGGGATTTTGTAAGGGTCGAATATGATAGAACTCAAAAGGCTTTGAGAAGAGCAAAGCACTGCATATTATTGGAAGGATGATTTCAGGCATAGAAAACTGAGACCTCGAAATGACACATACTGAGCACCTCCAGTGGCACTTTACAGACTTCTCTTTTACAACCCTCAACACCACTCTTCAGAGATAGGATACAGGAGTTTCTGCTTCCAATTGCAGCTTTGCAAATCTTCACCATGGAATAAATTTCAAGGCAATTATGGCACTTGGATAGTAGAGGACAAAATCTAGAAAGGAGTAAACCAGGGAATCCTAGATGTTGTGTGAAAACCTTGCCAAACAGGCAGACTCTGCTAGACTCTGAACGAATATTCGGTGTGCCTGACAGACGCTGAATTGCCCAACTAAGATTAAAGGAACAGAATTTCAGGTGCTATTCACCAAAAGCATAACAGGTTGCAGTGAGAGGGTAGTCAAATTAACTCCTGAAACATACAAACACCAGTATTCTTTATTGTAACATACAGAATCCAATGTCTCTATAACACGTCATTCACAATATCCAGGATACAATCCAAAATTTGTAAACGAAGGAAGAAATGAGAAAATTTGATGCAGAGGAAATAATCATTTGAGATTGGCTCCAAAATGACCCAGATTGTGGAATTAGCAGACAAATATTTTAAAGCTGCTTTTGTAATTATGCTGAAGGATGTAAAGAAAAGTGTATTCACAATGAATGTAAAAACCAGAATTAATTTCAGTGAAGGCAGAAAACAGACCGAAATCACAAATGAGAACCAAAGGTAAATTTTCCCATTCAGCATTGTGTATGGGCTTGCCTGTGTTCGGCACAAGATTTTAATTTTCCCATATTTTGCATAAACATTACCCTTGGGAGTGTGGGCAGAGAGTGAGAGTCTTCCTGCATTAGCAGTGTCCTTCCAAAGCTTGGCTCTGGTTTCAGTCCAATGTCTGTTTTGTGAGTATTTTAATGTGTCAAACACTGTGTGCTATGGTAGGAGGGATCATGAGACCCAGCACCCACTCTTCAGGAGTGTCCCCCAGAAGGCAAGCTCAGAGAAGGAGCAGGAAGAGGGCCAGCAGTGTGGATTCAGTGTCTGTCAT
>JAJEJO010001489.1:655035-667592 GCA_020662805.1 Glaucomys volans | reverse complement strand
CACTGTGCCTACTCCCGACAGCAGTGATGGGTGGATCCTGGGCTGCCCACAGCCTCTGCCAGCCAGGCTGTGAGCGGGAGGCCCCTCAGCGCCCTCCTGGGTTGGGCTCACAGAACCCAGTCACACTGAGGCTGGTGTGTGAGGGAAGTTTTAATGAAGACAGAGATACGGGAGGTCTGCACGGGTCCCAGGTGCGAGAGCTGCTGCCTCACCTTGTGGGTTGGGGTGCACCACCCTCGCCCCCCATGACTGTGCTCACCGTCCTGAGGCTCCGTGAACCCCACAGAAGGGCGGTGTTTCTGCAGCTCCATGGCCAGGCAGTGTGCCTCCAGCGGCTCACCCCTCCGGGAGGGTTGGCAGACCAAGTCCCACGCTCTTGGTGACCAGCCTGGTCCAGGAGCCCAACGAGAGTGCGCCTGCCCCATTAGAGCAGCAGGTGCCGAGGACGTTCGGTGAGTCGTGCTCTCCACAGGGGGCGGAGGCCGAATGTCAGAGCAGAAGGCACGGACAGCACCCTGCCACCCGAGGTGACCAGGGCTCCAGGAGCTTTGTGTTGCACGCAGGGCAGAGAGACCATCACCTTCACCTGGGGTACGAGCTGTCATGCAGGGACGTTCAGAGTGACATGAGGGGCTCTGGCAGCTGTGACCTCATCCGTCCACCTGGAGCCAGTGCCTGGGTGGGAGGGCTGCGTCCTCCTGCACGCCCGCCTCCCTGCTCCTTGACCCCACCCTGGGTGAAGCGGCACCACCCCCCCGGCCCTGCCCAGGATGCAGCCTAGCTCAGGTCTGTGGACTGAGACCCCTGAAACCTGAGCCCAGTAAGCCTCCCCTCCAGTCGTTCTCAGGGGTGTTTGTCCCAGGGAGGCTGAAGCTGCTTACAGGTGAGGTGGGGCAGTGACGGGCATCACAGATCCTGACCCGATGCTTCAGGCAGGCAGCCTGTGCCAAGGAGCCACAGACGCTCCTATGGGGCAGCTTGCCTGGCATCCAGATGGCACGGGAGGCAGGTGGCGGCCATGCAGGGCCTGGGCCGCCCCAGGCCACCTCTTCAGCCACGCAGCTACTGGGTGGAGGGTCTGTCTAAGGGTTAACGTGGACCTGTGATGCTTCAAAGGGGGGAGACCCCAGACAGCAGGCCCTCAGCTGGAGAACACAGCCCCTCACAGGTACTGGTGCACAGTGGGTGCTGTTCTTTCATGCTTGGAAACATAAGAACAGATGAAAGCATATTCCTGCCATTGAGCTTATCTGACTTCAGGATGCTGAAGGACAAAAACTGGATGGCCCGGAAGGTTCTACCGCTTTCTATTCAAAAAAGCAGCCTGGCACATGGATCCCAGTTCACAGTCACAGGGAGATTCTGAGGTGCCTGGAGCACCCGGGGTCTGGAGTCCACCCCGACAGTGAGGGTGGAAGCAGGGGGACCCAGGTGTGCCCGGGCTGTGCTTTGCTCGCAGAACGAATGGCACTCTGACTCCCAGTGTCCTCTATTTCCTGGCAAATGACCCTAACATTCAGCTGAAAAATTAGCCAAACAAGTGGGAATGGTTAAGAAATTTTAGAAAAAATTACCTGTTAACATTGCCAGATATCAAAGCATGTTCATAACTGAAATGAAAGAAGGCCAGTTTCCAAAACGAGAGCCTGGGGCCCTCAGTGAGACTTTCCTCCAGAACAGTGAAACTATGGGCAAAATATCGAACATCAGCCAATTTTATTTGTTAGGTACCAGGGATCGAACCCACTGAGCACTCTACCCCTGAGCCGTATCTCCAGCCCTTTTCTATTTTTCATTTTGAGACAGGGTTTTGCTGAGTTGCTGAGGCTGACCTTGAACTTGCATCCTCTTGCCTTAGCCTCCCAAGTCCCTGGGCATTTGGAGCTCTGTTAGGTGCACACAGGTCTGTGGGCGCTGTGTCTTTGCGGTACATTGTACAGCGTGCCTCACTGGCAAGCACGCCAGCCGTCCTCACCTGCCGGCAGGGCCTGGGGCTGCTGCCTTTGTGGTCTCTCATCCTTGCGCCCTCTACCTCGCGCCTCTGAACGGTGGGACTCCTGGCCAAGGTGTGGCTGGAGGGCCGCTGCTCTCTTCCACATCTGCCTCTGTCTCTGGATGAGACACCACGCTGTCCCAGGCAGGAGCCTGCACACAGCCTGTGCCCAGGACTCGGTCCTCCCGCTTGTCCACTCCTGCTCAGGGAGGAACTGGGACACTCGGCCACTGGTGCCATCCTCTCTCCCTCAGGAAGGGGACAGAAGGAGGCCCCAGTGGCCCCTTACAGTGGTGCACTTCTGGGCTGGTGGAGGCCTGCACACGGACCAGGGCCCCCCTGTGGCGTGAGTGGCCCAGAGCAGGCTGGAGCCCACCCAGGCTGCAGAGCTGGAGGCCGCCTGGCCGGGCAGCCCCCAGGAGCAGCTCCACAGAAGGCGCCCGCTGCCTCTTCCTGCCCGTCCTCTCAGCCCAGAGCTGGTGCACCAGAGGCTCTGTCCTGATCCTGGACTCCTGTCTCCAGAACTGCAGGAAGTAGGCTGTTCGCTGAGTCGCCCAGCCTCTGGGTTGTGTCACGCAGCCTGCATGGACTGAGGTGGCCTGGGAACCTGCCCACTCAGGCCTTCAGTACTGCCCGCTGCCTGAACCTTGGTGTGGGGAGGCCCTCGGGGCACTGTGATCAGCAGGGACAAGGTGGCCGGCTCCTGATGCCCGCAGTGCTGCAGGTGGCCTCAGTCTGTCCTCACGGGACCCCTGGTGAGGCCGCGCCTGAGCCTTTCTGATGGGGACGGGTTCCTGTGTCTCTGACCTGGGCCTCACCCATGTGCCCAGAGAGCCGGTGGCCTCCGCCACACTGCCAGCTTCTGGTCTCCAGGGTCGGGTGGGCAGCAGGGCTGAGGGCCTGGGGTACGAGCAGGGGGTGGGGTGGGCCTGAGGGGGCGTCCGGAGCTGCCATGGCAGCTGTGGTCGGTAGACAGGGCTCTTGGCTGCCCTGGGCCCCTGGTCACACGCCAGGGCTGCCACTGCAGCTGGTGGTGGCTGTTGGTGAGCCGCGGGTGGTGGCAGCGCCCTGTGGATGGGGGGCTTCAATGCAGGTGCTGCCAGGACCCTGCTCCACGTCGGAACCGGCTCTCCTCCCTCTGCGGGTCCCAGGCGGGCTGTCAGAGGGACGGCTCTGGAGGCATTGGCCCCGACTGTCCCCAGCCCTGTGTCCTGTGAACGTGTGCCTTTGTCTTCAGGCTCCCGCCCCTTGACCTTAAGAGGGCGCCACATCCAGGCATCATGTCCTCACTGTTGTGCACAAAGGAGGAAGAAGAGGAGCAGAGGGCCCCCAGGGTCTTCACCTCAGGGAGCCAGGCCCCAGGAGATGCCTCCGTGGGCCTCACCGACCACGCACAGGTCCCTTGCCCACCGTCTCGGGCTCCTGGAGCCCAGCCTCTGACACCAGGGCAGGTTCAGTCCGGGGCGTTGCCACGGCCATAGAACTTCCACGTGGCTGGCGTGGCTGGTCTCCCGGCCAGGCCAGGCCAACTGCCGAGGGCCGGGCTTGTGCTCGGGGCTGGAGGAGGCCTTCCGAGTGAGGCCCAGACAGGCGGAGCCCATGGCGGAGAGGGGCGAGGCCAGGGCCAGGGCTGCAGCAGGATGGACGCCGCCCTGGGACCTGGAACGGGAGCCCGAGGAGCCCTCTGCACCCTTGGGAGGGCGGCCAGGAGAGGGCCAGGGCAGGAGGGGGAAAGGCCACGTGCGACCAGCACAGCAGGCAGGCCCGAGCACCTGGCACCTGTGTGTGCGCTGCCCCTCCTGGGTCTCCACCAGGGCCTCCATCTCCAGGGCCTGTCCCCCTGGGCCCTGCTGCCCTCGCAGCTCAGCGCCCGCCCGCCGCTCACCAGCAGGGGCTGGGCTGCTCCCGCAGGTCCTCCCGCAGGTCTTCCTCCTGCAGGTCCTCCTCCTGCAGGACACAGCGCTGGTGGGTCGTTGGCTCTGTGTCCACCCACCTGGCACCGCAGCGGCGCAGGAGCTGGAGGAGCTCGGGGCCTGGCTCGCTGCAGCTGGGGTCTCAGGGAGGCCGTAGCCTCCGTGTCCTCTCCCGCCTGGCCCTGCACGGGCCAGCTGCCCCTGGGGTGGGGTCGGGACCCAGAGGGGAGCTGCAGGCCAAGCCACCAGGAGCTGCCCTGGGGCTGAGCGGGAGGGGGTGGGGCTGGGGGAGGCGGCTTCCCCTTCCCAGCAACAAGGGGAGGTGAAAGGTCGGAGTGATCGGAGGGGCGGGCCGCCTGCAGGCCGCCACCCGGGTCCAGCACAGCTTGCCCTGCGCACCCCCCTGGAAGGCGCCGTGCACCTCTGTCCTGAGACCTGCTGGCCATCGTCACTCCCAGGAAGCAAGTCCTCGCCACCCGCTCCTGGGTGCCCTGTCCCCAGTGGCCCCGTCCCCCTTCCTCCCGAGACAGGTGGAGCAGGAGGTGACTGCATGGGAGGCTCCCTGGCCCTCCGCGTCTCCAGGACCTTTCTGCGCCCGTCCCAGGGGCAGCGCGGCTGTGTCCTTGTCCTGAGGCCCCAGCCCGTCCTGGGCGCAGTGCCCTCGCCCTCCCAGCCCTGCTGTTCTCCTGAGGCCTCTCTCTGCGTGTCCCTGGCTCCTCGTGTGAGACGCACGCCCACCTGGCCCTGGGAGCTGGCCACTGTCCCCAAGGCGCGTCCTTGGGTGCAAGCATGTCCAGCAGCACCGCCCTCCTTCCTCCTCTCGACTGCAGGACTGGGGGTCGCGCCTCGCCATCCTGTCGTCCACAGCTCCTCTCCTGCCCCCCACATGGCTCCTGGGTCCCTGCAGCTGCGGGCGTCGCCTTGCGTCCCCCTTGGGTCACCTGCCCACAGCACTTTGAGCGCTTCCTGCAGGAGTGGCGGCCACCTGTCCAGGAGCGGTGTCCACCCTCCCGGTGGGCCGGGGTCCAAAGCCCCTTCCCTGCAGTGGCTGGGCAGCATGGCCCGCCGTCAGGGCCTGCCCCCTGCTCCACGCTTCTTCTCCTGAACAAGGCATCCTCCCCGTCCATCCTCACGTCCCAGGGACCCGCCAGCCCAGCCCATCGCACCCCATTCTGTAGCTAAGTCGGGGCGCAGCTTTCCAGCTGCTTCCTCCTCCACACGGCCTTCCCCGCAGGCCCCTGGCCGGCGAGGGCCGCTCAGCGAGCGCTGGGCAATCGGGTCGCCTCTCCGTCCCCCTGCCCACCCCGTGGGAGCCTCGGCTCCTCTCCTTGTTGTTCATGAACCGCGCACTCGGTGTTGGATGCCCGTCGCTGCCCTGCTCTGGCCGTCCACAGCAGGTGTCTGCTGGGCTCGCTGGACCTGTCAGCGTGGACGACATGTGGTTTGCACATCTTTAAACGGTCGGAAACAATTAGAGCAGAAGGCCCGGGTGCCGCGTGCAGTGAGCGGCGTCCACACGGAGCTCACGGACGGGGCCACCCCGGTGTGGGGTCCACCTGCCGCAGCTGCGCTGGCCGGGGAGGGTGGGGCGGGCCGCGGGCCGTGAGGGTGTGCAGACCCTCCCCACGTCCTGCAGGAAGGCCGAGGAGGAGGAGCCAGCTGAGCACCGCCGGGACCCCAGGGCCTCATCCTGTGCACCTGGGGCAGGCTCCGTCCCCTCAGGCCCTGGCTGGCTCCAGCAGGAAAGGCCCACGTCCCCTCCTGGCCAGCTGTTGCTCTGCCCTGCTGGGCGGCCAGGCACGGTCACCAGCTTCCTGTTTGGAGCCCCGCTCCCCTTCCTCAGCCACTGCCCCCAGCAGCCTCCCAGCGGCGTCCTCCATGGGGTCGCGCGCCTGCCTCCCCTGCTGCCCGGAAGGCCCAGGACCACCAGGCTGGGCACGGGCAGCCGCCTGTCCCCCAAAGGCTGGTGGTGATGGAGGCCACCAGGGTCTTTTCCTGTGCCTGTGGCTGTTGGGGACGCCCCCCCCGTTCACAGAGCAAGTGGGAGGACGCTGCGTCATCTGCCCTGACCCCTGGCGGTGGCCTTGGGCTTGGCTGTGGCTGCCTCTGCTCCTGTCTGCTGTCTCCAGAGCTCAGCAGCCTCCATGTTCAAAGGCAGGGAGGCAGGGAGCCCGGCAGTGGGGCCTCACCCAGCTCTGTGTGTCCCCGCCTGGAGGGACTGCCCTTCTGCACGCCTTTGGCCAGAGCATGCCACGCGCCCACCACCGGCCAGCGACCAGCGCTGCTTACCTGCACACGGGGACCTGAGCTGACCCCAGGTCTGCCAGCAGCAGGAGGGGACCCTGTGGGTCAGTGAGCAGACCCCTCCTGTCCTGCCCCAGGCCCTGGGGCTCAGTGGGCAGCCACAGAGCCCGCCCCAGAGCCGGGAGCCCCGTGTGCCTGTGGGGCTCAGGCGGGCAGTGCTGCCTGTGGCGAGGGCCAGGCAGGCTCTTGGTGACAAAGGATGTGGGCAGTGCTGGCCTGCAGGGCTCCTCTGCCCTGAGGTCTGACTCCCAGAAAGGCCGACTCCCTCCCCAGCCTTCCTGCCCCTCCCCAGCGGGGTGGCCCGGTCTGGCCCCCATGCCCCTCCTGGGGTCCAGCAAGTCCTCCTGGCCCCCAGCCCTCGCTGGTGGCTTCTTGGGGCTCCTGCGTAGTCTGTTCCAGCCACCTGAGCCATCCCAGGGGAAGAGGCTGACTAGGTGAGGCTGCCAGCCCCATCACTTCTCCTCTGACCCTCCTGCCCTGTCTCACACACGAGCTTTGGGGACACCTCACGTCTACACCACAACACCCCCTCTGCCAAGAAACTGGCCCTTCGCAGAGGGAGACTGTTGGCCCCGTGTGCTGTGAACAAGGAACAAAGCAGGCGCTGGGCTCCGAGGTTTGGGGGTGTTTGTTGCTGCGGCTCAGCCTGGTGAGAGCTGACCGGGAGGGACACATGGATCAGGCAGAAGACAGACCGTGTGTCCTGAGGACGCCACGTGGGTCTCCCTCCAGCTCCTGAGCTGTGGTGGACAGGGCTGCGTTTGAGAAGACTCATATGGTCTCCAACACCCGTTTCCCGCCATCTTCCAGGGTTAGCATCCTGTCCTCCTGTTCCCACTGTGACGGGCTGACAGGTGTGGCTCCATAGAAATGTGACAGGCCAGGCTATGTGGGCAATGACTAAACAGACTCCATTCTGCTCTGAGACTCCATGTTATGTAGGAAATGAGCTTCTCCCATGGGAACGCCCCACCTCTGTACCCATCATCAGTCACTTAGAAGGACATGTTTAACAATGCAAAATGGCGATTCTTATATGATAAAAATTGTTCTCTTTTGATTCCTATGTTAGAACAATTAGTGACCATTCTTTAGTTTGTACCTAGGTAAGGGTCATTTTGACCTACTTCCCCCTCTGCTGATGATTTCATGATGTAAGTTTGTAATTTCGAATCATAGCAACAGACACTTGTGATTGATGTGATTTTTGGTGTAAGAACCCCTGCAGCCCTATGGTCGGGGCTGCTCTCCCAATAGCCATTTTTGGGGCATTGTGTGGGACAGTCAGCCAGCCGGCTTAATAAAGACTCTCAAATTTGGACTTCTCGGTGTTGAACGGTCTGTTATCAAGTTGCCCCCATAACATTTGTCATGTACCCCCTTCAATGCTTATGGACCAGTTTCCAGGAATTCCGGAGAAGGGCTGCTGACTCCCGGACCTGCTGTGACATCCTTTCTCTCTCTAAATCCTGTGAGAGAGAATAGCCATCTTCCACGGTCAGATGGCCCCCTCAGGGGACCCCCAAATTGTATTTGGGCAGCCTAAACACCCTAATCAAATGTCTTATATTCAAATTTGGAAAAAAATTATTAAAAAGGTTTTTAAACATGTTCACTAACGCTTACATTAAAATGTAAACTGCTGCCAACAGGAGCTCCCAACTATTGTAGTTGGTCCACCAAAATGCCAGGCTAAAATTTTGATGGCTGCCATCCAAGAGACCAGAAAAACTGGTTTAGAGCAAGACCCCAACCTGAGGGGGCTCTCCCAAGGAGACCGATGGAGGCAGTCTCCCTTGCTGTCTCTTAGGGAAACTCCTTCAGGGAGGGATGGGGCATAACCTTGTCTATATTCTCTTAACTCTTTTCATCTCTGATGAGCGGGACCACATCAGAATAGAGGCCAAAAAACAAACACATATGCACACACATGCACACATACATGGATATACGCACACACACATGGACACTTGCGTACATGCACACACACATACACAGGACACAATACAAATGCACACATGCACACACATGTACAATATGCAATGTACACATGCATACGTGTGTACACACACATGGGCATGTGTGGACACATGTGCACACATGCACATGCACACAGGCACAAGGCACATGCACGTGCATGCACACATGTACACACATGCAATGCACACGCACACATGTGTGTATGCGCACACACGTACATGTGTGCACACGTGTACACACATGCACATGCACACAGGCACAAGGCACATGCACACAGTAACATGCACACCCATGCATGCATGCACACACGCGTACAATGCACACGTATGCACACACATGCACAGACATGTGCACACACATGCATGCATACACATACACGTACACAAGCACACACATACACATGCACACAGTCGTGCACACACATGTGTACGTGCACATGCACATGTGCGCGTCACTACTGCACTCTCCATTCCTCTGTGTCCCTCAGTGCTTGCACCTGGTGTCCTCTGGTCTACAGGGATTCCTTTAGTATTTCTTGTATCGGGTCTACTGATAATTAGTCTAAGTTCTCTCTGTCTCTCCATTTCACCTTCAGTTTTTGAAAGATACTTTTGCTGGATATAAAATTCCAAATATTCTGGGAGTTTTCATTCATTAAATTATTTTTTTCTTTTAAAATGTGAAACAGGGTCTTGCTACATGGCTGAGGCTGGCCTTGAACTTCAGCTCCTCCTGCCGCAGCCTCCTCAGCAACTGGGCATACAGACGTGTGCCACCACGCAGGGCTCCTCACTACTTTAAAGATCTGGTTGCCTGCTGTCTCCTCACTTGCTTGTTTCTGACAACAGGCTGTTTTTATTTTCATCTTTGATCCTGTATGTGCAGCGTGTCTTATTTTCGACTGCTACGTTTAAATTTTTCTTTTTTTTAACGGCTGCTTTTGAACAACTTGATAATGACATGCTTTGATTTAATTTTCTTAAGTTTCTTGTTTACAATTTCAATCACAGTTGGAAAATTCTTAGCGTTTGCTACTTTAGATGTTTCTATGTCTCCTTCCTCCTCTGTGAGCTGCAGTCACAGCATTAGTCTCTCGCAGTCCCACAGATCATGGAAGTTCTGTCTGTAAGATTCTCTGATGCTGCGTGCTTCATGTTGGATTGTTTTTCCTGACAAATCCCTGGGTTTGGAATTCTTCTTTCCTGACATCTCAAAGATCAGACGTTACTCCCACACCCTGGATTTTCACCTGAGACTTTGTAGATTCTATCTCCAGAATGCCTTACGGCTGTATTTAATTTTTGAACTTACCGACTGCAATCGTAAGAGCTGTTTTAATATCCCCCCTGACATTCCTAACGCTTTGTCAGTCCTAACAAGAGATTCTAGTGTCGCGAGGTGCTTCTTTCATCTCATGAGGGTCATGGTTTCCTGCATCTTTCCTGCTCTGCGATCCTTGACCAGATCTCTACCTACTGTCTATCGTCTCTATGACATCATCTGTCATCAGCTGTCACTCTGTTCCTGTTACCTGTCACCTGCGATCCTAAGTATTGTCTATCATCTCTATGACATCATCCATCACCAGATCTCCCTCCGTATCTGTTATGTGTCACCTGTGATACTGCTTAGTGTCTATCATCTCCAGGACATCATCTGTCATCAGTCTCCCTCTGTGTCTGTTATCTGTCACCTGTCATCCTGCCTACTGTCTATTGTCTCTATGACATCATCTGTCATCTGCTCTCTGTATTTGTTATCTGTCATCTGTGTTCCTACCTGTTATCTCTCTTCTCTCTGGTGTATTATCTGTCATCTGTTATCTCTCACCTATTTTCCATCGTCTCCAATAATGGAAGGTGAGCTTAGCAGTCATTGCCTCAATGTCTTCCAGATTCTTCATTTCTTCCCGTGTCCCTATGTATATTTAAGTGAGGCAGATCATAATCTCTTCCTGAATGGCAGCAGGAATGAGGACAGCCCTGCCGACCCTGGTCCTGCATGGTGGGTTGTGCTCAGATGTCCTGTGCGGGCAGTGCCAATGCTGCTCTTTTTCTCTGCTCTGCAAGGCTCCCTTAGGCTCCTCCCACCAGCCAGGTGCCCAGGTGGTCTGTGGGGCGTGGCCTTGAGCCTGCTGGGAGCCTGGGGCACAGGAGAGTGGGAGGGAGCGAGGGACAGTGGAGGCAGGGGAAACGCCAGCCTGCCCGTCCAGGACGCTCTCCTGCAGAGAGTCAGCTCGGTCTTCTGGATCGGCCTCTGAAGGCCCTTTAAAAGCATCTCCGTGAGGCTCAGAAAGGAATCTGGGTGCTGAACCCCTCGCACAGAAGGGTGGTTCCCACAGACAAGTCGTGGGACCTCAGACCCTGAAACAGGAAAGCACGGTTCAGCCCCAGAAGCCGCCTGCACGTTACAGGGACAGAACTTGTTCCTGGAAACACCGCAGGTTTCTGAGAATCGTTCATCACAGACCATTCAGGCCGCAGGGGAAACGAGAGGACGTCGGCGAACCCCGCGCGGTTCCAGGCCGTGGGCACTGCTCTAGTCTTGGAGAACTGGAGCCGTCCTTTCCCCGTGTCGTCGAGGTGAGTGCACTGGGGACACGCTCCCTGTCCCCAGAGCTCTGTTGGCGTGTCACAGTCACGCGAGGCATGGGGCCCGCCAGCACCTTCCACAGGCGCCTGATCTGCTCAGTCGCTGGCCTCCCGCCCCGCCCTCTGCCCACCTGGCTGACCTCCTGTCCCTATGGTTATTTTAACCGGTGCATCGTCACTGCCTGTGGGAGGGGTGTGCCCGGGTTCATGACGGGGCAGGTGTGTCCCCAGCATGTCCCGAGCCCCCCACTGGCCCCGTCATCTCCTTCTGCTCTTCCCTCTTTCTCTTTTCTTTGTTTCTCGGTAGCGCTGCGGTTGAACCCAGAGGCCGGGCTCTGCACCCAGCCCTCCTTCCGCCCTTTTTAAAAAATTATTAAACATGGAGACAGGGTCTCACAAGGTCCCAGCGTGGCTTGGAACGGCGACCTCCCGCCTTAGCCTCCTGGGTCGCGGGATTGCAGGCCTGTGTCGCGGCTTGCACACACATGCACACATGTGTGTGGGTGTGTAGGTCACAGTGTGCACACGGGAGACGCCGGTCCCCTCCCGGTTCTGAGCCCGTGAAGCGCCATCTGAAGACATTAAATGGAAAACTCCAGAAATAAACAGTTCAGGGTTCAGGTCGCGTGTTCAGTGCAGTGAGGTCCTGGGCCTCCCGCGCCCCGCGGTGTGGACGCCTGCCCTTGGCCCGGGGTACACACCACGCGGCCTTCGGTTGTCAGGGGGGCGTCCGGGAAGGCAGTGCTGGTCACCTGATCTCACCCAGCTCAGCAGTGGTGGTGCTGGCCATCGGAAGGGCCAAAGGGTCCCCACAGGGACGGTGCCAGGAAGGAAGGGATGTCAGCTGAGACGGCATCTCTCGGACGTCAGAGTGCTCTATTTCTTTTTAAATTCCGTCCAAAGTGCTTCCTGACTCCCCGGAGTCAGGAAGCTTCTGTGACCGGGCTGTCCGTGGTGTGGCACCCCACGCAGTCCCCGCCACTGGGAGGCTGAGCCAGGGAGACCCAGGAGGTCAAGACCGCCTGGGCAGCTCAGTGCGGCCACACTTTGAAAAGCAAGCAGCAAACAAGAAGCTGTTTCCAGGTGTTCAGGGTGTTCAGGGTTCCAGACGTGTCCGTGGTTAATTTCTAATTTAATTCCATTCGATCAGAAAATATTCTCTGTCTGACTTGCATGTTCCTAGTGCCCCGAGGCTTCCGCCCGGGACTGGGCTGTCCTGAGAACACTGCCCTGGAGATGCCGAGGGCAGCGCCTGGTTGCACGGTCAGCTTGATGGACAGGCCATGGCCTGAGTCCCCACCGTCTGCTGTCTTCCCGGTCACTGAGGTCAGTGAGGTCACTGAGGTCATGTCTCTGCTCAGCGGTGGTGTGATCCCTCCTGCTCCTGCTGCTCTTCATCTTCTGGAAGCTTTTTCAGAAGCATAGACGTTCAGGGTTCTGTGTCACATCCCCACCTACTTGAACTCTATCCTTGTGAACCAGTCTTTTTATCTCTGGGGATAGGCTTTGCCCTAGAGTCTAGTTTATTTGATATCAATTTGTTGCACCAGCTTTTACTTTAAAAAATAGACTTGACCTGTTGTATTTCTTTACTTTAAAATTAAAATCTGCTTTAACCTATTGTGTCTTCATATTCAAAGCGAGTTTCTCGACTGGGGCATAAAGTTGGCCCTGCTTCTCGGTCCCGCCTGGTGATCTGTCTTCTGATTGGAGCAGATCTACCTGCTGCGGGGTCCCCTAACTCGCACGTGGGGTCCCCAGGGGCCGGTGTGTGCC
>JAJEJO010001489.1:634721-650035 GCA_020662805.1 Glaucomys volans | reverse complement strand
GGTTCACGGGTGGGAGGGGCGCGCGGGATGGGAGGGGCTCACGGGAGGGGAGGGGCGCGCGGGAGGGGAGGGCCTCACAGCAGAGCGACTCAGGAGAAGAGAGTGCACTGGCTGGTGAACTGGACGTCAGGTCCTCCCAGCAGATGGCAGCCATGTTAGAGCAGAGCTGCTGGGATGTCACAGGAGGGTCCCGGCCTCGTGGTGGAACAGGCTGCCACTGCCCCGCCTGTCTGGGGGCTCCTGACTGTGCCCTGGGGTGGGTGGACTGTGGGCGACCGTCCCCATCTTCCCAGTTGTGACCCAGCTCCCAGCCTGCGTCCGCGTCCCCGTCCCCTGGGGACGCCCACCTTCCTCCGTTGGCCCCTGCCCACTGCCCTTTGACAGGCCGGCAGGGGCAGAGGGCAGAGAGGGCCTGAGAAGGAAAGGGCGGGTGAGCCCGGTGTCCTCCCTGGGAGCAGAGTGCGTGCGGGCCCAGGGCCCGGGCTGCCCTGCCTCCCCGTGGACCTCCACTCGCCAGCACCTGTTTCCAACCAGCCCAGCCGACCCTGCGACCCTGCAGCCCTCACCACGTGGCCCTGCAGTGCCACAGCGGAACAGCGAGGATTCCCCACGCCTCACAGCTCCCGGCAGGAGACTCTGCATCTCTGCAGGCTCCGCGTCCGGCCTGTCTTTCCTTTTATTTATTTATTTTTCTTTTTGGAACCGGGGATTGAACTCAGGGACACTCTACCACTGAGCCACATCCCCAGCCCTATTTTGTATTTTATTTAGAGACAGGGTCTCACTGAGTTGCTTAGCACCTTGCCTTTCCTGAGGCTGGCTTGAACTCTCGATCCTCCTGCCTCAGCCTCCCCGCCCTGGGATCACAGGCGTGCACCTCTGTGCCCAGCCCTTTCCTTCTTTAAGTTGAGAGCTTCCACTTAAAGGAAATTCTCCCAACTTCTTGGCTTTTCTGATCCGTCTCTGGACCAGCAGAATGTGTGTGTGTGTGGTCGTGGTCACAGAGGGGCTTTCCCACGATGCTCACAGGACAGAGCTGGGTGGTCCACGTGGCTGGCTGCAGGCTGGACAGCAGGGGGGACCAAGAAGTCGGGGACTCAGAGCAAGAGGGACCAGCGGTGCTGCCCTCACCTGGACTGGAGGCCGGAGCTCCGGGAGGTGCTGCTGGGACTGGAGTGACCCCTCGGGAGGTGGCAGCCACAGGAGCTCCGGGCGGATCCAGGAGGAGGCCTGCTGGGCTGCTGGACTCCTCGCTTCTCTGCTCCACTGGGCCCAGCCTGCTGGGTGGCACCCACCTTGGGCGGCCCCCCAGCGTGTGCCCCCATGGGGGTCCTCCCAGGAAGCGCCCTCACCCTCACCCAGAAGCCTCTGCCCTCAGGCACCTCTTTGTCCAGTCAGGTCACAGCCAGGTGGACTGCAGGGCTGGCGCCCCCCTCTGTCAGGGCCGTTGCTGAGTACCATGGGGACACTGGAACGTGAGGTGCCCCAGGACAGCCCAGAGGGTCTCCAATAGCCATTGGAGTGTGGGGGGCCGGGTGTGTGGGGGGCCCAGCAGGCTCCCGGCCACGGGGCAGGTGGGGCCTGGTGGGTGGGGCTGGGCGGAGCCCACAGGGAGGAGCACTTAGAACTTGGGTTGGTGTGTTTCTGGAGTTTTCCGATGGATGTCTTCAGGCTCCTCCTGACCAGGGTGGGGGAACCTCAGAGGCAACTCACAGAGAAGAGGGCTGCACTCCCTCGTGCGGTCATTGAGAGCAGCTTCCCGAGCCGCACCTGTGCTGGGCAAGGGCCGAGCCCACCCAGCCCTGAACATGGGATCTTAAAGAAACATCTCACAGCCTGGGAAGCATTCTCAGTAAATCCAAGTGGAAACTGTAGGCAACAGATGATGATTCCACGTTTTTGAGAGTTTAAAGGCTACATTTGCACGAATAGGAGCTCTTGCTGCCTCTAGGTGATCGGATCTATTGACTTTGCGTTTTTCCCTATTACCCAAATATTCCTCAATAAATGTGGCTGGAGAGCACTGTGAGAGGAAATCCACAGCAACCAAGGCTGCTACGGAAAGGGCGGGATGTCGGAAACCAGGACTCTAGATTTCATACCACCACGGATGAAGGCATGGGACACCTGGGTGAGGTGGCCACACCTGTGACCCAGGAAGGCTCCAATGAGTCAAGCACACACAGTGAAATGGGGACAGACCTGGACGGGGCAGCGGTGGAGTCCAGCAGCGGAGGGGCACATCATCAGGAGGGGAAAGGCACCTGGTAAGAGGCATCTGAATCTCATAGGGTTAGGGAGACTCGCCTCATGGCAGACGCCACAGCAGGGCAGGCGGGTAGCAGCCTGGGGGTCCAGGGCCCAGGTAGGGGAGCAGCCTGTGGGTCCAGGGCCCAGGTAGGGGAGCAGCCTGAGAGTCCAGGGCCCAGTAGGGGAGCAGCCTGAGGGTCCAGGGCCCAGGTAGGGGAGCAGCCTGAGGGTCCAGGGCCCAGGTAGGGGAGCAGCCTGGGGATCCAGGGCCCAGGTAGGGGAGCAGCCTGGGGGTCCAGGGCCCAGGTAGGGGAGCAGCCTGGGGGTCCAGGGCCCAGGTAGGGGAGCACTGTGAAGGTGCAGAGGCCATTTTTGCTGGTAGATGGTGGCAGTCCAGTGCCCGTGTCTGCCCCACAGGCAGAGGTCATCTCCTGGAAGGGCTGCGCACTGGAGCACTGGTCAGGGGGAGGAAGCAGAGCGAGGCCTTGGGAAGGGGGGCGGGACTGCAGTGGCGGCTGCTCTGGCTGCCCTGGCTGGACACCCAGGCCCAGGGCTGGACAACCACCTACGCTCTCAGGGTCTGGGGGCCTGAAGTCCAAGGTCAAGGCGCCCAGTGGTCAGCTTCTCCTGAGGCCTCTCTCCTCCATTTGTCCTCTGTGATGAGACAGATCAGAAAAGTGGGGGAGAGGAAGGGCAGCGAGCTCTGGTGTCCTCCCCTCTCACTGGGGCACAGGCCACACTCAGACGACCCCCTCAGCCTCAGTTCCCCCTTCCCTGCCCCTCTGCACAGTCCACCTTGCTGGGTGAGGGATCTGGCACCTGAGTCCGGGGGACAGGACTCAGTCGCTGACAGTCCCGACTGAGGGCGGGCAAGCTTCACTCAGGCCTCCTTGGACTTTACACAATACACGTGGAGCTGGAGGCTTCCTGCTGTCCTGCTCTGAGGCACTGGGAGCTGGTCAGCCTGTCAGATGGCCATGGTGCTCTTCCCAGAGCGACCCGGTGCAGGGAGGGGGCGTCCGGACCACTTGACAAGAAGCTCCTCGAAACACAAGCTCAGGCACTCCTCCCACCTGTGGCCTGCCAGGGCCAGAGGGCGGGCGGGGCCTGGAAGTGAGGGTCGGGGTCCCCTGGGCCGCTCTCAGAAGGTAGAACTGGGCCCCGGGCCGGCGCTGTAGCCTGTCTGCCAAGGCCCCTGATCCAGGAGGCAGAGCTGCGCCCGCGGCGCCCGGTGTGAGTCACTTTGAGCTCCCAGCCTGACTCCAGTCCGACCATCCTAACCAGCGCCTGCCCTTCGCCCTCCCCAGTGCAGAATCAGCCAGTCCGCAGACCTGACCCCGCGCCTCCTCGCGGAGCAGGGCCGTGCTGCGCAGGGGTCAGGGCAGGGCACTGCCCGCCCGATGGCCGGCCACACTGGGTTGGCAGCTCGCCCTTGCGCAGAAGTGGGGTCTGCTGCTTCGGCACCGGGTGTCCTAGCATCGGGGGTGGGGTGGGGTGGGGAGCAGGTCAGGCTCGGCTGGAGCGGAAGAAGGTGCCTTAGGTGGGCACGCGCAGCAGGGGGCAAGAGGGATCAGGGGGCTTCCGGCGCCTGGGTGGACTCAGCGCTGCGCAGGTGTGCGTGTGCAGGGGCGGGGTCAGGGCGGGGAGGAGGCAGGGAGGCTGGCAGGGCAGGGGCCTGCCCAGGCCACGGTTGCCGCCTGCGGGTGGGTCTGGCCTGCGCGGAGGGCGCCCGGGGTTCCTGGCCTTCCACTTACTGCCCTGTGACCCTCAGACTCTCCAAGAAGTCAAGTCTGGTAGTAAAACAGCAGAGGAGAGACCACGCGCTCGCTCGCCCGGCGGAGAGTGGAGGAGACTCTGCAAGGAGAAGGTGAGCGGGGCAGGGGACACCCGTGTGAGTGACGTGGCCATCTGCGGCCACCCCCAGCCGAGCTGTGGACCTGGGGCGGGCAGCGGACGCTACTGTGGGGCCCAGGGTCCAGGAAGGTGCGGTGGGAAGCAGCCCCGGGGTAGCGGGTCTGGGGAATGAGGGGGGGAGGGCCGGTAGCGCGCCCAACAGGGCGCTGGACACTTCCCAAGCAAGTCCACGCGAAAAAATGCATCCGCCTCAACGCGGCTCAGGGTCCCAGAAAATGTGTCTTGTTGGGCTCGCTCATTTCCGGCTGTCAATCTGCGTAGATCCTCTCCCGCCCTCTGTTTCTAAGTACATGAAAAAGTATGAATTTTAAAAGTTCGTCTCCCTTTACTGAATTTTCTCATTAATTTTCAGTTTTTCCTTAACACACTTGGATTGGTGTTGATTTTTTTTAGGTGTGAAAGTGTATTATTTTACTCTGATTATTATACATTTTGTGTCTGTTTCATATTTTTTCAGTTGATCAGAACTAGTAATCAGGCTTACTGGTATTTTGAATTATTCTTCATTCTACAGAAAAGCCCCAGTGCAAAACGTTCTTTGCTGTAATTCTGTTGGCTGTGGGATTAAAATGCAACTCTTCATCATGCTAGACAAAAATCCTTTGGTTCTAGTTATATTTTATCAAGAGTAATTATTACGTAGCATGGATCTTTTAAAACTTCTGTGAAGTTGTGATGTGAATTTCCTTATTGGAGCAGGGTTTTGTCACCATTGCATGATATTAGACATCTTAATCTTCAACTGTCTTGCACTCTTGGAATAAGCTCAAAGTAGCCAAAATTCTTTATTATATTGTGCAATTTGATTTGCTGATATTTTTTCTTCTGTATTACTTGTAAGGTTTGGGAAGAGGAGCCTTTCTTCCTAAAGATATCAGACTGAACCCACATTTGCCTTTCCTGACCTCTGCTTCCTGTCTTAGTGGTTTTCTGTTGCTGTTACTGAACACCACAGACTGGGTAGTTTATAAAGAATAAAGGTTTATTAGGCTCACAGTTCTGGAAGCTGCAAGGCCCGGAGTCAAGGGGCTGCATCTGGTGAGGACCTTCTTGCTGATGGGGACTCTGCAGGGGATCCCATGGCAAGAAGGGCGTATCTAAGAGAGCAGGCTGCTAGGACAGACCACCCAGGATGACCCGTCGGCCCATCCTGGCCTGCTGATCCCACCGTGCCCTGGAGACCTGGCCTGTCCCACCTCTCACCAGCTCTCGGTGGGGGTTAAGCGCTGTGTGTTCTGGGGAGCAGTCAGGCCACGGCGATTCCCATGGCAGTGAGTTAAGAGGGAGCAAGTGGAGAAGTGGACTTTGGGACAGGGCCCTGAGGGCTGGGGAGGAACCAGAGCTGACCAGAGACGTTGGGGAAGTGCTGTGCACTCCCTAAGCCCTGGTCCAGGGGACACGAGGGAAGAGGGATCCGCCTGCAGTGGGGGCTCGGGCCTGGGCTTCGTGTCCCACCCCTCCATGGGCGCTGGCTGCACAGGCGCAGTGGGTGCGGCTGTCGCTGTCTCAGTGGCTGCCGCGTCGCTTCCCCCGAGGCTGATTCCGCCCTGCGGGCCTCGTGCGCCTCTTTGGGGGAAAGTCTGTTCAGATCTTTTGCTCTGAAGACAACGTGTGCGTGTGGTTCTGGGGACGGACCCCGGACTTGGAGCGTGCGAGGCAAGTGCCCTGCGGCTGAGCTGCGTCCCACACCTTCTCTTCAGACAGGGCCTCGCGGAGTTGCTCAGGCCGTCCTGAGCCTGTGATCCTCCTGCCTCAGCCTCCCCAGTAGCCGAGACCCCTCTGCTTTTACTATTAGGCCGCTCTTCGCCTTGAGTCGCGAGGGCTCTTTGTCCTGGAGGCAGCCTCTGACCAGGGCACCATCCGCAGACGCTTCTCCCCCTCGAGTCCTCTGGTCTCCTCTCTGCTGCTGCCATTTACAGCACCAGTGTCCTCACCCTCCACGAAGGCCAGGTCGCCCGGCTGTGCTCCTGTCACTCACTGGTCCATCTCCCCGTCTCTTGGGCTCTCGGCGCCATGTCTAAGGGTCGCAAGGGCTCCCCAGGCTTCCTGCCCAGAGCGCTGGGCTGCAGCTCCTGCTTGGATCCTTCAAGTGCATTTTGTGCAAAGTGTCGCCTAGGACGCAGACCCTCCTTCTCACACCACGTGACTTTCCCAGGACTGTCCATGAAGACGGTCGCTTCTCATTGACACTTCCGGCCTCTTCCTCTAAAGTCGATTGACAGTGAGGGTTCAGAGCTGAGGGCCCCGACTTCCCCCCGGGCTCCCCTCTGGGGTTCCAGAGGCACTTCTGTGGAGGACCCCGAGCGGCAGCGCGCTGGACGCCAGGAGGTCTGGTCTCTGCTCCTCTTCAAGGTGGCTGTCCATGGACGGCCCTTTCATTTTCCTCTGAATTTTAAGACCAACTTGGCAGTTTCTGCAAAACAAGGCGAGCCACGCGGTGGGCAGTACTGAGACCTCCGGCCAGCACCCCTCCCTGTCCTCTTCGCTCCTGTGACAGGAGGGGCCCCCACGGCCGCCGTGTAGGCCCTGGACAGGCCAGCGGCATGTTCTGCACGCTTTGGTGCCAGCGCCTTCAGCCACTGGGTGTTGTAGGGCAGGTACTGGCCCAGGGGAGCCCGTCCCCGAGACCGACTCTGCATCTCCAGCTGTGGACACGGAGACTTTGGAGGACTTGAGAAATGAACCCGATTCTCAGGGCCAACCAGACATGGCCGCTGGCTTCCTTCCTCCACCTTCGCCCAGCGAGTCCTCTTCTGTAGAGACGGTGAGCGCCTCAGGGGACACGGGCCCTGTCGCCTCTGCCGTCGGGCCTCTAACGAAGTCCCATCTCATTCGCATGGAGCCCAGCCCTTAGCTTTGAGTTCCAGACTGAGACTCGCCCGCAGTCTCTTGGGGGCCTCCTCCCGACCCTGGGCTCCTGCCTCCTTCCTCCTCCCTGCCCTCCTGGGCACCTGCCTCCTCCCTCCTCCCTCCTCTCCTGGGCACCAGCCTCCTCCCTCCTCCCTCCTCCCTGCCCTCCTGGGCACCTGCCTCCTCCCTCCTCCCTGCCCTCCTGGGCACCTGCCTCCTCCCTCTTCCCTGCCTCCTGGGCACCTGCCTCCTCCCTCCCCCCACCTCTCCTGGGCACCTGCCTCCTCCCTCTTCTCCTGGGTACCTGCCCAGGACCTCCACCTGCGGCTCCCGCTGTGTCCCCCCAGACGCCCCGTCCCTCTCAGGCTGCACATTCCACTTCTCAGAGAGGCCTTTCCCATGGTCTAGCAGCGGTCCTTCTCCCCACCTCTCCCGTCTCTCCTAAACTTTCATTTTAGCAGCATCCCCACCATCACCCTCTGGCCTCTGTCGGGCTCAAGCTCCGGAGAGCGGGAAGGAGCATCAGCAGCGGTGAGTTGAAGGATCCAGCGTGCGGAGCCGTGGCTGCGGTGCTTGCCTCTGTCCAGAACTGGACCAGCTGGCCTCCAAGGGGTGGGACTCTCCAGCATGCAAAGGGGCTTCAGACAGCTGGGTTCTGGGGAGCCCGGACGCTGGGGAGCGTGTGCTGGGGCTGGGCCCTGGGCATGTCTGTGGGTCTGGTTGACCTGTGGTAGGGCACTGGGCACTAGGGGACCAGCAGAGTCCAGGTGGAGTCGATGGCCTACTGGGCCCCTCCTGAGGTGTCATTAGACTCCAGAGAGGGCAGTGAACACCCCAGGTGGCGCTCCAGGTGGCCCACCGCCCTGTGGGAGGAAGCACATCCATCCCTATGAAGTGAGAAGTCAGGCTCCCAGGTGACCACGGCCCGGCCGGACTCCAGCACCCTGGGTGCCACTCCAGCTCTGCTGGAAGAGGACAAGGAAGGACCACAGCTGTCCTTGGGGCCCCTTGGTCCTTCATTCTCAGGACGCTGAGGCCGTGCAGCTGGAAGCGAGGTCGGGTCACTGAGGTCTGGAGGCAGCACTCGGTTAGTGGCCACGGCCCAGGGGCTGATTCCCGAGCCTGGCCCGTGCGCAGCCGGGCTTCCCTGTTCTACGTGAGCGAGTTTGGGGCGCATCAAGGTGGGGAGATGGTGCAGTTCTGTCGGGGGTGGGTTCTGCTCTCCGTATGTGGGTGCAAGCTGGTCCCCAGCCCAGGGACTGAGCGCACACAGCCCAGGAGCTCTTCCTGCCCTGAGCCTGAAGGGGACTGTCCCTCCTGCTGCTCTGCTCCTGCCGTCACCTTGTCACACACCTGGGGCTGCTGCAGCCTCCAGGTGAGGTTCAGTGGGCGGAGCCGCGGGGCAGCCTGTGGACCACCCCTGCCAGCTCGGAAGCTGCCGCGTCCCCTTCTGTCCTGTGCTCAGCTGGCTGGACGACGTGCGGGTTATGTCATCAGCTTAATTTTTCACAACCTTCACAAAACGGACACAGAGCTTCAAAAATACCCTTCAGAGTCCCCAGGCTGCAGGAAACACTAGCTGAGCAAAGGTCACCCAGCGTGACAAAGTGGGGACAGCCCTTACCACCGCGTGGGAACCACAGTCCATCGCGCTGGACACGCTGATCGCCGTTGCTGTGGAAAGGGGTCAGCCTGCCTGATTTATTTGTAAGATTATTCAGTCATGTCTTGTTCGTGGACTCTTTGGAAGTTCGTGGACTCCTTCAGTTTGTTTCTGTATTCTCATGACATTTTTAACGAGCTGGTGTGGTTGTGCATGTGACTGAGAAAAGAGTAAATCCACACGGGTCGTGTGCAGATGGTGAGGCGTCACTGATGGGGCCGTGCGACCCCCTGTGCTGGGGACCCCCTGTGGGTCCAGGCAGGCCTGGCCGGGCTGCAGGCACACTCGCAAGTGACTGGGCAAAGGCCGCAGCGTCCCTTGTGGTCTGTTCCCAGAGTCCCAGGGCCACGCTGGCCCAGAGGGAGGAGCCCGGCCAGGCCTGGAGGGGCGGCCCCCTTTCCTCCCCAGGTAGCCTGGCCACCCCTCATGAGCACGTGGGCTCCAGGGTCTCTGTGCACTGGGCAGGAGCCACGGGAAAGACCAGGATCAAGGCGAGCAGACTGGACAGAGGCCCTGGAAGAAACAGGCAACTGGGTGACGGGAGACCCCCAAGCCCCGACAGACCAGAGGGGAAAGAGGAGAAGCCCAGAGCCGTCGCTGTCACCAAGGAAGGGCCGAGGACAGGGCAGGAGGCAGCAGGATGCCCACGCCCCCACAGGCCTTCCACATGGGAGGACACCTGGGGAGGACGGCGGCCGTTTGTTCTCACTTTTCTATTTACTTTATGAAGCAAGTATCATGTTTTTACTCAACTTGACAAAGTGACACAGGTAAGAAAAGCCAGGTCACTTCTGAGTGTTTATCCAGGGCTCCCTGGAGCACCGGCAGGACTTCCGCGCTGCAGGGAGGGAGCCACACACCACGACCAGCTGGGGTGTGCCCAGGCGCGGGCTCCGCAGGACTGGAAAACCCACTGGGGAGGCCGTGCCAGAGGCCCGGGGGGAGGTGGGTGGGCTCATCTCAGGGGCTGAAGAGGCCTTCCGCAGCTCCCGGCAGCCCTTCCTGGGGGGAGCACCGAGGAAGGGCGTTGACGGCTACAGTTACCCGCACACACACGCACACACCCACACACACACACGCACACGCACCCACACACGCACATGCACACGCACGCACACGCACAACTGTAAGTTCATGCGATCCCAATGAAAAGTACCAACAGGGTTTTCCATCCATGGATCCCGATCCACTTAGAATTCGCCTCTGTACCTGGCACAGGGCGTGGCCCTCTCCTTCCTCTTTAGCGGCCTGGCTGTCCCAGGACCGTTTACTCGGCAGTCCGCGTTGCCCAGGGATTCGAGCTGGCCTGTCTGAGTGCCGGAGCCCCAGGCGCTGCGCTCTGGGCTCTCCGTCCGCCCTCCAGCTGGTGCTGGGCAGGCAGGGCTCTGGGGGGCAGTGCGCCCTGGGAGCGAGCTGCCTCGCGGGTCTGTGGGAAGTGGCTTTCTGAACGGCGCCTTCCCACAGGAAGCCTCTTATTGACCACCTAGCGTGTGGTCAGTCCTCGGGACCCTGGTGTGTGCTTGAGAAGGTGGACTTTCTATGACCAGACTCAGGTGTAGGGTCCGTTTCTAGGGTTGTGACCCTGCTCCTTCCTTCTGTATCTGCCGTGCCTCCCACACCACCTGCCCGGGGGCCTGGGCCTGCTGGGCAGGGTGAAGGAGGCTGAGCCGAGTGAGCCGCAGGGCCCAGGCTGCCTCCATGGCCACCCTGTCCCCAGCCGCGAGCACCAGGGCATGTGAGGGGAGGGCCTGTCATGGAGGAGCACCCCGAGGACCCGTGCGGGAGGGCCTGGCTCCACCTGCCGGGAGCTCTCTAGGAGCTGGGCCCTCGGGGGCTCGGGGCTCCTGCCCACGGAAGTCCTGCCCGGAGGTGAGGCCTCGCTGCAGGGGTCTGGAGAGGGGGCTGAACAGGGAGGAGCTGGACGTCGGCCTTCACGGCACAGGTGGAAGAGAAACGGGACGGTAACATGGCAGCGGCCTTTGGACAGCCCAGGACTGGCCTCCTGGGGTCCATGCCCTGTGCAGCCCACCACGTGGAGCTGAGGCCACCACGCGGAGCTGAGGCCTGCCGTGCCAGCTGGAGAGCGTGGGGTCCTTCCAGGAGCAGGACCTCCGTGGCGTGTTAGCTGTGGCTGGTCCCCTGAGCCGGCACTGTGGGAGGCCTGCCGTCATGTCACAGGGAGACGAGGCCTTGGGGGAAGCCACCTCCAGCACCCTATGAGCGAGCGTGTGAGTGGCCACGGGGAAGCACACCCGCTGGCCCACCGTGGTGGTCTCCAGGCCCAGCCGACACCCGCTGCAGCCCCGCGAGACATCCCGAGCCAAAGCCACCAGCAGGCCACTCCTGAGTTCAGTTCAAACTGAATAAAAAACTACAAGACATCAAAGTGTCCAGGATGCCACCAACGGGGTCAGCACTCACCCCTCCATTAGCTGAGAAAGGAATGGAAGCAACAGCCCAGCTTCCACCTCGAGACACTAGGCGGTGAAGAGCAAGGACACCAACGCAGAGAACAGGAGGTGACCGCAGAGAACCTGTGCAATGGGACACACGGAGTGGAGCCCCTGTGGATCGCGAGTCTGCTCTTGAATCTGGTTCGTGGGAGACGTCGGGGCAGAGGAGAAGGACAGGCCTTCCACCAGGAGCAGAGGGGCGCCTTCCTCGGTCGGGAATGCTGCGGACAGCCGTCTGGGCCTGTGAACCAGACGCCGCGGGCACCGAGGCCGCGCCCTGTGGACGCTGCCAAAGCCCACTTGGGAAGAAAGCCCTGTGTCCAGGGAGGAAACGGAACTCGTGGTTCAAACACCCACGCGGAAGTTCTAGGTCTCAGCACCTTCCCTGGCGGAGTCCATTAAACCTTTCAGGAGGAAATGATATCAACGCCACAGGCTCTTCCAGAAAATGGGAAAGGAGGGACTCTGTTCCAACTTATCGCCCTAAAGCCCAAGCAGCACATGACAAGAACAGCCGGTGGCCCGTGTCCCTCCTGCACAGACGCAGAAGTCCTAAGAGGAAACAGCGCAGCGATCCCGATCCCGCAGGGGTGTGAAGAGGCGGGACGTCCCAGCAGATGAGTGACACGAAGCCCACCCGTAGTCCGTCCTGGGGGACGGGCAGTGGCCCGCCAGTCCTGCTCCCGGCCTGAGAGCTGCTGAGGAGACCGGCACACGGTGGTGAAGCTCCCGCCTTCCTGCAGAGACTCAGCACAAGGTACGGACGTGTCCTCGATGTCCCCCAATGTGTTCCCGCAGTGTCCAGCGGTGCAATGAGATGATGGAAGGACACTGAAGGCGCCACAGGAAGGAGAAAAAAGTCCCAGACAAGCGCCTCCCGGCTCCAGGGCCCCTTGGCAAGCTACGATGACAAGAGGGTGTGTTATCAGCAGAGAAGTCAACAGAGATGGCCGGAGAAAGTCCAACCCACCCACAGGTGGCAGGGTCCGTCCAGGGCAGCTCCGGGACAGGCTGGTCCCATCCACTCAGTAAGCCATGACTTGACGATTATCCATTCCCAAAAAGGAACTTCAATTTGTACACACACAAAACTGTACCTAAGACCTGATTATAAACCCAAAGCTACAGCGTTTCTGGAAGAAAATATAGGCAGAAATCTTTGTGACCTTGTGCTAAGCAAAAATTTCTTAAAATACAAAAGCATGATGTGCGTACCTTTGAAGCAACAAATGAGTTCATGGAAGCAAATTCCTCCGTCTGTGAGACAGGCTGTGAGAGCGGAGGACAGAGACGGAGACGGATCTGCGAGAGGCAGTGTTTGCAGAGCACGTTATGAGAGCCTTGCATCCAGAAGGCACAGTGGAATTCCAAAACTCAGTGTGACAACCCCTGACGTGGACCAAACACACACGCACACCTTCACAAGGAGCTCACCCGTGTGACGAGTGACCCAGGGGAACGGACGTGCAGGCTGAGGCTGCTGCGTCCCCTGTCCTGCGGTTTGACACAGACGGAACCATGACCTGGTCGTGACATGGAAACATCCTCCCAGGGTCATGCACAGAAGCTGGGACCCTGTGGGACCGTGGAAAGGCACTGAGGGGTGGGACAGGGTGACCAGGTCCCCAGTGTGCTGCCCTGGGTCAGCGCTGACCTTGCGGAGTGAGCTCCTTCATGCCAGGGCGGGTGCTGACCTTGCCTGGCGCCCTGGCTTCCCGTCCACCCTGAGAGCTCCTCCCCAGCTCGCCTCCCGAGGTTGCCCTCTGGACATCAGCCAGGGGGTTCAGCAGAGGCCACCCCATGGGGGTTGTCCAGTCTTCCCGCATCCAAAAGAAGCCCCTCTTCTTCACCCCAGCCAGCCTCAGGTCCCACTGCGGTGACGGTGGACAGCTGATCCCGGTTCTCTACAGAGGTTGGTTTTGGCATCTGATCGTTTATGATCCGTCTCAGCTCAGTCCTGCACACCACGGTCCCTGGTCACTGAGCCCCACAGGAGGATCGGGGTGGCGCCCCCACAGGCTCCGGGGCATCAGGCCTGGGCCAGGCGCCGGCATGGGTGTGGACATCCTGGGAGGCGGCACTGCCCGTGGCTTGCCTGGCTGGGCTCTGGTCTTTCCGCACTCGCGCATCAACGGTCAGCCAGTGATGCAGGCCACCTGCTGGGCCTTAGGGGTGGAGGCCAGCACCACGCAGCCTCCCTCACAGACCTCGGACACACGGCCAGGTGGGGAGGTAGCAGAGGTCTGAGGCCAGGAGAGCGAGTGGCCCAGGGCAGCCGGCAGGGACCACTGCCTGGCAAGGGCGCGAGAAGGGGAGGGTGGAGGCCTCCCGAGGTTACCAGGTCCCCTTGACCCTCCTGGAGCTGGGCTCCGCTGCCTCCTGGGCTCCGCTGCCTCCTGGACTCCGTCTGCTGCCTCCTGGGCTCCCCCTTGCTCCTCCGTATCACTCCGCAGAGCCTTGGTCCCAGGTGCTCAGGACGCGGGCGTGTCAGCGTGTGCCCCAGCAGCAGCTCCAGGGCTGCGTGCGCCTTTCCTGGGCCGCTTCCTCCCCCAGCATAGCAAGCGCCCAGCAGCTCCTGCCCCGTCCGGTCTGCTGACTCCCTCCCTCCAGGCCTGGTCCTCAGGGTGTGTCGCACCTCTGTAGAGAGCGAATGGGTGACGGAGACAGCGAATGGGTGACGGAGACAGCGAATGGGTGGATGGAGACAGCGAATGGGTGGACGGACAGTTTGAAGACTCTCGAAGTGCCCGGGGTTGGCGAGGTTCTGCCAGTCCCAGGAAGTGAGTAGGCGGAGACCTAGGTAAGTGTGGCACGCTCGGTAGAACCCCCATCTCAGAAGAGCCGGGGCTCTTGCTCAGGACCTCGGAGGTAGCCACTCTGCCTTGCCAAGGGGGCTTTACCAACCGGGCGGCCCCAGGATTCCCGGGGCCGTCAGCCATCCACACAGCAAATGCCCTCCACAGCATCCTTCTCATCTCCCTGTGGGAAGCTGGCCTCCCTGCTTTTCAGATAGTTGTGGGTGCTCTGTGCAAAGGGGGCCTGAGTCACCAGACGCATTTCCTGGAGAAATTCATCAAAACCTGTGCAGAGCAGGTGAGAAGTCAAGCGCTTCAGAAGAAGCAGCTGAAAATGGGTGGGTTCTGGTTCACCAGGACTAGGAGATCATCTGTCAATCAAATATTGGTCAGAGCAGGAAAAGACCAGTCAGGGGAGCCTTGTTGGAGAGAATTCTGCAAACGTGTTATAGAAGTCTTGAGTGCACAGTTCCTGAAGAGCTTTCACACTCAATGGCAAGAAAACACGCAGACCATTAAAGTGGACACGAGATGCCAAGAACTCAGGTGCAGGTAAATGAGCTGGTGAAAAGGGGCCAGTGCCCTGGACTTTAGGGACAAGCAAATTAAAACTTCAAGACAAGCTTATTTACTATTTTAGTTACTGTGTTTATGAATGTTGATTTGACTTTTCTGACCCATAACACATATGGCTATGGATCAGAATGTTCTGTTTGAATCTTGCCTTGACCTCTTTCCAGCTGTGTGGTTGTTGGAAAAGGACTTTTCCCCCTGAACCCCACTGTTTTATATGGAAAATGGGTTAATGTTAGCTTTGCTCGATCTTTGAAAGGTCACATTGCATGGGGTCAGCACAGGTTTCAGGACCGACACTGGTGTGCCCAGCTATTGGCCGCAGGCCGTGGTCACTCCTGCAGATGTCCAGGAGGGCTGGAGGGCCAGGTGGGATGGGGACTGCTCTGGAAGCTGTGAAGCAAGCAGGGAGCCATCAGTGAATGGGGAGGGGATGGGAGTTTCCCATCAGGGGACAGCGTGGCTGCTCAGAGTCAGGATGGGTGCTGCATACCCACGCTGGTGACGCCCAGGTGGGTTGGGGCAGCCTCAGGCATCTATGGCTCTGTGGGTCCTCCCTGGGTTGGAGTCATCCCTGCATCATCCATGGCTCTGTGGGTCCTCCCTGGGTTGGACATCCTCCCTGGATCAACCATGGCTCTGTGCATCCTCCCTGGGTTGGAGTCATCCCTGGGTCATCCATGGCTCTGTGAGTCTTCCCTGGGTTGGACATCCTCCCTGGATCATCCATGGCTCTGTGGATCCTCCCTGGGTTGGAGTCATCCCTGCGTCATCCATGGCTCTGTGGGTCCTCCCTGGGTTGGACATCCTCCCTGG
>JAJEJO010001489.1:623991-634711 GCA_020662805.1 Glaucomys volans | reverse complement strand
TGGCTCTGTGGGTCCTCCCTGGGTTGGACATCCTCCCTGGATCATCCGTGGCTCTGTGGGTCCTCCCTGGGTTGCTGTCATCCCTGGGTCATCCACGGCTAAATAGGTCCTCCCTGAGTGGCGTCATCCCTGCAGGCAGCCTGGGCATTCAGCTAGCCGAGCAGGACACTCAACTCCTCATGTGTGTCCTGGATGCCTCCCTGAGCTGGCTTGCAGCCCCACCGTGGAGGCAGGGGGATGGAGTCATGGGAATGAGGTAGGGAGCAGCAGGGTCACGGGGGCTTGGCTCACCAGGGTCCCAGGGCTGCCTGGTCGCAGGAGGCTGAGCCTCTCTCGGCTTACTGCTCATCGTGACCAAGAGCTCAGACATCCTGCAGTTATTTATTGACCTGGTGGATTTTTTCCTGGTGAAGATGCAGTTGGTTTCTGGCTGTAGGAAAGGCAGCTGAGATGTTCGGCCTTCCTGAGGGGCGAGAGCTTTACCCAGCTCGGCATCTGACCTGGCACCTGTATTCCCCTTGTTAAACCCGTGAACTGCCCGGCCCCTTGGCTGCTCTGGGAATCAGGCGTGACCTGGGCACTCTCCCAGCCCAGGAAGCATGGGCTTGGCACACGCTTGGCCAAGCATTGTGCATTTATGGGGGTGGGGGGTCATTGACTCTTGGAAAGCCATACTCTGAGCACTAGGTCAGCCTGTGACAGGCAGGCGTCGGGACCCGGGAATCCGCAGACTTTCTCAGCCTCGTCCTCAGGCAGCCTCACTGAGGAGGCTGGGGGCCTGGGGACTGTTGGAAACGTTGCCAGGAGGTCAGTGTGGAGAGCTGTGACTCAGATGGCACCTGGACCTTGGCAGCTTTGGCCGTGGTGGGAGGCGGAAGCGCAGGCTGAGCGGCCCCAGGGCTGGGTGCCAGCTGGAGTGAGCGCGGCATACGGAGCTCGGCTGGGGCTGGGCGCACTCGGGCCTGGCAGATGGGCAGGAGGCGCCTCTCTGCAGCAGGTATAGAGATGGCCCTCCACCCACGGCTGGGTGCGACCCTGGGAGGGACGAGCTTGGACAGCAGCCATCCGCCCCAGGGTGCAGGTGGCAGGGAATCTGACCAGGGGCCCACCTTCTGGGGGCAGCTGGACACAGGCTGGGGGCATGCAGCCCAGCGAGACCCGAGCTCAGGACATCTGGGTGGCGCTCAGTTCTGGACACACCCAGCCTCACACTGAGGCCACACGGGTCCATCGGCACCGCCTCTTGTCCACACGTCCGTTCACTCCAGGGCCAGCTCAGGGCAGGTCTGCAGGCAGAAGGCGTCCATGGCTACGGCTGAGATGGTGGCCTGTGGGCCTGACGTCCTCTTCCCGACCTCCGTGGTGGTGGGGCCCAGCAGAGAGCAGCTTTCCCTTTCCCAGGACCCAGTGGGACTCTCTGTGACCCCTGGTGACGCTGTCCACTTTCCTGTTCACTTAGCTCCTTTGACCATCCAACCTGCACCAGGGAATTTCCCACTCTGTGTCAATTCCTCCCAAGGTCAAGAGTAAGCCTCCTGGTCACCTTGGCAGCCAGAGGCGGGCACATGACTGACGCTCTGCCCGTCACGCCCTTCTGGACAAACTGAGGGGCACCGGGGCTCCACGGGGTGAGGGGGTGCAGACTCCCAGCCTGTGGGACGACCTGCAGCAGCACGAGGGCGGGTGTCTCCACGCTCCCTGGGGTTGCACTACGGAGGCCCTGGCAGGAGGCCTGACTGCGGGTCGCACCGCATGAGGCACAGAAGCTTGGTTTATTTGTTTTAACCAGCAAACTCACTTTGCACAGGGAAGGTGAGGACACTCGACAGACACACCCCTGCCTCTCCGGCCGCCTGGCCCAGCCCTGGGGACAGTCAGAGGGCACGGAGCCTGTTCCAGGCTTACACCCGCCTGTCCAGCCCAGAGCGTCAGGACATCCCGGTCTCCATGGTCATTTCCCGGGTCTTCTGCGCTCTTCACTGAGCGCCTACGGGGCCAGCCGCCCGTTTGGGGGTGTGTCTGAAGGTGTGCACGCTCAGAGCCCACGACACTGCACATGTGAGTCTCATAACAGTCTGTTTTTCACGCGCCAAAGCTTAGGATCAGAGCGGCACGTTGCCCAGCGCCCGTGCTGACGAGCCCGGGGCTGGAGTCGCCAGCCACCCAAGCCCAGTTCTCTGCCCGTTTCGTCCTCCTCCGTGGAGGCCTTGGGAGATCCTTACACTGGCCTGCGGGCGCTCCTCCACCTCCTCCTTCCTTTCCCAGGGCTGTCAATCACTGTCACAGAAACAGGTGAGAACAAGGTGTCCAGCGAAGGGTTAGAAGAACCAGCTCAGGTCCCCTCCTCGCACTGAGTCCAGGCGAGGTGAGGGAATGCGGTGCACGCTTCACTGCAGACCTGATGGTCAGAATGGTGGCGTTGACACGGGGGGCTGGCTTCGTGGTGCATGGACTTGGGGCCCAGCAACAAGCAGCCGCGTCTGTGGCCGGCTGATCTTTACCACGTGCCAGGATCACGCTGTGGAGAAAGAGCGGTTCTCCAGCCAGCCGTGCAGACCAGAGGGCACGCTCCTCGCTCCACGAAACCAACTCGAGCTGGACCAAAGACCTAAGTGCCAAAACAGAGCGGTGAGACTCTTAGTGGAAAACATGCAGGTCAATATTCTGACTCGATGTTTCGTGGCCAATGGATTCCCAGATATGACGTCAAAAGCTCAAATAGCAAAAGAAAACCGATAAATTTGAATTTATCAAAACTAAAAAACGTGTGCACCATCTTGATGATGGAAGGGCGTCATTAAGAAAGGAAAAGAGGGGCTGGGGGCTCAGTGGTGGGGCGCTTGCCTGGCACACAGGAGGCACTGGGTTCCATCCTCAAAACCAAATAAAAATGAATAAACAAAATAAAGGTATTATGTCCATCTACAACTAAAAAATTTTTTTAAAAAAGGAAAGGAAACAGGTGGGGTCCTCACAGGAGTCAACCCCACAGCGTGGTCAGGGGTCTTTCCTGCCCGCTCCCAGCCCTGCGGTGCCATGATGTCCCTCACATGGGGTTTCCATTCTCATATCAGACAGAGTGGACTTCAAGCCAAAGTTAGTCAGAAGGGACAAAGAAGGACATTTCCTGCTGCTTAAGGGGATCATACACCATCAAGACGTAACAACCATAAATACATATGCCCCAAACAATGCAGCAACTACGTACATCAAACCAACCCTTCTCAGTGTCAAGAATCAAATAGACCACAACTCAATAATACTGGGTGACTTTAACACACTCTCTCACCACTGGCTAGATCCTCCAAACAAAACTATAGAACAAAGAAACTCTAGAATTAAATAATAAATCAATGATAAAGACTTAATAGACATGTGTGAAATGGTCCATCCATCAATGACTGAATACACTTCCTTCTCAGCAGCACATGGATCCTTCTCTAAAACAGACCATATCTTATGCCACGAAGCAACTCTTAGTAAATACAAAGAAATAGAGACAATACCTTGCAGATTAGATCATAATGGAATGAAATTAGAAATCAACAAATCAACAATAGAATAAAAAATAGCAGCTACTCTAACACCTGGAGACTAAATAATGTGCTATTGAAGGACCAATGAATCGCAGAAGAAATCAGGATGGCATTTAGAGGTAAATGAGAACAGTGATATAACATATCGAACCTTCTGGGAAACTGTGAAGGCAGTGTTAAGGGGAAGTTCACTGCACTGAGCTCATTCATGAAAAAGAATAGGAAGTCAACAAGTAAATAACCTAACATTGCATTTCAAAGCAAAGAAGAACAAATCAACACCCAAAGCAGAAGAAGGATACAATTAAAATCAAAGCTGAAATCAACAAAATTGAAACAAAGAAGAAATTCAAAAAACGGATAAAACAAAAAGTAGGTTCTTTGAAAAATAAATAAAATTGATAACCCCTAGTCATGCTAATGAAAAGAAAGAGAAAACTCAAATTATTAAAATTCGTGATGAAAATGGAAATATCACAATGGACACTACTGAAATACAGAAGAGAATCAAACTCTTTTGAAAACTTATACTCTAATAAAATAGAAAATCTTGAAGACATCCACATTTCTAGAGATATATGACTTATCCAAATTGAATCAGGAGATCATACATGATTTAACAATCAATCTCAAGCAATGAGACAGAAGACACCATCACAAGCCTACCCACTAAGAAAAGCCCAGGACCAGACGGATTCTCAGCCAAGCTCTATCAGACCTTCAAAGAAGAATCGGCACCAATACTTCTCAAATTATTCCATAAAAACGAGGGAACCCTTCCAAACTCGTTCCATAAAGCTACTGGAATCCCCCTGGTACCAAAACCAGACAGAGACACATCGAGGAAAGAAAACTTCAGACCAATATCCCTGATGAACAGAGATGGAGAAATTCTTAGTAAAATTCTGGCAAATCACATTCAAAAACCAAATTAAAAGATAGTGCACCACAATCAAGTGGGGTCCATTCCAGGGATGCAAGGCTGGTTCAACACATGGAAATCAATCAACATAATTCACCAACATCAGCAGACTTAAAGACAAGAATCACATGATCATCTCAATAGATGCAGAAAAGGCCATTTGACAAAACACAGAACACTAGAAACACTAGGACAGTGGGAACACACCTCAACATTGTCCAGGCTCCCTATGCTGAGCCCAAGACCAACATCATTCTAAATGGAGAAAAACTGAAAGCAGTCCCTCTAAGAACTGGAACAAGGCAGGGATGCCCTCCTTCCCCATTTCTATTCAACACAGTCCTGTGAACTCCAGCCAGAACAATTAGACAAGAGAAATTAAAGGGATGCAAACAGGAAAAGAAGACAAACTATCACTACTTGCCAATGACATGATTCTATACTTAGAAGACCCAGAAAACTCTAGAACTCAGAAATGAATTCAGCAAAGTAGCAGGATATAAAATTAATACCCATAAATCAACTGTAAAAGAAATTAAGAAAACTATCCCATCACAACAGCCTCAGAGAAAATAAAATGTTTGGGAATCAATCTACCGAAAGAGATCAAAGCCCTCTACAACGAAAACTACACACTAAAGAAAGAAACTGAAGACCTTAGAAGATGGAAAGATCTCCATGCTCTTGGACAGACAGAATCAGTACTGTCAAAATGACCAAACTACTAAAATCGCTATACAGATTTAACGCGTTCCTATTAAAATTCTAATGACATTCTTCATAGAAATAGAAAAAGCAGTCACGAAAGTCATTTGGAAAAAGAAGAGACCCAGAATAGCCAAAGCAACCCTCAGAGAGAAGAGTGAAGCAGGAGGCATCACAACACCAGCCCTTGGACCGCACCACACAGCTACAGCAGAAACAGCATGGCATTGGCACCACGACAGACACGTAGACCAACGGAGCAGAATAGAAGACACAGGGACACCCACATAAACACAGTGACCTCATCCTAGACAAAGGCACCACAAACACACAATGGAGAAAAGAGCCTCTTCAACAAATGGTGCTGGGAACATTGGAAATCCACGTGCAGCAAAATGAAATCAGACCCCTCTCAGCCGGCACAAAACTCAAGGCAAAGTGGATCGCGGACCGAGGATTAGACCAGGGACCCTGCACCTACTAGAAGGAAAAGGAGGCCCAACTCTCCATCTCCTCAGCTGAGGAACCAAATTCCTCAGCAAGACTCCAGAAGTGCAGAAGTAAAATCAAGAAAAAATAAATGGGGCCGGGGCTGCAGCTCAGTGGTAGGGTATCTGCCTGGTGTGCATGAGGCCCTGGGTTCAATCCCACGTGAAAAATTAAAAAGTTGCATAAATATGTTAAAAAAATAAAGTGTGTAAAAAAAAATACCCCCCCAAAATCAATAAATGGGATGGTATCAAACTAAAAAGCTTCTTCTCAGCAAAGGAAACAATCAATAATGTGAAGAGAGAGCCTTCAGAGTGGGAGGAAATTCTTGCCACCTGCCCCCCACACAGAGTATTAATCTGCAGGAAATATAAAGAATTCAAAAAAGATAACACCGAAAACAAAAATAAACAACCTAATCTAAAACAGGCCAAGGAACTGAACAGACGCTACAAAGAGAAAGAAAAACGATCGGTCAATAAATATATGAAATAATGTTCAACATCTCTAGCAATTAGAGAAATGCGGATCAAAACTGCACTGAGATTCCATCTCACTCCAAGTCAGAATGGCAAGAATACAAACAATAATAAGTGTCGGCAAGGATGTGGGGAAAAAGGTTCACTCATGCATTGCTGGTGGGACTGCAAATTGGTGCACCACTCTGGAAAGCGGTTCGGAGATTCTTCAGAAAACTTGGAATGGAACCACCATTTGACCAAGCCATCCCACTCCTCAGTTTATACCCAAAGGACGTAAAATCAGCACAGTACAGTGACACAGCCACATCAGTGTTTATAGCAGCTCAATTCACAAAAGCTGAACTATGGAACCAGCCTAGGTGCCCTTCAACAGATGAATGGATAAAGAAACTGTGGTACATCTACACAATGGAGCATTACTCAGCCTTAAAGAAGAATGAAATTATGGCATTTGCCAGTAATTGGATGGAGCTGGAGAATCATGCTAAGTGAAAAAAGCCAATCCTGAAGAACCAAATGCCGATGTTCTCTCTGACATGCAGATGCTGATTCACAATAAGGGTGCTTTGATTAGACAGAGGGGAGTGAAGGGAGGGGAGGGGTGCGGGAGTAGGAAGGATAGTAGGATGAATTGGACATAATTACCTGTGTGCATATGTGACTTCATGAGCTGTGTGACTCTGTATCAGGCACAGCCAGATGAAGGAGGCGTTCTTCTCCGTGTGTGCGAGGTGTCCAAGTGCATTCCACTGTCACGTAGAGCTAATTAGAACAATTTTTTAAAATGTCAAAAAAAGAAAGTTACAGGCAGCCTGTGCCAGGGGAGGCTGTCAGGCTGGATTTCAGCAGCTGCGGGAGGAGGCAAGGACACCTGGCGACCTACTGCAAGCACATCAGAGCAACCAATTAGATGCAGATGAATAAGACCTGCCGACCCTGCTTCCTCCTGGCCCACCTGTTCCTGGCAGGACCTCTAGCCTATTCCAGCCCTATAAAACCCTGGGCAGCCAGAGCCACAGTATGATTTTCTCCAGCTTTCCAGCCTGACTTTCAACCCGGAGGGCTGGGAATTTTCCCTGGAAGCGCAAACTCCAGTAAAGTTTGGTTCAGCTGCTTTTGTCTGACTCCGGTTTGGCCCCCACTGGTGAGCTCAGACTCCAACCGCCTCGCACTTACATTTGGTGCCGAAACCGCGGCGAGCTGCAGAGGCAATCCTTCAAATCACAGGCCTGGAAGGAGCCTCGCTCTGCGAGGGGGCAGCACCACCTGCCACGAGTCGACCAGGCGAGGACCTGGGCAGGTGTCCCTGCGAGAAGCTCGGCAGGCCGTTGGCAAGCAGGAGGGGACGCTCAGCCCTGTCACCAGTAAGACAGCAAATCCAAACCCCGGGGAGCCACTGTGCAGCTGCGGTCACGGCCCTCAGCAGTGACGGGAAGTGCGGTCAGGACATGGGGAAGCGGGACCCTGGCGTTGCTGTGGGTGTGCAGGGGGCTCACCACGGTCCAGTGCCCCTCAAAAAGCCAAGCTTTGACTTGCCACCTGACCCAGCCACTCCTCTCCTGGGCAGAAACCCCCGCCCCGGAACAGAGAGCAAGGACCCGGCCGCATGTCCACCAGTGTAACAGCAGCACTGCCCTCGATGGACGGAAGGCAAAACCCAGGTGCCCACCAGCGCTGGAATGTACCGCAGACCACGACTCGCCCATGCAGTGGACCATTACTCAGCCAGGAAAAGGAAGCGTGCTGATCCCTGCAACAGTGTTAGGACATCACGCCAGGTCCAGGAAGCTGGGCACAGAGGCCACAGCATGTGATGTCGCTGGACTGAGCACCCGGACTCGGTACCCCAGGGGTACTCGGTACCCCAGGGGCAGACGCAAAGGGATGGATGTCGGATGGGCTTGGGGACTGGGAAGAGCTGCTCCCTGAGCCACGGGCTTCCTTCTGTGGCGCTGGAACCCTCTGTGACTACCGAGGTGGCGCCTGAGCAGCCTGTGGACCTACTCAGCGCTCCACACCTTGGCTTTAAAGCCGTCAGTCCTGAGCAGTGGGAATTTTACCTTGTGGAAAACAAATTCAAAACCGGCCGAAACACAGGAGAGTTTCAGGGCAGAGGACTCTGCTCTGCCCAGGGTGTGCCTGACGGGCCATGTGGGCACGTCCAGCCCCGTTGGGAACAAGCCCAGCTCGTCGGGAGCTCTGTCCTGGGCACCAGCCTGAGCGGCCCGAGGCTCCTCGGGAGTTAATCTGCCCCGGCTCCGCCTCCACCTGCCCGGCTGGCGAGGCCTGGCCGGGCTCCAGGGCCTCGCAGCGGCCTCCCTCGCGGTTGGCGCAGGCCGTCTACCCGGAGCCCTCACGCTCTCCGTGGCTCCACGACCCGGCCAGCTCTGCATGGGGGTCCTAGCTGCACGGACCCTGGAGCCCACCTTCTCCCCAGGGGAGGACTGAGGTCCCTCTGTGGCTCTGGGACTCGGACCTGCCAGCAGCACAGGTGGGTGACGCTGAGCCGGGACCAGGGTGGGTGGCAGGCGGCCCTGGCGCCTGAGGAGCCGGCCCAGCCGCACCCCATCCGGCCATAGGGCTGTCCAGGGACAGGTGTGGTCACGCCTCCTTGACCTTCGGAGCTCAATCCCACCGCTGTCTCCTGCGGAAGCCCCCAGCCCAGGGAGCCCTGCTCCCGAGCATCCCCATGTCGGAGGCGCCACGTGCCCCTGGATGTGGACCCCTCATCGCCCGGTCTCCCTCCAGGGCTCCCCTGGCTTCACGTCAGGGACCCTCCCAGTCCTGGTGCCCGCTGCTGGCCTGGGGCAACAGGGCCCGTCCTGCCTCTGACTGCCCGAGATGCCTGTGCTCAGGCCGACGCAGACACACACGTGTGCACGGACACACCCGGAGACGCGCGCGCACACACACACGCACACACACGCGCGTGCGCACACACACACACACACAGGCACACACACGCCCTCAGGGAGGAGCCGAGCCCTCGGGGTCCAGGCTGTGCAGAGCCAGGTGGGCTGTGGCCCAGAGCAGGTGTCCCGAGGCATCTGCAGCTTGGACCTGGCCTCCTGCCTGGCCCGGGTGTGGCCCCGAGGGAATCCCCGGCTGGCCAGGTGGCCCACCCGACTCCCTCTTCCCTCAGCCCACGCCTCTTGCTTCCCTCCATTCCCCGGGGGCGTCCCTGGGTGGGGTGTCCAGACCCTCATCGCTCAGGGTCGGTCCCTGCAGCTCGTGGTGAGGGAGAGAGAGGACCCTGAGGTCAGAGGAGGGACGCGGGACCTGCGCTGGGGAAGCTCCAGTTTCCTTTCTGTGTCTGTGACCCTCTCGAGTCAGGCGCCCTCCCCTGAGTGTGCTGCCCATGGGCCTCGCACCCTGGGCAGGAGCCTTGCCTCCCGCGGGCAGGGCTGGGGCTTCCTTATGCTGGGAGAGCGTCCGTCTCTCCCCAAGTTGTGACATTACAAACTCGCCTGAGGCCCTGCCTGGGAGCTGCCATCCCTCCCGCTTCTCGTTTCCCAGACACAGCGATCGGGTGCAGGGAGTGGGCAGGTCAGTCGGCTGCCACGGGCATAGGCCTCGTCCCCAAGCTCCAGCTCGGGCGGGAGCAGCTGGCCCTGGCAGACGCCAGAGGCGCATCCGGAGCCCGCGTCAGGGGCACGCAGGACACGGCCCTGAGCTGGCACGCCGCCGCCTGGGTGGGCTTGGGCACGGAGACCCCGGGACCTTCAGTGTGGCTGTAGCTGACAAGGGAGTGGCCGTGCCCGAGAGGACGGGAAGGGGCCGAGCTCCACGGAGGCCATGTCGTGCTGAGCGTGAAGAGCAGGCCGAGTGACCCAAGGGTGCCACCTACCCCTGACCTCGTCCTTCCTCTCTCACGCTCCCCAGAGGCCACACGCACACCTGAGATGCCTCCCGTGTTTGTGAGGGGCCTGGACTCTGGGGCTGTGGACTCTGGGGGTGTGGACTCTGGGGCCTGGACTCTGGGGTCTCAGCTGGGTCGAGAGTCCCCTGGGTCCCGAGGCTGACTGGGTACACGTGGGGACACCAGGAGGAGCTGGAGACCCTTGGGAAGCCACGGTTGACACGTGGACGGCCTCTGACTTCCGTCTGGGGGAGTCTCAGGTAGAGCGTCGTCCCGTCCGGGACACGGCTCGTTGGCCGGTTCTCCTTTAGCACCGGGCTGTGTGGCCGCGTCACCCGGGGACCGGCGTGGGTGGAGCGTGGCCCATCCGCCATCCAGCAGCCCCTGTTTCTCCTGTGACTGAGGAGGGGGCTGGAACCTCGCTCTGAGTTCACTTGAGGGGGACACGGCCCAAAGCCGGTGCCACTCAGCCCACGGTCACCCGGGGCGGCTGCGGGTCTCGCTCCTCCGAGTGCAACGAGCAGACGGGCTCAGCTCAGCCACTGCGGGCAAGGCTGGCTGCAGGGCTTGGTGGGAACAGGGCAGCCTGGGCGTGTGCAGGACTGGCTGGGGGTCAGCAGGGGGCTGCCCCGGGGTGGGTGTCAGGACTGCTGTGTCTCTGTCGTGGCAAAGGGGATTCAAGGGAGGGTTTTATTGTCCAGAGGCGCCAGGGAACAGAGGGACACGG
>JAJEJO010001489.1:608357-623891 GCA_020662805.1 Glaucomys volans | reverse complement strand
AGGTGGTCCCCCTGGAGCATGGCTCCTGGGGACCCACAGCCATCTAAGCTAGACCCCTCTGGCTCTGCGAGCCTCAGTGCTCAGTGAGAAGTGGAGGTCGTCTCCCTTCCTGGTGCCGTGGAGGTGAGAATCCCACGCTCACCACCCACCTGGGGCGCTGGGTGCCAGGCAGCGCGGTGTTGTCCTGAGTGATGGACACGGAGCTGCCCATGTGACGGCCATGGTAGGGGGCAAGAACGAGGCTCTCTCAGAGGGCGGCCTGTCCAGACGGAGGGGAAGACGCCTGTAGTGAGCCTGACCCGAGCAGGTCGCAGTCCACGCACTTGTGGGTCGTGGCCCGTGTGCGTCCTCTCAGGGCCGCCGTTCTCCAGCACTCTGGGGACAGAGCTCACCCAAGGCCCGAGCCTCAGCCCCCACCTGGCAGCTCAGCCTCCGGGGGAGCTCCTGGGAGCCTGGCTCTCTACCCGGTCCCGGTCCCCCGGCCCACAGCCTCCTTGGCAGTACTGTGGGGCTTCTCTCACGGCTTCTCCTGTGGTCACCGCAGGCCTCTGCACACCAGCCTGGCTGACGATGGGGATAAGCAAAGGGACATACGACCGCGAGGGGGTTTGTGACCTTGCAAAGTACTCAGTCTTACGTCACCCAGCCTCTCCGCTGTGCTCCCGAGTCCAGCTCCTCAGGGACCCAGCACAGAGGCCCCCCGTCCTCACTGCACCAGGACCACCAGGGCTTCACACCCCCGTCTTTCTCCACTTTGGGTCCTATTACGTCTCCCGGGCCCCACTTCCCTGCTCTCAAAGGGACGGAGGCCAGAGGAGCAGAGGCCCGCGGGAGGGGCTGCGGAGAGGAGACCGCTGTTCCCCACCGGTTCAGGTCAGCGGTTAGTAGCAGCCCAGGTCCTTCCTCGTTTTCTTTTCAGGGCTTCGTCCCTAAACGACCCCCCTTCCTCCTCTCCGAGCTCCTTCCCGGAATTCTTTGAGTCTCGGGAGAAATGGTGGCTGACTGGGAAGCCCTAGCTGCTGCGGAGGCTCCGCTTTCCAAACCTGAGGAGGCAGCCGAGGGGTTTGGTCTCCGCCTCTGAGGCAGCCTGTCCACGCGGGGGCCAAGCAGCGAGGCCCAGCCTCTGCTCTCCTGCTGTCCAGTCGGGTCCTGTGGGAGGGGCTCTGAGCTCAGCCACCAGGGGGCGGTCACGGTCCGGAGGCGGAGGAGTGGAGGTTGGCCGGGCCCTGCTGGCAGTGAGTGGGAATAAAGGTCACAGGGTGGCCCTGGGTGGGGGCATTGGGTCACCTCTCTGTGCTTTCTAACCTCCTGTGATGGGCATGCAGAGTCGTGGGCACGTTAATAGAGACTGGCCAGGGGAGAGATGGAGCCACCTTAGAGTGACCGGACGCCCGTCTGGGCTGGTGTGAATCACACGGGGGGCTTTGGGCTGGGGGTGAGTGGGTCTTTGGGTGTCCGGCAGCCCCACCCCTGCTCTGCTCTGTCACTCTGCAGGGCTGGTCCCAGGGCCGGAGGGAGCTGGTGAAGGGCGGCTGGCCGCTGTACTCACCCCGACAGGCTGCCCTCTGACCTCAGCCTGGTGGCGGCTCTTCCTTCACGGTGGGCTTTCTATCTGCAGGATATGCTGGCTGAGGACCCGTCCCCAAGTCCCTCCGTCCAGCCTCAGCTGGGCCTGACCACGGCCTGTGGACTGATGTGTTTTCTTAGAGGCCGCAGAGCCTGTTGGGTTTGGCATCTTCTCAGGCTGAGATGGAGAAAGGAGGTTAGGCCTCTAGCGTCCGGAGGCGGCCTCGCCAAGGGACAGCAGCCTGACTGAGGGAAACAGCGCCGCATCCCCAGCCCCGCGGGGCCCCACCCCTCGGGCAGGCGGGTCCGGATGGCCAGGTGACCAGCTGTGCTGGTGCCCAAGGTCAGGTGGACAGTGAGGCCGTCCATCAATCTGCTGTGGGCTGCTCACCACCTCCAGGAGGGCCACCTGGGCTGCTCCTGGCCGCTCGTCCGCTGTGTCACCAGCCAGCAGCATGGGAACCGTCATGGAGGCAGAGCACACGGTGTCCAACTTCAGAGGGCTTCTGAGCCCCAGGGTCCTGTGCTCTGGGACCCAGCTCCGTCCCGCCCAGGCCTGCCATGCTCTGGGCCTGCTGTGCCCTCGCCCGCGAGCCGCACACAGGGCACAGCCTCCCGCCCAGGGCACAGAGAGGAGCAGGGCCTGGGGGGTGGCACGCTGGAGGGACGGTCAGGATCAAGGGTGGGGAGAGGGGCCTGGGCTCAAGGGTGGGGAGAGGGGCCCGGGTTCAAGGGGTTCGGGAGAGAACACTGTCCCAGGGAAGGGAAGCAAGGCCTGGGGGACATTGTGCAAAGCCAAACCACAGAGCAGCGTGTCCAAGAGGCTGGGTGGTGAGACGGCTGCTCACAGTGGTCACGGCCTTTGGGGAGACCGTTCCCAGACGCCACCTCCTCACCCACGTGTCCACACCTCACGGGGCATTCAGGGGGTGCATGTCCTCTCCTGTGGCCACTGCAGGACCGCAGGCCGCGCTCCACTTGACAGAGGGCTGGGGTGGGTGCTGTCAGAATGAAGCTGAGTCCTGTCAGAATGCCTTTTCCTTAAACCGGGAGGCAGACCTTTCCTTAGAGTAGCCGCTGTCCTGCAAGGTGGGCTGCCATTGCACCAGAGGCTTTGCTCCTGATTAGGTGGTCTAGCCTCCTGCCTTAGGTGGTCTAGCCTCCTGCCTTAGGTGGTCTAGCCTCCTGCCTTAGGTGGTCTAGCCTAGACCTGCATTAGGTGGTCTGGCCAAGTTCTGGCAGCAGAGATGCAGGGAAACATCCTCTGAGAAGCTGGCTCACGTGAGGAAACGAGGAGATCTCTGGATCACCACTGTGCGAGGTCCTGGCGCTGGACGGCCATGTTCACCTACTGGGCAGCCATCCCTTAACTGCAGCCACTCGTGGCTATGGGTGGTTGACCTCTTATCAGAGCTTCACGGGCGTGAGGTTTAGAGTGTGCACCTTACCCGAGGGCGCTGGGCTCCCTGACTGGTTAACAGGACAGGTCCACAGTTCATTTCGGGAGTTCCTCGTGGCGAGCCCGATCCAGGCACTAGGAGGTGGACGGGGAGGGTGTGTCCCTGACTGAAGGACACTGGTCTCTTGCGGAGCAGGGGACAATCCTGTGGGAGGAAGAGTGGCTGGTGGGGTGGGGGTTGCTGCAGGGGAGGGGGGTGCCTCCTGCCTGGGGCAGGAAGTGGGGAGCTGGTCCCCGGGAGCAGAGGCCAGTCCCTCTGGGTGGGCTGGCATGGGGCAGCAGGAAGGGCCCGCCAGGCTGGGAGACGACGAGTGCTGGGGCCAGTCGCAGGGAGCTGGCTTCTTCCGGGAACTGAGCGTGTGATTGGGGCCGGATCCCTCTCACCAGCTGGAGCTGGAGGGATGGAGGTGCTGAAGGAGGCCTGGAGCCAGCAGCTGACAGGGAGCCTTCAGGCAGATTGTGGAGTTGGGTTTTTATCCCAGACACCTCGCAGGAGGACGTCTTGTCTCCCAGAGAGATTGCATTGTGCTGCCGTCTCAACCCTGCTGACGTCTGTGCCCAGGGCCTGTCCAGCGGGCCTTCCTGCACCCCACGGAGGACCTCACAAGGGACATCTCACCTCGTCGCCCAGCTTGGCACCCGAGCTGCCTGGCCCGAGGTGCAGGATGCTGGAGGGCATGGGGTCTGTAAGTGGGGACTAGCGACCAGTCCTGGTTGGTTGTTATGAGCAATCCAGCCCCCACTCTGCCCTCGGTCTCGCCTGCCATCTCTGGCTCCCGTGCGTACAGCCTCCAAGGCCTCATCCACCAGTGGCCTCCACAGAGGCCAAACCAGGGCAGTCTGGGCCCTCAGCTCCCCAAGTGGTGAACTAAAGAAACCTCTTTCCTTTCTTTATGCATTTACCAGCTGCATTTGGTTACAGAAATGAAAACCCAGTTGTACCCCCTCGTCCCAGGGCACAGAAGGGGACATGGGAACTCTGGTCTCTGGCCCCGGCGCCTTCCCAGGGCCGGCCAGCTTGCCTCCGTGTAATGCAGCGGTTCTGGGTGGCTCTCAGCGGGCAGAGCCCTCTGGGAAGAACTGAGGGCTGAATGAGGCCCTCCAGCTCGGTGCTGGTGGGGCGGAGCAGCCTCACCTGACAGGCCATGTCCCTGGACAGCCAGCCAGGGAGAGCAGCTGGGCCATCCTCCCCCGCCGGCTGGCTGCCGCTCAGTTCTTCACGGGCAGCGTTTCCTACTCGCCGCTTAATGCTTTGTTTTGAATTCACTCAATTTAAGCTTAGACTGGGATATTTTTCTTCTTAATGCTCAGAAAGTTGCTATAATGAATGACAAATGTATAATGCAAGGACGTGCCAGTGGGCTCCAACGTCAGGGATGGCCTTCAGATTCCTTTGAATCTGTGAATGTCGACATTTATACTCCGAGGTGCGGACTGTGTGCCAGAATGTCCCTTCTGACGGAGGCCCAATCGTGACTATTAGGACACTCCAATTTGGGATCTCCAAGGAAGATTCCGGTCCAGTTGGGACGTACTAGATGTTTCCAACAGATGGCACTTACCACGGGACTAGCTGTACGGGAAGTGGAAAGCCGGTCACCAGAGATGAGCAATCAAAGAGCACCACCAGCCGCACACCGTGGGCAGAGGGGAGAGGTGGTCTCTCCTGCCTGGTGGGCCGGCTGCTCAGACCGAAGGGGTGTCCACCCAGCGGGACTGCAGGAGCCACCCAGAGGCCATGGTCTAGCGCCAGGTGCCTCCAGGAGGGGGCAAAGCTGGTGCTGGACCTGGGGGCTCAGCGAGGCTGGCCCTGGTGGTACCCACGGTTGCTGGGGCCTGGACCAAACCTCCGCTGCCTCCCTTCTCCCTTGCCTCCCCCACTCCTGAGTCCTCCTTCAACTGACACTGACAGGAGGCCAGACGGCAGCGTGCTGGGCGACGTGGCTGGAGACCCCAGCCCAACGTGCCTGGTGGCCTAGAGCTGAGAGCAGTGGTGCAAAGCCCGTGCGCTGGGGTGGGCTGGCATCGGGGTCCGCACACTCACCCCCTCGGACGGAGGTCAGGCCTCCGGGCTGCAGTGTGACAGGCTCGTCCCCCAAGGCCCCACAGGTAGGAATGGAGGGCTGGCCTTCCCATTTGCCATCTTCTGGGCCATCAGGCTGCCAAGAGGGACCTTGGCCGTGGAGGGCTGAGAGCGGCCTCCTCTCTGGGCCTTCCGTTAGCACTGGAGTCGGGCAGCCACCAGGCTCTCTTGGAGGTGGACGCCGTATGGACTCCCCAGCCCGCAGGACAGCTGGGGTCAGAGTGGAGAAGGTCTGACTCGGCCAGGTGACCCGCTTCCTGACCACTGCGCTCGGTCCACGGCTCTTCCATCCAGTCCACCAGCCTGGCCCTGGTTGGGTTGAGGGCTGTGCAGGCTGTTGGGGGAAGACGTGGACTGTGGCCTTCTGGGCAAAGGGTGCCCTGAGGTCAGCCCAGGGGCGTGGGCCGAGGACTGAGGGACCTGAGGAGGGGCGGTGTGCGGCCCGTTCCTCCTTGTTCTAAAGTGTTGGGCTTGATTTTATCAGTGAGGACTTGGGAGCCTGTGGGTTGGGGTGGTGAGGGCCACAAGGCGGTGGATCTGCAGCTGCCTTGCCTCGTGGTTCCAGCTGGTCCCTCTGCTCTGTGACCAGCTCTCGTGACCTCCCCTGGAGAGGCCCAGCCCTCGCTGTGGTCCAGCTTACCTGGAGGTGCCCCGTTGGATGCAAGGGGGCTCTGGGAACACCCTTAGGCCAGGCTTGCGCCCCCACCCTGATCACCATTGTGGTCTCCCTTTCCCTGGAACGTCCCCTGGGGGAGGGGCAGGCATCATTCAGGGTCGGTGACGGACAGCAGGGTCTTCGCTGACAGAGCTGCTACTGCCCTGGGTGTGGGGTCGCTGGCACCTGAGGTGGACGCCAGCGGGGCTCCAGGGGCCCAGGGCGGTTTCCTGGGGGCCCTGTAGGAGCCGAGGTAGCGGTTCTTTTCCCTGCCAACCTGAGGCTGAGTGCGTCCGGTTCCCAGGGGCACCTGGGCAGGAGATGTGCTGCCCCTGGCCGACTCAGGCCTGGGGACCATCTGCACGGGATTATCTGGCCCTGCGCTCTGCAGGTGTGGCCCCCAGCCGAGGAGCTTGCTCTGCAGGTGTGGCCCCCAGCCGAGGAGCTTTGCAGGAGCCCCCGTTGGGGTGACGAGCACCGGCTCTCCCTGTTTGCACATCAGAACCCAGGCTCGGGAGGGAGGGCCGCGGGCTCCTGGCCTCCGGCGGAGGGATCTGAGGCCCACTCCCCATTCACCGGGCCCCCTGCTGGACCCTGGCGCTCAGGCAAGGCTGTGTCCCGGGGCTTCGCACACTGAGCCCTGTGGCTGGTTTGTCGTGTGTACCGAGGGGAATGACGCTAAGGACACCGTGCGGGTGCTGTGCATCGGCTGAGGAAGTGCGCAGGGGTCGCCCGCTGAGCAGTGCCAGCAGGTGGGTGGCCTGGGGAGGAGCAACGGGACGCCACGTGGGCCCCTGCAGGAGCCCGGAAAGAAGCAGGACTGTCCCCACAGGACCGGGCTCCCTCGAGGGCAGCCACCAGGCCGGGCACGTCCCCGCAGAGCTTTGCTCTGCCACGTCGCCCTCGGCGCTCCAGTTCCCTGCCCGCCACGCTGTCGCGGCTCTCCCTTGGCGACGCTCCCATAAGACACCGTGTGCGGGTGGGGGTGGCTGCACAGACCACCGACCCTTTTGTCTGGCTATGGAATGGGGCAGGGGGGCCAGCAGGGCGCAGCAAGGTAGGCATGGGAGTCCACCTGCAGGCCTGTGCGTGTGCGCTCATGGGAGCCACGTATGTGCACACGGGGGGAGGAAGGTGTGTACCTGGCCAGGCATGTGTGTATGTGGGAAGGCTCATGTATGTGTGGGGGAAGGCACGTGGGTGCCAGGGCAGGTGCGTGTGAACACACATGGCAGGCACGTGGGTACGTGGGCAGGTGCGTGTGAACACAGAGGGCAGGCGCGTGGGTGCCAGGGCAGGTGCGTGTGAACACACACGGGCAGGCACGTGGGTACGCGGGCAGGTGGGTGTGAACACACAGGGCAGGCGCGTGGGTGCCAGGGCAGGTGCGTGTGAACACACATGGCAGGCACGTGGGTACGCGGGCAGGTGGGTGTGAACACACAGGGCAGGCGCGTGGGTGCCAGGGCAGGTGGGTGTACAGGGTCGGGTGTGTGTGGACAGGCATATGTGTGCAGCTGTGTGGTGACTGTCACCAAGCAGAGCTCCCAGGGGACGAGCACACAGCACAGGCTCGCTCTCACCACTGGGAGTGCTGTCCAGGCCCCCGTGGACAGTGCCACTGATGCCACCGGCACCCTCGGAGCCCGTCCCACTCCCGCAGGACCTACATGCTCACTCGGGTGGGCTGGGCCCGGGTCGGCAGGTCCGAGGTCCTGATCCACACCTGGAGCCCGAGAGGCCCCAGTGCCGTGAGCCCTGCCGTCCGCCTCCTGGCCCGTCTCCCTCTGGTGAGGGTTCTGCAGGGAGCTGTCCTCGCAGCCAGCCACACCGCAGCCTGAGCAGCACCAGCACCCTTCAAATCGGGACTCTAGCCCTTTAAATCTGCTCAGTTTCCACAAGCGAAGAGGCATCAGCCCTGTTAATTAAAGCGCGCCCTGGTCCATCCCTCCGGAGCCGCAGTGCCCGCTCTGCCCATGGCTAGAGCCTCTCCCTGACTCCAGCCATGGATCTTGGAGAATCTCCCCCGAGATCAGCAGGAGGTATGATCCTTGCCGAGGGCACTCTGAGGCTGTGTGGCTCTAAATCAATAAGAAAACTGGCTGCAGGGACGCTCCGTCCCCACTCCCCGTCCCTCTCCAGGTTCCCGGCGCGTGTGAGTGGAGACAGAGCAAGTTTTCCTGGGTCTGGCGGCAGGGAGGGTGGGAGCCAAGGGGAGCGCAGCTGTTTGTCCGGCCCTGGCCTCACCTCGCTGCCCCAGGGCTGGAGCTCTGGGAGGTTTTCTTTAAGCAGCGGCTCCTGCCCATCATCCCTTCCTGGCTGGTCCCTTCCCCCGTCACAGTGAAAGGCACGACCCTGCCTTGACTCGCTTCCCAAATCAATGACCTGCCACTCATCTGAAGACGGAGTGCGCGCCTCCTTCTCCTCCGCCCTGGGGAACACGGTCCTGCAACTTTCCGTGGTGGCCCTGCGCCCTCCCGGGCTGGGTGCCGCTGTGATTTCAGGAATTCCTGACCCCTCTCCTTTGCGCCTTTTGAGGAAACTCACTTGCGCCGCTCGGCTCTCTGCAGAGTTGTTTTGTTCAGGAATCCGCTCCAGCCTGGCAGGGAGAGGGAGAGCATTCGTCTTCCTCACACGCTGCGTTTTGTACGTTGCACTCGGGCCCAGGGAACGTCTATCTGCAGGTCCGTCGCTGGTGTGCTTCGCCCCACAGCCGCCTTCTGGGCTGCAGCGCTCCTCCCCTCCGTCAGCCCCCAGGAAAGGCTCCCCTTCCATCAGCTTTCCGCCCTGAACCCTTCTCCGAACCCTGAGCAGGCCCGGAGGGGGAGCCAGCCCCATTACTGGAGTAACAGACCTGGTCCTGGGACCTGCATCCAGGTGGCCCGGGGAGGGGTGTCCGTGGCTGGAGGGGCGTCCGTGGCTGGGGTCCTGGGCCTGGGAGAGGCGTGTGGGAGGGAAGCACTCTCCTGATGTCCCGGGTGCGAGGTTCGCCTGGTGGTGAACAGCTCCTCTCGGGTCTTGCAAGGGACGTGTGCCAGGCACAGCTCGGGGAGCCGGGATGCTCCCCAGAGCTGTCGCAGCAGGGCCCTGACAGGGATGGTGGCCGCTGTGTGCGGCTGACCCTCTCCAGGCCAGCACAGGGGCTGCCTCTGGAGGCGGCATGTCTGCTTCCCGGCGCCGAGGGGACAATGCAGGTCGCGCCATCAGAACGGTAGCACTCTGTGCGGGCAGAGGCGCTGGGCAGGAGGAGGGCGCTGGGCAGGCAGAGGCGCTGGGCAGGAGGAGGGCGCTGGGCAGGAGGAGGCCCTCCAGAGCCCCCAGTGGGCTGGGTGGACTCCTAACCCGTGTCTGTGGGTGACGTGGGTGACCTCTGGGATTCCCAAAGAGGGACCCGTGAGGGACTCAGGCCGTCAGCAGGGGCCTGTCCTGCAGGTGGAGAGGAGGCCCATGGCCGTGGCACTGGGGTCCCGTGGCCTTTCCCTGGGCAGTGCCTTCAGCTGCTGGGAGTGGTCACTGAGGGCTGGGGACCAGGCTGTGGTGAGCAGGCCCAGAGGAGGGGTCCAGACGGGGGCTGCACCGAGCAGGGCCACCCTCCTGCCCCCGCGAGGCGTGGCTGCCTCTCCAGGCCTCACTGCGCCCAGTGGACACCTTCCTTCCATGATGGGGGGAGCCCAGGAGCCTGGCCACAGAGGCCTGGGACACTCGCAGCTGAGTCCTTGGCCTGGTGGCCAGGGGCAGTCAGGGCCCTCACCTTCACATCCCGTCTTGTCTGTTGGGGTGTGTGTGTGAGTGTGTGTGTGAGTGTGCATATGAGTGTGTGTATGTGTCTGAGTGTGTGTGTGTTTGTGTGAGTGTGAATGCGTGTGTGTATGTGTATGAGTGTGTGTGAATGTGAGTGTGTGTGAGTGTGTGTGTGAGTGTGAGTGTGGGTTTGTGTGAGTGTGTGAGTGTGTGAGTGAGTGTGTGAGTGTGTATGTGTGAGTGTGTGAATGTGAGTGTGTATGAGTGTGTGTGTTTGTGTGAGTGTGAATGCGTGAGTGTGTGTATGTGTATGAGTGTGTGTGAATGTGAGTGTGTGAGTGTGTGAGTGTGTGTATGTGAGTGTGAGTGTATGAGTGTGAATGAGTGTGTGAGTTGTGTATATGTGTGTAAGTGTGGGTGTGTGAGTGTGAGTGAGTGTGTGAATGTGAGTGTGTGTGAGTGTGAGTATGTGTGTGGGTGTGTGAGTTTATGAGTGTGTGTGAGTGTGAATGTATGAGTGTGAATGAGTGAGTGTGTGTGAGTTGTGTGTATGTGTGTAAGTGTGGGTGTGTGAGTGTGTGAGTGTGTGAGTATGTGTGTGAGGTCACCGACGTGGCTGGCTCTGGGAGTGTGCACGGCTCCCGGTGGCGTCCACCCAGCCCTGGCGGCTGTGCCATGGGGCTGCTGGTTCTCTCCCGGTGACCTGGGGCCTCGGATCGCCCTTGGAGCGGAAGGGCCTGACGCCCTCACTGCACTGGGTCGAGGCCAGTGACCTGAGCCTCCCTTGCACGGAGCCTCCGTTTCCCAGTGTCCACCTGTGACTCGAGCTGACGTCTGCGTGTGCCACAGGTTCACCGACTGGTGGCCACAGTGACCCGGGAGGGGGAGCCACCCGAACACCTGCAGCGACTCCTCCCTCACCAGGCACCTGGCCTCCCTGGGTCGTTGTCCCTCCTGAAGGCCAGCTGAGGGGTGCCTGGCACTTACGTCACCTAACAGTTAATTGAACACTTCCTGGTGTTCTGGGGACAGTTAACCTTCAGCACAGGTGACTTTTAATGACTGAGCACGAGCAAGCCTCCCTCGGTTTACTTAGGAGGTTCAGCCGAGCCAGACAGATCAAAGCCCGCCGCGGTGACAAGCCTGGACTAAGGCGCGTCTGCGGTGGGGAGTCTGGATCGCGGTGACAGTGTGACTCCAGCAGGGCCCGGCCTCTAGGCTCCCGAGTGTCCTTGGAGCCGTTCTGGCTGCTGAGAGCTGACGAGGGGACAGCCCTTCCTCCTCACCAGCCACTTCCTCCCCTGCAGGCTCTGAAGGAGGGGAAGAAGCTCTGACAGGGGACAGACTGGGGAAGGAGGCTCCCGCGTGGCCCTGCTGGGTGGACGGGTCAGCTCGCCCCAGCCGGTCAGGCCACGAGCTAACCTGAGTGCACACAGCTGCCTCTGAGCAGAGTCGCAGATTCAGTAATACCTCTCAGCGGTGATCACACCACCAGCCACCAACGCTGAGTGCCTGGCCACCAGGAGGGACACCAGTGCAGACCAGTGGAGGCTGGACCCGCCACCACACGCTCCCCTCCGCTGGGAGGCCCTCACCCCAGGCCCAGGGACAGCACTCGGGAGCATCCCCGAAAGGGGGCTGGCCTAAGAGCAGCGGCCTGGGTCACAGGGGCGGCAGCAGTTCCACCTGGGGGGCTCAGAGGGCTGGGCTGAGGGGGCACAGGCCAGATCCCCCAGGTCCTGCTGCCTTCAGGGGGGACGTCATTCTGGGGAGAGAGGGGCCACGGGCTTGTGAGCGAGTGCCATGCCTGGGGGATCCATGGGGGCACATGCATCCTGAGCAGTGACCCTTGCTGGGCCCTGGAGGGTCAGGGGCAGCTTGGCACCTCCATCAGGGAGACCCCAGGAGGCAACAGGCAGGTGGGTGTCCTCAGTGCTGGACAGGGGTGTGCGCGGGAGGGAGCAGAGCAGAGTCCTCGGCGGGCGGCAGGCAGGAGCCTACAGGGACTCGGACAGCAAGGCTCCCGGGTGCTGTGAGGACCTGGCCTCACCTTGGCACCTGAATGAGCCGGGCTGAGCCGTGAGTGGAGGGGCTTCTCTAAGGGCCCCTGCCTGCTGTGTGGGGAGGACATTGGGTGAGAGAGATGGGCTAGGAGGTGATCGTGTGGTCACAGTGGCCTGCTGGGGGGTCACTGTGGAGACCCTGATGCTCCTCCTCCAGGGTGGAGGCAGGGCCTTGCTGGGGGGGCCGTGGTGTGAGAGCTGGGGAGTCCAGGAGGCCTCCAGCCTTTCCGGCCAGGTGGGGTGAGTGTGGAGCAGGCCTGGGGACAGCAGGGCCCAGGGCTCCCATGACCACTTGGGGACCTCCTCGAGCCTCTGGGGGACGGGCCATGTAGGCAGCCGTGAGCAGGGGAGCCGGAGGGCGGCAGATGAGATCATCAGGGACGTGCAATGGCTGCAGAGGACTCAGGACTGAGTTCCGAGGGTCACAGCCTCCTAATTGAAGAGCCGTGGAGAAGCCGACCGCTCGGGTGAGCAGGGTGTCCTCCTGTCCAGGGCAGTCCACGCCTGCCGCAGGTGGGCTCTGGTGTGTCCCCAAGGCCGTGGGCCACAGGCATGGTGCCTGGTTTGGCACTGTTGGGAGGTGGCGGAATCTTAAAGGGGTCTTTGGGTTTTGGCGGCCTGTCCTTGACGGGGATCGTGGTCCCTGGTCCCTTGCCCTGTGTTTTGACCCCTGACCACGAGGGGAACAGTCCTGCTCTTGTCACATGCTCTGCCGTGATGTGCCTGCCGCCTCCCCAGACCCAGAGCAATGGAGCCAGCCAGTCATGTATTGGAAGCTCCAAAGCTGTGAACCTAATCAACCTCTTTTTTTTATAAGCCACTGGCCTCAGGTGTTTGTTACAGTTACAGAAAGCTGACTGACACACGCCTTTCTACATTCTGTCCTGTCCCTTTCTCTGGGCCCTGCCCACCTTCTGCAGACCTGCCTGGGTCTCCAGAAGGAGCCCTCCTGTGACTTCCGTTAGCTTTGGACCTCCTCTTATTTTTTCCTTTACAAATACACTTCTCTTTCTTTCGGAATTAATTGTGCACCTACTAGGCATAGAGGATGCAGAGAAAACCCCCCAGACTTTCCTAACTTGAAGGACTGCCTACTTATTTACGTATAATCTACTTCCACGAAGTGGTTTTGTATTGTTTGTGTATATACAAGGAAACATATAAGCTAAGTGTAAACATCTTGTACCAAAAATTTGTATTTGGATTCTACAATTTAGAATAAAGGAGAAAACATAGAATGCAGAAATCAAGGACATAGGGTTCTGTAAGAATATGGCTGAGTCTTTGATCTGATCCAAACTTCTTGGTCAGAAAAAGCAAAGTTGGAATGCCTTTGAAATGCGCTGACGCGTAACACGCACGTGTCATGACGTGTAACACGCATGTGTCATGATGTATAACAGGACAGGGACGTGGTGGCTCTGCAAACAGCCCCTCCCTGCTCTCAGTCGGAAGGGGGATGTGACCCGCCTGGCCCCTCTGCCATCTGGGCCAAGCCGCCTCCTAGGAACGATGGCATCTGCCTTTTCGGATGTTTTGGGAGTCGCTTTCCGGGTTCATTGCTCCTCAGGCAATGCACTGGATTCTCAAAGAAAACAACATTTTTCTGATACTTCATTCTAAAAGAACGTTTTCTTCTTGGGTTTCATTTAATCCCTTAAATGAAAAATAAATAGGTAGATGGAATCTCGTTCCCATGCCGTGTTTTGAATAGCACGCACGCTGTGTCACCCACCACGGCACAGATTACAAAATCACGAACTCGGGATTCAAAGTCGGGAGCCTGGCGAGGACAGCCAGAGGCAGAGCCTGGGAGAGTGGGTGTGGCCAGCACGGCCGGGGGTGACCAGGCTGGAGGGGCCCTGCAGTGGTCCTCTGGAGCAGCAGCTGGTCCTTAGCGCCAACATCGAGTTTCCCAAATGCTGTCCCCCAATCACTCAGACCCCCAATTTCTCACACCACACGGGCCCACGGGTCCAGGGGTCCAGTTTTTGGAGGTTTGCAGAGACCCCCGTTCCCACCCCACCCCCTCTGAATTTCTGATTGCCCGGCTCCTCCGGGAAGGGGCTGAGAACTGGCCTCTCCGAGCTCCCCCAGGGGCTGCTGGGTCCACAGGGCACACACTGTGGAGAGGTGCCCGGCAGGGAGGGCAAAGTGGGCAGCAGGTGGGAGAGAAGCTTGTGCCGGGCCTGATCCAGGAGTGGGTGGGGCAGGGTGGGGGAGCCCTCCCCCTCCTGGTCTCCCAAAGACCCCAAGAATGCAGTGGGCCTCCAGCTGGAGACCAAGCCCTGGAGGCCTGGCTCTCTGCAGTCCCTCCGCCTACCTGCCCACCACCAGGAGAGTTGCAGGCAGGCTGCCCCTCAGACCCAGGCTGGGAGCATCCCAGAGCTCCCCGACCGTCCAGCCGCTGGGAAACGCAGGCCTTCCTCCCCCTGGGGAAGGGGTCGGCCAGCTGGGGTGGTCCAAAGTCCCCCTGAGTGTGTTCCATTACCCTGGCTCACAGAGCATACGTCAAGCGGACTCCGTGTCCCTGGCAGGTTATTACCCGCAGAATTAGTGTGGTGAGATAAAAACTATGATAAAGCTGAACCGTGCTCTTAAATCGTTAGAATTTATTATAAAATGTGCATGGTTATGAACTGGTTCTCGCCTGTGCGCCTTCGCCCGCGCCCAGAGCCAGGGAAGATGAACAGCGATCTGTCACTGGGGGAGCAGAGCTGGCCTCCAGAGAGTCCCAGGGGGACGGCAAATCCACATGTCCCCCTCCGCATGCTGCCTGCCCCCAGTGCTGCCCGGGATGTCCAGGGCTCTGGGCTGTAAATCCTGGTCCCCCCGGAAGGAAACCCCCTGTCTACTTCAAGGAGGCCCTGGGCGAGGAGAGGAGCGTGGAGAAGGCAGGCCTTGGGCCTCCCAGGCAGAGGCCCCATCCAGGACCCGCTCCAGCTCAGGAGGGCAGCTCCAGCAGATGGGCTCCCACAGCGTCCTCCGCTGGTCTCCGAGGCTGCTTTCCAACCTGGACCCAGGAGCCCGGCTTCCTCAGCTCAGCCCAGCACTGACTCCCGGAGCCTGTCAGCAGGGGGCTGGTCATTGAGTCGCCTCCCCCTGGGGAGCAGGACGGTCCCCTGCTGCGGAGAGTGCTCCCTAGATGGGGGCTCCCCTGCGTCTGAGTAGCCAGGCGCCGCCTCGGCCCCAGGGAGCGTGCTCTTACTTCCTGGTCCTGTCCTTGCTGCCCACTCAGGCCAGCTGGATGGCAACTGTACCTCAGGCTTGAGACTCGTCTGCCCGAGAAGCAGGAAAGGAAAGCTCAGGCTGCTTCCCGATGCCAGGGCTGAGCGAGGCCTCGAGTCTCTGCCACCATGTCCCTGGCGGCTCTCAGGGTGCCAGCAGTAGGCATCGCGGGTCTTCCTAGAATGTTCCAGAGGCAGGGGAGCCTGGGGCCTGGGCCCTGATCTCGGGGCTCCAGCCTTGCCATGATCTGGGGGTCGTGGTGAACTGGGTGGGGAAGCCCTTGGCTTTAGGGTCCCTCTGGGAGGGGTTTCCTCAGCCCGTCCCTGTTGGGTTCTTGATTCAGAGCGTCGCAGGCTGAGCGGGGGAGTGGAACCGGGCTGAGCTGCTGCCCGTTGGTGGACAGCTCTCCTGGGGACGGCGTCCATCTGTTTCTGACCCTGGGACCTAAGCTGCCACCTAGGGGGGAAGGGGAGGGGACGAGCCCCTCCTGGGGACTGTTGGGCAGCACAGGTCCCTTTCTCCCTGTGGTCACTAACTTGGAGGGAAACAGAATTTTACCAGCAGGAACTTCAGATGCCCAAGTTCCAATGAGACTGTCCCACACCCACGTCTGCCCTTGACCCCTGAGGACGGTGATGGCCTCACCCCTCCCCACCTCCCCCCAGGAGACAGCAGGATGGCCAGGGTGCGGGACACAGGGACTCTGGTCAGCTCAGCAGCACCACCTCTGTGCCAGGCG
>JAJEJO010001489.1:580738-607957 GCA_020662805.1 Glaucomys volans | reverse complement strand
GTAGAGGACGTGGGGGGAGGGCCCGCCTCACTCAGGTTCGAACCCAGGGCCGCTTGCCGCTGAGGGTGCTGGACAGGCACCCAGAGCCCACCTGCTGTGAAGGGCGGGGCGCAGACGCTCGGCCAGTGGCTTCTTTTCAGCCCTGAGTTGATTCCAACATCCGCGTCCACTTGGAGCTGGCCCTGCGGCGGGAGGCCCACTGCCCGCCAGGACACGTGCCCAGACCCCGGCAGGTGCCTAGGTGTGCCTGGTACTGGGCCCTGGCCTTGCCTGTCCCTCACCTGAGGTGAGACTGACCTTGGAACTCGGGCACAGTGAGAGGTGGACACCCCTCAGGTGAGGCAGAGCGACTGACCATGCGCCCCGACAGAGCCACTCAGAACCTTAATCATCCATTTCTGGAATTTTCCACCTAATACGTTCAGGCCCTGAGACTGCCAGCGACAGGCTGTGGGCGGGAGGCGAGGGTCGCCTTGCCTCCCGAGGGTGGGCTGTGCTCTCCTCCCCGACACCTCGGGCGATCCTCGGGCCTCCTCCGCCAGCCTCGCAGGCTCTGTTCTGGGGACAGGTGGCTCCCTGGTAGCCAGACCGTGACTGCAGACCGCCTGGCTTTGTGACTGACGGGCGTGCCGTGGAGGCGCTGGGCACCGTGGGGCCGTGGACGGTGGTGGTCCTGGCCTGTTTCAGCTGGGGTCTGCTTCCCTGGGCTTCGCTGGGCTGCTGAGGGCCGTGTGTGCCGTGGGGGGTCGGGGGGACGTGGCAGAGCACCGACCCTCGGCTCCTGCGCGCCCCCCACCTTCTCACCGGGGTGTTGCCCTCCGGGTCCTCGGATTCCCCAAGAGCCAGACTCCGTGTCCCTAGCCTCCGCCCTGGAAGACACTGTGACAGACGGGAGGTCGCCCCTCGCAGCCTTTCCCTTCCCTGGGCCGCCTCCCCTGTGCTCTCAGTGCTCTGGCCACACTCCAGGGCCTCGGAGCTCGTCCAGGTCAGCGGCTGCTGGCTTAGGAGAGTGGCCACTGGAGCTGCTCCGTCCTTTAAGAGCTCCAAACGCAGCAGATCCATGAGCACGCGGGTGGGGTGCTGAGCGCCGGGGCTGAGCAGTGGCCGAGCACCGGAGCCTGTGTGGGGACACAGCTGGCGGCCCAAGTGCCTCCCAGGACCCGGGAGCCGGCCCTGCAATGGAGAGTCAGGCGGGCACTGGGGTCTCTCCACGGCGAGGAGTCCCCTTCAGACCTTCACGGGGTGGCCCGGCTCTGTGGGGACTGGAGCGGAGCCCGTGGGAGGCCCCTGTGGGCAGACGACACCACCAGCCAGGCCATGAGCTCACGAGCAGTCTGCCTGGGCAGCGAACACCAGGGGTCAGCGCTGACCATCGCTGGCCACTGTTCTCAGAAGCAAAGACAAGGTCTCCTCAGTGACCATGGTGTGGCAGCACCGCCTGGTGCTGCCGGCCACCCTGCAGGGCTGGACTGGGCTGTGCAGGCCACGGGTCACGTGGGGACCTGACAGGCTGGGCTCCTGGCCCCTTCAGTCCTGCGGCCAGGCCAGGCTCCTCCATCCACCTCATGGAGGACAGCAGAGGGAATTCCTCCCGACCCCCAGCCCAGCCCTCGACCCGGAAACCCCGGGAGAAGCCCCGTCAGGGAGCGGCGTGCTGCCCACCCGAGGCGCTGGTCTCCAAGCCCAGCTGTGTGCCTGGCTCCCTCGAGGGCATCCTGGACGGAGGAAGAGGACCATGGCGGTTACTGGAATCTTTTCCCCAAACCACCAGGCCGCCCGTCCCTCGGGCAGAGTGGACTCCGCATGCAGACAGGCCTGGGTCCCCCTCCCTCTGCCACTCTCTGGTTCCCACCATTGTGATGAAACACCTGAACCTGGGTGACTTTATAAAGTAAGGGGGTTTATTTGGCTTGTGGTTTTGGAGGTTCGAGGATGTGGTACTGACCTCTGCTCGGCTCTGGTGAGGTCTCGTGGCAGGTGGCATCGTGGTGGCCTCCTGTTCCAGAGGGAGAGGTTTCAGAGTGAGACTGGGAGCCAGGGTGACCTGGGGGGACTAACTGGGCCCTATCAGAGCTCTGCTAACCCTTCTGGGGGGGCGTCCAGTGAGCAGAGGGCCTCCCACTGGGCCCCTCGGGAAGTCCCGCTGCCCCTCAGTGCCCCGAGGAGGACCAAGCTCCCAACCCAGGAACCTTGGAGGCACTCGAACCCGGTCCCGCCAGAGCAGGGCCCATCCCCAGGCGTTCCCAGCCCGTGGCCCGTCACCTCCTCCATTAGTGGGAACACGGACATGCCCACTTCTCGGAGGCTGCGAGGCTCAGGTGAGGTGCGAGCGCCGTCCCTGAGGTGCCCTGGGACGGTGGCTCCTGAGCCCTCCACAGGGAGGGAGGCCATGCCCTGGAGGAGCACGGCACCCAGAGCCCCAGTGGCCAGGGTGTTGCCCATGTCCTGGGCCATGTCCTAGGTCAGAGGTCACAGCTGTCCCACTCACCAGGCCCAGTCACTCGCCCTTGTCAGGAAAGGGGGTGATGGAGAGCAGGACTGGAACCACCGTCGCGGTGGCCACGTTGGGAAGGCAAAGCGAGATCCAGCCTCAGCCCTGTCCGGGGGCGACAGGCTTCGCACTGACGCCAGGAGGACGTGGGGCGGGGGGCACAAGGCCTGCGAGATCGGGCGGCCTGGTGGACTGTGCTCTGGTGGACACTCCGTCCTGCTTCTGAGGTGGCTCCTGGGAGCTCCTGCCCACTCGATGGTCGGCCTCCACGTGCCGGTGAGCACGCACTCCATCCACCTGGGACCCTGGAGGGGCCGTGGTGCAATTCCAGCCCCTCTCAGGGGTGCGCACAGGGTGCTGGGAATGACCTCTGGAGGGGTGGGCGGCGAGGAAGATCAGGGCCAGCTTGCAGTTCCTGTTCTCAGCTGGACACTCTTAGAGATGGGCATGCCTGGGGCAGAGCTGAGCGGCCTCCAAGTTCAGGTGACAAAGGGGACGGGTGGAGCGGAAGGCAGGGTCCAGGCTCTGTCCTCCTCAGTGCCCGCAGGGCGTCTGCAGGCCCAAGGGACCGCTTTGAGCTGAGGCAGCTCCCAAGGCCCCTTTCCCGGCTGTGCTGGAACCTGACCAATGAGGACCCCACTGCTGAGACCCAGCCCCAGGGGGACGCCTGGCAACCAGGCAGAGGAGCCTGGGAATGACCTGCAGGGGCTGCAGGCGGGTGGCACCAGGCTGTGACGTCCTGGGCAGGTGGACGCCGATGAGAGGACCTGACCGTGAGGCCTGGGCCTGCCGGTTGGGTATGTGGCTCGTGGTGTCTTCCAGCCTCCAAGACCCCTGGGACGCAGCCCAGTGTCCGATCCACTGAATCCCCAGGACCTTGCGTTCATCTAGGACGGCCTCCCGCCCAAGGAAGGAAATGAGAAGGACGGAAAGAAGAAGCTGGACACCGTCATTCAGAACCAAAGTGCTGGCTGCTTCATCGCCCAGAATTCGCCTTCACGATTGAACATGCCAATTGGAGGCTCCAGACACTTGAGTCCCTAATTCTAGAAAGTTCAAAATCTAGAATACTTCAGAATGCACCCTGCGCTGAAGACGGGCTCTGCCGTAGGAGCCTGTTGGGTGCCCGTCTGCCTGGTCTGCCCGGGGAGGCCAGCCTGGGGCTGCCCAACAGGAGCTGTCCGAGGGAATCACACATCTCTGACGGAGCCGGTGCTGGACCCTCTCCCCTTGCCCCAGAGACCTCGCCAGGAGTCCAGGAGCCTGTGTCCCTCCCCAAGGCTCCCCAAGGGCACAAATTTGGACATGTGCATTTCCAGAGAATCTGGCGTATACACCTCGAGGTTTCCTTGGACCTCTAGGTGGGCTGTGGCATCAGGGGCCAGGCCTCGTCCCTGCAGGAGGGTAATGACGGCTCTCCGCCCCAGGGCTGGCGTCTGGGCGAGGTGGCGGCAGAGCTCTCTGGAGGCGAGGATGCTCCCTGACCTGGGCTGGGCTCTCTGCTCTACTCAGAAGAGGAAAGGAGGAGAGAAGGTGAAGGAAGGACAGGGGACCCGTGTGCAGTGACGTGGGATGGCAGGAAGCTGGAACCTCGAAACTTAAAATGGAAAAACGGAATAAAGTAGAAGCACAGTTAGGAATAATCACACCCCATCAGAATAAAGAATGGCGAATCAACAAGATGAACGGAGTATTGTCATCTGAAATAAGATAGGATGCATCACGAGTCAACGTGAAATCTAAAGCCAACAGAATGGGACGTCGTGAACAGAAAGGCTGAAAGGACACGGACGACAGGTGAGGCTCTGCAGGAAGGATTGGGAACAGGAATTCAATGTGAATGATGGGTGTGCGTCCGCTGAGCCCCAGAGGGCCACTGAGAACTCAGGCTCCACACTCAGAGACCCCAGAGGCCGGGTGGGTTTGCAACCACTTCTCAAGGCACCTGGCCAGAGAGGCCCCTCCAGAAGGGCGGTGTCCCTGGGGGTCTGTGGCAGCCTGGGCCCTGCTGATCCCACCACAAGCAAGCAGCCAGCTCAGGAAGGTCCCCAAACAGGGCCCCACAGCCTGGGGTTGGAAGACATCGGGGTCTTCGGGTCCACACCCAGCAATCGGGAGGCCCGCTGCCCTGGGAGGGTTTCAGAGGCAGTGGGCTCCCTTACCGTGGACCAGGTGCTCAGGGAGCGGGGCTCTCCCTCCCTGCGCGACCCTGCGCCCTGCCCCTCCTCAAGGGAGTTGTGGTGAAGGCCTGAGTTCCGCTCTCACCCAGCCGGGAGGGAAGCAGCCGGGCCTGCGGCTTGGCCGGGTCCAGGGCTGGGTGAACCTTGTGCATTGGGTGACACCTGGCCTCCATGCCCAGGCTTCTTTCTGGCTAAGTCTTCATACAACTCGGGGGTTAGGGCTGGGGTCCGGGAGCCCCTGATCTGCATACCCACCTGGGTGCTGGGACACAGGGTCGCCCTGGGGTGACTGAGGACAGCTGGGGAAGAGCTGGGTTTCTGGGGTTCCAGATCCACACAGTCAGAGCGAGAAGGGGCGGCCAGTGCTGCCCCAGTCCAGCCTGGGAGGAGACCCCGAGCAGCCCAGGTGAGAGTCCAGAGGGGAAGGTGGTGGCCAGGTGCCTGCCCCAGCTGTCCAGGGAAGGGAGTGCGTGTAATCTTGGAGATCTTCCAGCAGGTTTCCCACGGGGTCAGGGTCCGCCAAACCAAAAAGCAGAGCGATAACCTTGGAGCTACTGGACGGCAGGTCCAGGTACGGCTGCTGCCCCATGGGAAGCCCTCGTGAACCCCAGGGGCCCATGTGAGCTGGGAGGGAAGCCGTGAGGACCCCTTGCGGAGTGGGGACCCCGGGGACATGCAGACGGCCATCCCCCAGGGCCTGCAGGGTGGTGGCTCCGTCACTCCAGCACAGAGCTCCTGCCTGAAGAAGGGTCGGGGAGGCAAAGGAGGAGCCCCGGGGGAACTCGGAGACCCAGCGATCGCCCGGACGGGGCTCGGTGCACAGGGCCCCTGGGGGTGTCTGAGGGCACAGGGACCACCCCAGACCCACGGCGAGGCCCCCCCACCGGGACAGGTGAGCAGGAAGACCTAGTGGGCTCCTCGCCTCCGCCAAGCCCCTCGTCTGCCGCCGAGGACAAGGAGCACTTAGAAAACGATTATTCATCCGACGAATCTGTTTCCGTCCCCTGGATTGAGCACGGTCCTACTGAATCAAAGGACACATTCAAATGCACAGTGACCGATTAGGTGGTCACTTGGGAGCCAGAGCTGGGGAGGGCTGCTGGCTGGTCACCGGGAGCGCCTGGGTCTGTGGTGAGGACAGACGGGGAGCCACCAGCGGTGGTGACCGCGCTCCTGTCGCTTTGGCGTAGGTCCTGGTTTGCTTCTTCCACCCTAACTAGCTTGTCCGCACGGCTGGCTTGGCTCCCGCATCGTGGTGGTGTCCCCTGGTGTCTGGCCTTTGTGTCACTGAACTGGAAAGCGGGAATAGCGGATGCCAGATGCCTTGAGGGTGCTGGTGGCCAAAGCCCTGCCCTCTTCTGCAGCCAAGGCCCGGCCAGCGCTGCTGTCCCCAGTAGGGGCCGTGCCAGTCCTGTGTGTGGCTGGCCTCACCCACGTCGCCCGTCAGACACTGCTGCTCACGTGCTGGGTTGTCCTGTTGCCCACAGCCCCCAGCCCGGCGGGGCCTCCCCGGCTCTGCTCGCTGAGCTCGGTCCTGGCGTCTGTGCTGGGTGAGGCTGGGGCTCCACTGGGAATCCCTGGGAGGCCGAGCCTCCCCCTGGCAGCTGACGGGCACCTGAAGCGTGTCCTGGCTGAGCCTGCCTCTCCCGGCTGGCTCACCCCAACCAGCACCTTGGCCTCCACCCCTGTGGCTACTTGGTGCTGCCCACTCTGTGCCAGCCCAGCCCCGTGCCCAGCTGGGTGCCGATGCTGCAGGTGGAGGCAGGACGTGTGCGAGGTGGAGGAAGGGCTGGGGAGGCCGGGGAAGGGCTGGCACAGGCGGCTCAGCGCTTCGGGCTCGGCCCTGCCTCCTGAGGGGACCTGGAGTTTGGGGCCATTGGCCTTGCCTGGCCTCCAGGTGTGAGTGCTGGCCCCAGGAACAGAGCGGGTCAGACGCCTGGGAGGCTGCTGGCCCAGGGCAGCCCTCAGCGGGGAGCCAGGCCACCTCAGCAGGGCAGGGGACCTTCCACGCCCCAGAGCCACACTTACTCGTGTGGGTTCTTTCCACTGCCTGGGCTTCCAGAATGTTCCAGGAGGTTCCAGGATGAGACAGTGAACTTGTGGCCCCGGGTCTGCTGCCGTGACTGACTGACTGCTGGTTGGGTTGTGATTTTTGCTCTTTTCTCACAAAGTGCCTTCAACCTGGAAGTACGTGGCGGTGATTGACAGCCAGCTGATTGGCGGTTCTGGCAACCTGGGTGTCGGCCTCGCCAGGCGGGGCCCCTCACAGCCACAGTCAGGGGCCTCTGGTGACCGTGGCCTGGCGAATGGTGGCTTCGGCTCTTCACATTGCTCCTGGGCCTGGGGACGTCTCCTTCACCAGGGGAGAAGGCGCGACGTGCCCGCAGCGCAGTGGCCCGACTCGCTGCTCCCGCTGGGGGCGCCCGCGCCTCGCCCTGGCCAGCTCGGTCTGGCGGGAGACACCTGCCTTGCAGCTCTGCAGGCCGATGTCCGGGGCAAGGCGACCGCGTGCCAGGCCGGGAGGGCGCACAGCCTTCTCTGAGATCTCTAGAGGTCTCGCTCTCCGCGTGAGGCCACCGTCCTGTGGCCGAGCACCCACCCGCGGCAGAGCCCATGTCCCTTCACTTCTCCTGCAACCTCATCTCCAGGTGGTTGTGCTGGGGGGGGGGCTTCACCTTGCACTGGGGACAGCACAGCTCAGTCCTTAGCTCACCAGGGATCAGGACACGTGTCTGAAGGTGAGAGAAGAGCCCCAGGGAGGAAGGCTAGATGGCCAGTGGTCATCTCAGGCCCCGCAGGCAGTGTGAAAAGGGAAGAATGGACTCCACAGAGGGAAGGCTGAAGCACGGCCTCCCTGCACAGCCTCCACGCACAGCTCCTGCCTCTGAGCACCCTGGGAGGAACATGCAGTGCTGGAGAAGTCCATGTCCTCCTCACACCCCGACCGGAGCTCTGCAGGTTGGCGGGGCTCACTGAGCGTTTCCAGCCTCCGCGGCTCTGTGATTCTCTGGGAAACCGTGCTGCCCCCGTGTGGGGAGGGAGGGTTAGGTCGGGGGAGAGGCTGGCACGAGGGCCTTCCCTCCACTGGGCACCACAAGACAAGCCACTGACTGAGTCCAGTCTGCCCGACTGAGCAGAGATGGGCTGGGTCAGCCTCTCCTGCCGGTTGCTCTGCTTTCGAGCTTGCAGGCTGGAGGCTGTTAAGGTCACCAATCTATAGTGCGCACGCACACAAACGGATGTTCCATCCCAGAACTCGGGAGCCTCATGGGCTTGTGGCCCTACCGTGTTCCGGGCCCCCGAGGGCCTGCCAGGTCCCGGGTCCTTGCTCAGTCTGACTCCAGCGGTAGATCTGCCTCGTGCCCACTGCTCCTGCCTGCAGAGGTGATGAGAAGAGATGGTGTTTGCTGATAATTAAGTTATTAGCTGCCAGAGCGTAATTGCTCTCAGGAGTATTTTAATTTTACCAGGGAACTCAAGAACAGAAAGGCTTGGAGACAGCAGAGGCACGTGGAGGCGGAAGGGGGCGCGTACGTGAGCGTGCGTGTCTGAGGGCTCATGTGGTTGTGAGCCTGGGCACGCATGTGTCTCAGTCGGTTTTCTGTTGCTATAACTGAACACCACTGACAGGGTAACGTGCAAAGAAAAAATAAATTTTTTTCTTATGGTTCTGGAGGCTGGAAAGTCCAAGATCGAGGGGCTGCCTGTGGGTGACCCTTGATGGTGGGGACTCTGCAGAGTCCCAAGGCGGACTGGTACCTCCCGTGACTAGCCAGAGCAAGCAGCGGAGGGCTCGCTCCTAGAGCAAAGCCACGCTCTCAACAACCCCTGAGTCCACGGACCCGTGCGTGGATCCACCCACTCGTGGGGTCAGAGCCTTCACGACCTAATGACGTCTTCCAGGTCCCCCGCCCCCCCTGAGAACCTTGCAGTGGGGATTAAGTTTCAGCATGAGTTCTGGTGGGGTCGTGCAAACCCCAGCAGTGAGCGCCTGCTGTGTGTGTGAGTGTGGTCTGTGTGTCTGTGAGTGTGAGCACACTCGTGCTGCCTTGGGGACCCCTGCCAGGCACCCTCGAGACAGGCATAGGGGACCCAGGGACTATGGGGGGCACTGATCTCTTCCAGGCCGGCTCTGGACTCCCCGCAAGGCCTCCAGAGGACGTTCTCAGGGAACTGGTAGGAGGAGGCCCACAGTGATCTGGGCATCGTCCCCCCAGGAGAGCCGGCCCGGGGCTGCAGCCGCCCGGGCTGGCCTGGGAGCTTCCTTCCGAGGGGGAGAGAGATCCTCCAGGGAGAGCTGGGCACTGAGGGTTTCTCTGCCTGCTGGCTGACTGATTCTGGAAACTTCCTGAGTCTGGACAGAGGACTCTGAAGCAAGGACAGAGACTGCGGCTGGAACGTGGATGTTGTCCAGCTTGGTTCTCCCGCAGGAGGCTCAGCTCAGCAGGGAGGCAGGAGGCTGTGCCTAGTTCGACCCTTCCGGCCATCGGCTGGTGGTGCTTCCTCTCCAGGGAGCCAGGGAGTCCCTGGTGGGCTGGCTCCCTGCAGCCGTCCCTGTGGACGGCCGGCTCTGTCTGCTCCCTCCTCTCATCGATCATCTTGAAGAAGGCGTCAGGGCCCTGGCGGTTGAATTTGTAACATTTCATGATCGTGAGTTACGCCCTGTGTGCTCGGGGACGGGCTCCAAGGTGCTCCCAGGACACCTGAGAGCTCACCAGCTGCCAGCCCGGTGGGCAGTCCTGGGCCGACTTTTAGCACTTCCTCCCCTGGACCTGATTCCGTGTCCGGTAGCAGCGCCACTCACAGATTCTGAATATTATCACTTTGACAATTTTTTTGGGGGTACTGGGGATTGAACTCAGGGGCATTTGACCACTGAGCCACATCCCCAGCCCTATTTTATATTTTATTTAGAAACAGGATCTCACTGAGTCTCGCTTTGCTGAGGCTGGCTCTGAACTTGAGATCCTCCTGCCTCAGCCTCCCAGCCTCCTCCCTGGGATCACAGGTGTGCACCACCGCGCCCGGCTTACTTTGACAATTTTTAAATGACAATACTGGGACATATATTTGTTTTAAAAGAGAAAAATGAATCCAGGGTTCATGCTGATATTTTTATTCAACTAGATTTCAGGGGTTTTACTTAACCTTAATATAGTATATTGATAGTGCTTTTCCCTAACACGGAAATCTTGATTCCTCATGGTGCTACGTGAATCTCTTATTTATCACATCTCTGTGGTTCTTTTGTCTTTAGAATATGTCTCACTTGAAAATGAAGTTAAAATATTATTTTTCATAGTAATTTGAAAAAAAATCCTTCTTTCTGTGGTTAGGCCCCCAACCTGAAATAGAGTTGTGTTTGCTCGCTTCAGTTTATTTTCTATTTTTAGGACACACAGTACTTTTTCCTTTCGATATAATTTTTAAATATGTAGAACTCATAATTTAATTTTTGCTATTATAAATAGAGCGGGCTCATTCGCTATTTCTTCAGCTCAGAACTGTGCCTATGTGTGGAGTCTGTTGAGATCTCCACGAGGGTCTCACGTCCTACTGTTTTACCAAAGTCTGGTAAGAGGTTCCTCACGGGGTCTTTGGGGGCTTCTAGGTGTCACGTCATCTTTAAGGAGGGTGGTTTGAGTTCCTGTCGCCCATGTTGGAGACAATCGTATTGCTAAGGCCTGTGACGCAGCCTTCACAGAAGCAGATGAATTGGCCGCCTCCCCCTCCCCCCCTTCCCCCCCCCCCCCCCCCCCCCTCCCCCTCCCCTCTTCCCCCTCCCCTCTCCGTCCTCCTCCTCCCCCTTCCCCTCCCAAGGATTGAACCCAGGGGTGCTTAACCACTGAGCCAGATCCCCAGCACTTTGTATGTTTCATTTTGAGACAGGGTCTTGCTAGGATGCTCAGGGCCTCTCTGCGTTGCTGAGGCTGGCTTTGAACTTGTAATTCTCCGGCCTCAGCCTCCTGAGACCCTGGGATGATAGGCATCCACCACGGTGCCTGGACGTTTGTAGTTCCTGATGTCCACTTGGAGGGCCCAGGTGTGGGTGCTTTGCTTAGTGAATCTGAGCTGGGACGTGATGGGGCCTTAGGGCTCCTGAGGATTCGGCACCACAAAACCGTACACACAGGTGCTTTTGGGTTTTCACACTTGGGCTGAGCCTCTCGGCTCTGCCTGGACGTGGGTTTTATTTCCGTGTTAGCTCACTGGTTTTGAATAGAGATAGGAGAACGCCGACTTTCATTTCTACATCGTGTTTAGGGACTTGTGTTTGCATTTTCCAGGAACTCAGTGGCATTTTCTGTGTGCAGTTCTTGTGGTTTTTAACCTTTTATTGGTGCTTTTTATTCATGCTCCTTAAAACAGTGGACCACACCTCTGCAGGGAGGCTCAGCTCAGGACAGTGAGGAGACCTTGCTGCTCACCAGCACGTGGCCTCTCGGATGCACCCTGGATCCCCAGGGCTCCCACACCCCTGTGACCCTGGTGCTCAGCTCAGGAGCGGGCGCTGTCTCTGACCCTTTGGTCTCAACAGACCCGCTAGCCACCAGGTTGCCCGTGAAGGCCCACAGCCGCCTCCAGACCAGTGCTCTCTTCACGGTAATACAAGTGGCTTTCGCTTGTGGCTGAATGGATGCCGCACAGAGGGCGGTGGAAGAAGGTCCTGCAGGCAGGCCTCCGTCCAGCGCTGAAGGGGTGCCGTTGTAGCCTGACCCTCAGCAGCTGTGAAACCTGACTCTGCCCTGATGTCCCAGTGGGGCCAGAAATAGGAATCGTGTCCTGGTGACCTTAAGCTGGTCCTTCAGTGCCACGTGCCTTGGGACCCCAGAAGCTCAATAAAACCATGCAGCCCAGACCTTTGACTTGGCCACGCTGCTCAAGGCGGCTGGGCAGAGTTCTCTGAGCACGAGCCTTAGATTTCAGCAGTACCAAGGGGACCACGTCCAGGAAGGGCTCACCAGGGCTCGCCTGGGTCCCCGTGCCGGGCGGTGCTGAGAGGACCAGGCCAGCCTTCCACACACGCCGGTCCCTCCTGGGAGGCAGGCCCAGGGCCCTGTAAGGACGTCTGGTGGCGCAGAAGAGGGACTCAGAGCCTCCCCTGAGAATCCACAGCAACAACAGCCCCTGCAGCCTGAGGGAGAGGCCGGCTGCTTCCCTGTCCGCCTGTCCGTGTCTGGCTGTGGTTGGCTCAGCTCTGCTGCCTGTGGAGGATTCGCACCCACACCCCGCCCCCTGCCAGCCCTCTCCGAGCAGCCCTCCCTGCTGCGTACAGAGGAGAGCAGGAGCCCAGGCTCGCCCCACTTTCCCCGTGCCACGCGCTTCCCGAAGCCCTAGAAGGTGCCACCGCAGGGGCGTGGCTTGCAGATGAGGTGACGGAGGCACAGAGAGGGTGATATGCCTGCCCGAGGCATCTGTGGGTCGGACTCAATGAGGCCTCCTCTTGACCACCTCCCTGCACCCATCTCTGTCTATTATGGGCTGCTGGAAAGGACGCAGCTGAAGGAGCACCCAGGGGCAGATCCAAGGTACTGTCACCGCTCAGGTGTCCCAGCATGACTCCCTAAGGCAGAGACCAACCAGGGCTCAAGGGACATTGTAGGTGCTGAAGGAAGCGGGCTGGTCAGCTACCAGAGCAAAAAGCTGAGGAGGACACTAATGTGTGCCCTGGAGCTGGCCAAAGCTCCTGTCATGATTTGGGCTCGGCAGCCCGCTCCTGCCGACCTTGCAGATGGTGGTCATAAAGACGATTGGCAAGTGGACTCAGAAAGCAAGTTCTGGAACCAGTCACTCTGAGGAGTCTGGGAAATGAGGTGGCAGTGAATCAGGGACCCACAGCCACCCCAAGCGGGCTGCTGTCCTTCAGGACTGAGCTGGGGAGCTGCAGGCTCGTCCGCGGGGAGGCACCCAGAGACACGTGGATCCTCCCTGGTCGCCATGGGTGGTCATTCCCAGCTGTGGGGGTCCTGGCTTCCCCCACTCTCAGTCGGGCCGCCATGACGTGGGGAGGGGGCTCTGGGAGGTGGCGCAGCACTTTGTCCTCGTGCTCTGCGCCCCTCTGGCACATCTCGGTGCAGCAGGGAAGGGCACCAGAGGCCAGCCGGGCGGGGCAGGTGTCCCTTAGTGGGAGCCACCAGCTCAGGTCACATTCTGGCTGGGCCGTGGCAGCCTCCCAGCAGTTAAGTGGATTGGGTTCCGAGCCTCTGGCCAGGAGCCTGGGTGCCCTCGCAGGGCTCCGGCAGTGCCCAGCCAGCTTGCAGCTCAGGGGCATCGTGGGCCCTGCCCCGGGGTCCACTCTGCCTGGAGGCGCCTCTGTGCATTTGGAAGTGTGCATGAGGGAGCGGCCGCTCTGCTCTGGGGCCTCCGCTCTCGTGGTGCAGGGGGTACGGTGGTGACGAGGGGGCATCTGAAAATAAAATGTCACTCTGCTCATCTGCCGTGAAGGCACAGGACACTCACTCCTCCCGTTTCACTCGCCAAGACGGCCGCAGAGGCTGAGGGCACGGCGAGCAGGAGGCGGGCTTTGCGGCTGGATCTGAGTCTCGGTCCTGTGGGCGGGTGTGGCTGTGTGGCTGTGTGGGGGTGGGGTGTGGGGTGCGGGCGGGAGGCTCTAGGGTCTGCCTGGCGCGTGTGTCCGTGTGTCTGTCTGTCTGAAGCCCAGGGCTGGAGCGGGTGTGCGGGTCTCAGGGCCAGGGCTGTTGGTGACAGTGTGTGAGGTCACGGGTGTCGTTGGGGTGGACACCCGTGGCTTGGAGAAGTCGTCGTCGTGGGGTGCCCAGTGTCTCTGGGACGTTCCAGCACAATCCGGGGGTGGAGCCCTTCCTCTGGGACCCAGCTGCACCCCTCAGCCCTTGGGGAGCCCTGGAAACACCTCCATGACCTTGGTTCTGGGGTTCTGGTCCAGGTGGAGGTTACAACTGCCCACTCAGGTCCACCGTCCTCTCGCTCCAGGGCTGATGCACCTCACGACAGGACTGTGGGCGGAGCCTGTCTGGGTGGACTTGCACGGCTGCTGGTCAGGGGGTGTCCGTGTGGGGACCCGTCCTTCCCAGGGCCTCAGGCTCCCCAAAGCCATCTGGAGCCCCAGCCCAGGGCAGGCTTTGTCGCAGACATTCTCCCTCGTGGACGGCACCTCGTCAGGGCAGAGGCTGGGACACGGGGCAGCCCTGCCGCTGTGCCGTCCGAGCCCCGGGAACGAGGCGTGAAGCCCGCCCTGTGCCCCGAGCAGGCACCCCACCCTGGCTTTCCCAGACGGGGCCTCCATCCACGGTCACCTGGCCTCGTTTGTCTCCTGCCCACACTCTCTGCACGTCACATCTGGAGAGACTGCATTTTATTATAGTTTTATTTTCTAACTTGAATATGCAACAAAAAAGGGCGGTGAGGACGAGAGGTGCAGCAGTGTCTGGAGCAGCGGCTGTTCCGAGGCCGCCCTGCTCTGCAGCCTCGCTCCCTGGCAGGGGACCTCTCAGCAGTGATGGGAGGGACGGGACGGACTGGGGATGGACAGCAGCAGAGGTAGGAGAGCTGGGGGCGTCTGAGCCGGCCGTGGAGAGGGCGGGTCCCGGGTGGCGTTTCAGCAGACGATGGGGTCACGGGGGCAAGGGGGGGTTAGCCAGAGGTCAGCAGAGGGCGCGGCACTTGGTGCCATGGAGGGCCTGGGGTCCCCACCTGCGTGGGTGGGAGCCAGCCAGGTGCTGCCCTGGAGCCCTTTGCTGTGTCCCGGGAGGGCGGGTGACACTGCCCTGGGACGGTGGCAGTCACACCCTGGGGGTTGGTGGGAGCTTCATGACGCGGCTCCCTGATGACCGTGGCGGGGTGCTGGGCTTCCTTGCGGCCGCAGTCGGGTGGCGGCCTCTGGGCTCCCTCCACGTTGCCTCTGTGCCAGCAAAGCCCACGGGCGCGAGCGGAAAGCGCCTGCCATGCTCGGGTGGTCCCGAGGCACAGGAGGGGGGTCGTGCAATGCCCTCAGGTGACACTGAGGTCGCAGCCACGCTCCTGGTCCTCACGCCAGGACTGCGCTTTGCCATCGTCCTGTGCAAACCCGGAGGGGAGGGCTGAATTTAGGGGCTGGCGTTGAGTGAATAGCGGCCGTCGTCTCCACATGCGTTTCTGTCGCCTCCTGCAGAGCCTCGGTGTCCTCGCTGACGTGCCTTGACGTGCTCCCAAATCTCTGAGAACGTCGCCCTGGACCCCGATGCGGCTGCCCCAGCAACCTGGAGAGGGGAGTCCCGAGAATGCGCAGCAGGGGAACCACGCAGCCCCCGCAGGGGGAGAGGAGCCGCCGCGGGGCCCGGCGCCCGCCTTCTCCACCTGGCAAGTCTCCTGCCACCCGCCCCGGACTGGCTTGCAGCCTCAGGCGGGCGGGGGCACAGGGTCTGGGAGTCCTTGTTGCCCGAGGTCCACGAGACAGGATCTGTGCGAGCAGCCCTGGGCAGGGTCCCCAGGGGCTGCCCAGTCCTTCAGGGAGAGTCCGCCCAGTTCCTGGAGCGGTCGGGGCAGTGGGCAGAGGGAGGGCTGGCGGCGGGGTGTGGGCAGGGGCTGCCGTTGGGTAGGACTCTGCAGAGCAGTGGGCACGGGACGGGCCTCACCTGCTCGGCTGCAGCCTCTCTCCCAGGAACCCAGCGCATGCTCAGCCGGTGCCCTGGGAGGAGAGGGAGGCAAAGGCCGGGCAGCTCGACCAGACCACGCAGGCTGAGGACGACCAGGTTCCCTCCCAACTGTCCGAGCCAAACATGTCCTTGACGCTGCCAGGCCTCGGGGACGGGCTCAGAGGAGGCGCTGCTCAGAAGGTTGGCCAGAGCAGAGCAGGTGGGCTGGGCCAGGGGCTGGTCCTCACTACGCTGCAGCCTCCCTGGCTCTGGCCCTGCTCTCTCTCTTTTCCTTGGAGACACTCATGCTCTAAAGTCCCGGGAGGCTTCCGACTCCGGGTGGCTTTGTGTGGAAGGAGCTGACCTGTGTGTGGCTGCCTCGGGAGTTGTCAGTGGTGAGTCCCGGGAACAGTACGCTGGGCAGCTGCCCCCATCTGGAGGGGGTCTTGGCCCCTAGCTCCGAGTGGCCGCTAACAGTGTGTGCAGTGGGTTTGGGCTTATGGAGAAAGAAGGAAGTGGAACATTCTTGGTGACTGCCGCTCCCGACTTCCAGCGCTTTCTCCCAGGAGCTGGGCGGGACTGCAGGGCTCGGGCAGGAGGCTGCTCTGAGACTCAGAGCCTGCTCAGGACACCTGCTTGCTGGGAACATCAGGTGGGAACTGGTGAGGAGGGCCCTGCCGGGGCAGGTGGCCAGCAGGGCCAGCCCTTCTCCAGGACTCTGGGGAAAGGTCAGGAGGAGGGTGGGAGGAGTGGGACCCGATGCCAGGCCTTGGGGATGGGCTCAGAGGAGGCGCTGCTCAGAAGGTTGGCCAAGGTCCAGAGGATGTCCTGTCCCTGTCCACCCCTCCAGGAGAGGACCCTGGGGACACTGGGGCCAGTCCAAGGGTAAGATTCCTTCTTGGCCTTTCCCTAGCCTGGGCTGCATGACGGAGAGCTGGGCACTTCCCCTGGGAAGTGGGGCCATTGCAGGGGGCGCTAAGGACAGGGTGGGGCAGTGCCCCCACGGGTGCTGTGGACGGCCAACACGCCGACCCCAGGGGAGAGGAGTCGCCTCTGTAGGTATGAGGACATCACAGCAAACCAGCAATGGTCTGGTGGAGTCAGAAGGACGCGTTCACACTGTGCTCTCGTCCTGGGACTGTCGGCCAGACCTGTTGGCACCACGATCAGGCAGCTCAGAGTCACCTTCTCGGGGACAGTGGGCCAGTGGGTTCTGTGGGGAGACAGGGAGGTGTCTCGTGGAATCCAAGGCCAGAGGTGCCCCTGGGCCTCAGGGATGGAGAGACAGGCTTCTCCAACTCGGCCACGTGTCTCTGTCCTTGTGAAAATGACCACTGTCCAGTAGCTGCCCACTTGGCACTCTGTTGCCAGTTCCCTGGGAACTGAGCATGTTGGGCCCACTCCTGGTCAGACCAGCAGCACCCGAGGAGGAGGGTGGGAGCCACAGTCATGGCGCTTCCTTTACAGATCGTCCGGGGAAGAGAGGAGGAAGGGGGACCGAGGGGCCGGTTTCGGGGTCCCGGGCGGGAGTCGTGGCCATCTCTAAGAGCCGCTCGGCTGATGCTTCTGTGTTTTCCACACTCAGTTGTTGGGTGTTATTAAGGCGTAAGTGGGGCCTTTCCAGATGTGGTGCCCCCACCAGAACCTTAACCACTGAACCGGCCCTGGTGGATCAGAGGCCGAGGGGTAGCAAAAGTGGCCGGGCCTGTGGAGGGTGGACAGCGAGAGCTCACAGAGGGCAGGGCTGGACCCACCCCGCCCAGCCTTCCTCCCAGCCCTCCTCTCCTGCGGGTTCACCGGGTGGGTGGCAGAGTCCCCCAGGCTGGGCTCCTGACTTTGCCAAGGTGTGCAGGCTCCCTCTCTGATCCTGGAGGGAACTTGTGGGGCTGCCTTTCTCCACCTTCCTCTCGAGTCTCACTAGGGGGCAGAACCGTCAGGAACGGGTTCTCCTCTAGGCTGGGAAGGGCTGGCTCCTTGGCTTGGCATCGAAGGGATGCTCAGGACTCTGGGGCCGGGGTCTTTGGATAAGGTCTGGGGTTGGCTCATGGATGGTCAGTAGGGACGGGAGGCCACCTTGAAGAGTCCCCAGGGAGCAGGGAGACAGCGTCTTCAACCGCCGCTCTGCGGCTGCCCAGCCAGGCTGGGGGAAGCGCCTCTCCTACGGGGAGGAACCAAGGCACGCCATTGACACAGGAGCTAAAAATAACCCGCGTTCCAAACAAAGTGTTTTTAGTATTTAGAAATGAAAACGCGTAGACAAAGCACGGATCTAGAACGCATGACTCACTGAGTCGCCGGCTCTGAAAGCGATGGAAATTCAAAGAGAATTCTCTCTACTTCTCCCTCCCACCCTGTTCTGAATAGCTCATAAAAAAGAGTCTCTGTCACAAACAGGACCACAAACTCCCCTGTGAGTCCCCGTCCTGCACAGAAGAGGCTGAGAGAGCTCAGCTCCTACTACCTGGGAGGCTCACAGCGCTGGCCTCCCTCGCCAGCTTGGAAGCCTTCGCTGGAAGCCGCCCTTGCGAGGCCGGCCTCATTGCTCCTCCTGCTGCATCTGCCCCCTGGTCCCAGAAGGCGTCGGGACTCCAGGCCCGGCTGGCCCTGGCTGTTCCCTCCCAGGCTCCGCCCTGCTGGACCTTGGCATCGCGGGGCGCTGGGCCCAGGAGCCAGGCCAGGCTCCCCTCAGGGAGTGGGAGAAGGTGCAGCAGAGGGTGTTCGTCCACACTGCCTGTCTCGGGCTCAGCCTCAGCTTGTGATAGATCAGCTGGGCCTCGACTGTGGTGTTCAAATTTAAAAGGAAGTTTTTGCTTTTGCTCACAATGACTTTTCCAAAGTCAGTCTTACAGGGACTTCAGAACCTCAAGTAGAAAAGAGGAGCCCGTGGGTGGGAGCAAGGTGGAAGGGTGTGCTGGGAGCGGGGAGGCCCTCCAGGGCCCTGGGAGGCGGCAGGGGACTCGCTCACTGGGCTGGGGCAGGCTTTCCCCCGTGGTTCCCAGGGTCTGCGGAGTCTGCCCTGGGAGGCACAGGTGGGCCTCCACTCTATTCCACCCCCTGTGCCTCCGGCCACGTCCTTGGTGTCTGGGCAGTTGGAGCCTGCATCCCACTGAGCCTGCCGTCCTCTTAGGGTGACAGTGTCGGTGATGGGCAGCGCTCTGGGCTCATGCTGCCTGAGTCAACTCCACGACTCTCCTGACGTCACCTGTCACCTACCTCTGTAAACGCCGCCTCGTCTTCCTGAGACTCAGGAACGTCCCTGCTCGCCGTTTCTCCAGCTTCCCTCCTGCTCCCTCCTGTCACGTGGCCCCTGCCCCCATGGGCAGGGAGTGGGGGTCCTCACACTCCACCTGTGACCCTGAGGACACGTTTGCAGGCCTCACACACCAAGGCAGACGCTCCGCAGGAGGCTCCGTCCCCAGGCCCCAGTGGGGACGGCCCTCGGGCAGGCGAGCTTCGCGCCCTCCTGAACCTCCACGCACGGCTGGGATCCACAGGCTCTCCCGAGAAACTGCCAGCTCTCCTCCTGCTCCGGGCTCTCTGACCAGCTCTCCTGGAAGTCCTCCTTCCCCGCGGTCCACTTCCTTCCCATGTGACCCTTCTCAGGCAGCACATGCCCTGTCCAGGATCCTCAGGGCATCACAATGAACAAGCAGTCTTTCAAAAAGTGCTCCATGGTCAGCGAGGTTCTGAGGGTGCTCCGCCGAGACCGGCCCCTGGAGAGCACCTGCCTGTGGAGGGGCCTGCGGCAAAGGGGGCGCTTCGTCTCACTCAGCCTTTCCAGACGCAGCTGGGCCTGTGGGTGAAAGCAGGAAACCGCCGGCCAAGTGTCCATCGCCCGTGGGGGACACACCTCCTTCTCAGGCCAATGCAGATATCAGGTGGGGCATGATCTGGGCCCAGCTGGGGTCCGCGTCCTCCGACCACCCTTTGGTGAGCAGGCTCCATGCCAGGTGGGGGAGGCCCTTTTCTCTGCAGCCTCCAGGCTCCTGGGGAAGGCCACTCAGCCCACTGAGTCCATTGTTGGGCTCAGGGTGCGCCTAGCACACATCAGGGACCCAGGGACAAGCACAGGCAGGTGAGCAGCCCCAGAGGACCCAGCCCTCCACTTAGAGAACCCCAATGCGATGGGACGGTCCCGCGAGTGCACTTCAAATCAGCAAGCGCATTTACACCCAGGCAGGCAGAGCTCCCCCGCTAATGTGATCACACTGCTCTGGAACCTGCTTTCACTCCATGATTGTCACCAGTGTCCTTCTCTGTTGTGCCATGGTTTGTTTAGCCCCCATCGATGTCCACTTGGGTTTCTCTCTCTCTCCTCTCGCACGCAGAGCGGCACTGAGCCTCTTTCTCAGTCCACGCTTGCACATCCGTGGAAGGATCTGAGGATGGCTTTCCCAGAGGGGAAACATCTGGGTCAGACGTGTGCACGTGTTTTCTTTGGCTGGATCAGCTGGACAGCTCTCCAGAATCGCCCTGATGCCCCTGGGGGAAGGGGTCTTGAGGAAGGGGCACCTCGGGTGGAGGGGAGCGAGGCCACAGAGGGCAAGGACTCGAGGTGACCTGGTGAGGGAGAGGACGAGGTCAAGAGCGCGGCCTTCAGGAAAGGCAGTGTGAGTCCTGAAACCTCAGCGAGCTCAGGGCAGCCGTCTCCACCGCCCCGCACCCTGAAATTCCCTGACGCACTCTGGGGGCACCCTCCTCCACAGCGTCCACTTACCTCCGTGGGACTCTTCTGAAGCATCCCCATGGTGACAGCGATGGCATCCTCAGTGCCAGCCGGTGTCCCTCCCTCTGAGAGCTCCCCAGGAGCCAGCAGAGGCCCAGGCGTCTGATGTCGTTGGAAGGGCCGCAGGGCCTCCCAGGGCTGTCCTGAGCCCCTGCCTGGGGAACCAGCAGGGCGCGTGGCATGTCCGACCTCACAGCACCAACGGAGCCACGTCTGCTGTGGTCACTCCTCCAGCACAGGTCCTGCTGGGTGGTGCTGGAAACAGGCTGCCCTCCTGGGCAGCAAGGGTGCTGGTGGACCAAGGATGGGTCTCAGGGGGCGGCGTCTGGCCCACCGGCCCTGCTCTGGGTGGGTCTGGGGGTAGCATCTGGCTGGAGGGGCCCTGCCTTGGTGGGTGTGGGGGCGTCTGGCTGGCAGGCCCCCGACTCAAGGTACAGCTCCTCCGAGCCTTAAGAGTGGAGGCTGCCTCCGAGCATCAAGTGTTCAAAACACTTCTTATCTCTTTCTTTTCCTTCCTAACCAAGCTCAGCACCTCAGGCCCTGCAGCTCCACCTCAGTTCCACGTGGGGACTCTTGGGTCACTGTTTCCTCTCAGTGGTATGCAGCAGCTTCCAGGTTACCAACCCTGGGGTTCACGGCGGTGCGCCTGTGTGTGCGCGTGTGTGTGCGCAGGGATGTGCACGCATGTGTGTACACGTGTGCGCACAAGGGGGTGTCTTGTGTGTGCATTGTGTGCATCTGTGTGCATGTGTGTGCGTGTGTGCGCGCGCGCATGTGGTTTCCTTCTCTGCAGCCTCTCCGTCCTCCACGACCCCATCATCTCACAGCAGATGTGTATAAATCACAGTTTTACCAACGTCTTGGGAATAAATGGGGAATTTCAATCTAGGGAAAAATAGTAATGTACCAGAAATCTTCTGAGACTCAGAAAAAAATATTCAGAGAGTTCTTTCTACACATGGATCCCTTTGGCAGTCTCGTGAGCCAGGTGAATTATGTTTTTAAATGTATAAAATAGAAGGCAACAACAAAGGAAATCAATTACACTTAAACACCTTACCAAAACATTAAACAAAGCAAATGTGTGAATAGTAACATGCGTGCTTCCTCCTCGAGGGAGGCAGCAAATAACCAGCCCCCGGGGGCCGAGGACTGTCATGTACCTGAAGCCCTGCCATGCGAGTCCACGCACCCTCCCGCACCGGACCCTGCGTGGCAGCCGCTGCCCCACTGGCTTCCTGCGGAAGGAGGAGCTGGGTTGGAGGTCGGTGAAGAGGAAGGCGTCCTCCACACCAAACTCGCAGGCCCCGTGGTTCCAGCCACTGGCTCTCACCACCAGAGCGTGCCTGTCCCTGGGCGTCCAGGACAAAGCTCCATCCCTCCAGGCGACCCGTTTCCTACCCTGGAACTGCCTCCTCCACTTCCTCCCCGACAGCGTCCCCAGCAGCAGCCGTGGGAACGCTGTGCTGCAAATGCCCACTGGCCGTGGCGATTCTCCCCCAGGTGACTGAGCATGAGCAGTCAGGAGCTGCTGGCCCCAGGAGGACAGCCGTCCCTCCACCTGACCCGGGGCTTGAGAGCCAAGCTCTGTGGGCGGAGGAGGAAACTCCCAGACTCGGCCTTTGAGGTGGCTTCACAGCTGGAAGAGCGAAGCCTCTGGTCACCTCCACTTAGTCCTGAGCGGGAGCCAGGGAGGAGGAGGACGTGATGTGGGGGAAATAAAGGAAGCCTCCCTCCGTCTTCTGGCCAAAAGTTGGAGAAAGGGACAAAATGAGGAGGAGGTGAGGGGACCAGAGGGTCTCTGCCTCCACCCCTCTGGACCTGCCCCAAGGGTGCCCGGGTGGGTTCTGGGGACAGGCTGCTGGTTCACCCCACGCAGCTCCCACCCCCCCAGGCGGCCCTGCGCTCTAGCTAAGCTGAGGGAAGAGTGAGGCGACCCCCTCCACCACCAGTCCCACTCGGCTCCTCTGGGGCAGTAACCCTGGAAGAAGAGCCAGCTGCTCCGCCTTGTCCTTGGGATACAGGATGGACATGGAGGATGGCCCAGGGCCTGGACAGGACGCTGGGCAGAGACCCGGGGAATCTCAGCAAGGTGTGGCCAACAGGGTGTCGGAGAGCGAGGGCAGACGCCAGGGCTCAGCCAAGAAGGGGAGGCTCCACAGGCTCTGGACTCCAGTGGCGGAGGCCAGGAGGACCCCATGGCCAGGCGAGAGGATGGCGTCCGCTGGCAGCTTCCTGGGTCCGTCTGAGCCTCGTCACTCTCCCTCCACGGTTCTTATGCCACCTCTTAGGGAGAGGAACAGGGGGAGAGAAGATGAGACGGATGTAAGTAAACTATAAAATACTTATAAAATTATAAACTTACGAAATCTCTGTGGGTCGCAGAGAAATCGTGGGCTCAGCACAGGAGTCATACCCAGCCCTGGGCACCCTCCCAGGTGGCCACACAGAACGCGTGTGGCGGGCACGTGCAGTCCACAGGCCATCGGCACACACTTCGCTTAGGGGCCACTCTACTCGGATTCCTGGGTCAATGTCCTTCCTCTGCCTGGATCTCATCTCCTGATGGTCCCCTGCTTGCCACCTCCTCAGGCTCCCCCTGGCTGTGGCCCTGGGAGATTTTCTTAGCGTGGATGACTGACAGCTGAGGAGCTCTGGCTGGGTGTGCTGCGGGGCGTCCTCAGTTGTGACCTGCCCGATGCCTCTCTCCTGGTGAGGGGTGTGTGGGCTTGGGGACAAGGCCGCCGAGGTGCATTTGCACCTGGTCACTCGGGTGTGGACCCTCAGGGTTGGTTCTGACCCTGGTCACCTGGCCAGGTGTGTGTGTCAGGTTCGCCCCTGTGAGGCTGCTGTCCCGCTCCTGCGGTGGTCTTTGGAGGGAGGTCATCGTGCACCGACCGCAGGAAGACGGGAGCTCTGGGGCTGGGCTGGGCTTGTCCAGGGGCACAGGCTGACCCGCGGAGGCCCTGGTTCCATCCTCAGCACCACATGGAAGTAAGTAAATAGTCCATCCACCACTAAATTAAAAAAAAAAAGAGATCTAATGCTTTAAATAGAAAGAAAGGAAAAGAAACGGGAGACCTGCTCCACCCCGCTCCGCGCCTGCCCTGCCCGCCGCCCCTGCTCTCCCAGTCACGCACCCAGGTGATGTGGACGCACAGGCGCACTTTACGCCCTGTGCCGTAAGCGGCACAATTTCATTCATTTTCTTGATCAAAATGTTGCCTCTGCGAGCTGCGGGCTCCGGGTCCTGAGCGTTTCCGCGCTCTCTGGCTCCACGAGACTCTCCGGGCTCGTCGTGCCGTCCTGCCCGGTGCTGTCACTGGAGGATGGTGTCAGAGACATGCCCTGGGCCGGGAGTGCTGGCTGTCCTGGCCTCCGGGAGCCCAGGCCATGCACACGTCTGCATGCGCATCCGTCCAGCCTGGAGCAGAGCATGCGGCTCCTCACGCGCCACACGCTCCCCGTGGGCTCCTCCCTGGCTCAGCTGTGTTGTCCTCTCTGACCTGAGCAATCCGCTCCCACACCCCCAGCCACCCGCTTGAGGTGCCGCGTGTGCCACGTGGCCGGCCCTGCTGATCAGCCCGCGTGGGCAGCTTGCCGACTGGGCCCTGGCACAGTCCCTCTGCCGTCCTGTCCGCTCCTTGCCAGAGCTGCTCGGTCAGCACTTTCTCCCACCCTCCTCCTCGAGGTCGCTTTTTGCATTCCTCACGTCACACAGATCAATGTGTCCATTCTGCATTCTGCCTGGGGTTCAGCTGACCTCTAAAGGATCCTTTGAATTTGCATACAAAAAGGTCCACTCTGTGCGAAGTTGATGGCTCTGACAGACGCCCTTGTTGCGGAACCTCAGGCACTGCACCGTGCAGAGGGCCTCGCTGCTCTGAGCTCGCTGTGCGAGGCCCGCCCCTCGCCCCTCCTGACCTCTGGTCTTGTGCCTCTGGTTCTGCCTTCCAGGGTCGCATGGCTGGGGAAATGAGTGGGATCTTCCCAGGCCCGCCTCGCTCATTCCTGACCCACGGTGTCTTTTCGTGTCTTCTTGTTGGGATGCCTCGTTTCTTTCCATCACTGATGTCCAGTCCACCTCGTAGCTGGACCTCGGTTTGCTTACTGCCCACTCGCTTCTGGAAGGACATCTTGGTTGCTTCCAGCTTGGGAGGTCCTGGTCACGCTGCCTGTGTGCTTTGTGTGGACACCCAGGGTGGGCAGACCCGGGGGGCAGCTGCTGTCTGTAGGACAAGGGCTGGCTCTGTGAGGAACTTCCTGTCCCGGCTGGCCCATCAGCGTGAGAGGGTGGCCCCTGGAGGTCTGCAGTTCCCTGGGCGCCACGCTGTCAGGCATCTCTTCCATCTTAGTTCTCCATCTGTGTTTTCCTCGGGGAGGTGGGTGTTCAAACCTTCTGCCCACTCTTTTCATTGGATTGCTTTCTTATTTCTGAGTTTTAAGATTTCTCCATATTAGACCATGGTTTCTGTATCCGCCTGTGATTTCCAGCGGTTTCTCCCCGGCCAGTGGTTGGTCCTGTCTTTCTCTGAACAGCGACTTTGACGGAGCAGAAGGTCTTAATCTCCATTCACACAGAATGTTGGTTTTTTCTCATGTGGGGCGTGCCTCGGTGTTTTATTGAAGGTGCACAACTGCACATGGACCACCCAGGTCTCCCCACATTCTAGAACTTTCCTTTGTCCTTCCACTGGAGGTGTGTCACCCACTTTGAATCAGCTTTATGGATAAGGTGACTTCTGCATGTGGCTTCGTTTTGTGTGTAGACACCTGTCATCTCCACAGCCCCCGTGGACACCGGCATCTGCTTTCCCTCCACTCTGTGGCCTCTGTCAAATTAAAAAGCTCCTGGACAGCGAAGAAAACAATCAAGAGCACGAAGAGAAAGTCTCCAGACGGGAGAAGAGCTTGGCCGTTGCTCTTTGATGGAGTTTGATATCCAGAATTTATAAAGATTGAAAATAATACCATCAAGACCAACCAACCAACCAACACCCTATTCCACGATGGGCAAAAGAACTATGCAGACATTGATCAAGAGAAGACATAAACGGCCAACAAGCAGATGAAGACATGCTCAGTGTCCATAGCAACCAGGGAAATGCAGACCAAGCTGCCCTGAGGTTTCCTCTCCCTCCCGTTAGAAGGCAGTCCATCAACGACATCATAACAGTGAGCGTGGTGGGGAGGGGAGAGAGCCACACCCATTCACTGTCGGTGGAACTGCAAGTTAGAATAACAGCTTGGAGATCCCTCAGAAGATCAGGAATGAACCCTCCAATGACCCAGCTGTTCCCCTTCTCAATATTTATCCCAAAGAACTAAAATCAGCCTACTGTAGTGATACACAGATATAAATTTTAACAGTTGTACAATTCACAATTGCTGAGTTATGGCACTAGCTCTGATGTCCATCAACAGACAGATGGATAAAGAAAAGGTGGCTTATCCACACAGTGGAGTTCTATGCAGCCATCAAGAAAAACAAAATGATGTCATTTTCTAGTAAATGGATGGAACTGGGGAACCTCGCGTTAAGTGAAATAAGCCAGACCTAAAAATCAAGGGCCAAATATTTCATTTGTGGAAGCTCTAGAGGGGGGAATTTAAACAAGGAGGATCTCATGAAAATAGAAGGGAGACCAGTGGCGTGGAGGAGGGGATTGAGGGGATTCAGGGCGGGGCAGGGTGGGAGTGCGAGGCCCTCCCCCAGCCCTGCTGGGCCGAGCCAGGCTCGCACCCATGACCCCTCTTACATGTAATGATGAGGCACCATTCGAACAGTGGTAACGACAGAAGGGCCATCCGTAGGGCAGAGGAGGGGTCGGGAGATGGGGAGAACAGGCACGGCGCCTGGCTGGGGTCTGCCCCACCATCTGTGTGGGTGCAACGGAGGCAGGAGGAGCCCTCTGCTAGGTGTGACCCTAATGCACCAACACAGCGAGGCCGGTGAGAACCCTGCCAGCGCGGTGTCGCCGGGAAGGCGGGACCCCTTCCTGCCTCACGTTTGTTCTTCAATGAGCGAGACGTTTCTCTTACGTGTCGTCACCACCGCCCTCTGCAGTCAGGATCTTGTTGATTCCCCATGGTGCTGAGGCTGCGGCGGCTCCTCGCCTGGGACAGTCGCTCTGCATGTCTGCCCTCGGGCTTCTCTGCAGCAGCCACCCCTCTGCCTGGCTGCACCTTCTCCTCCTGCCGCCCGCTGTGCCTTCCTCTCCCTGAGCCTCCCTGGTTTGCTGTGGTCACTCTGGCCATCCTGGCCCATCTCACAGAGGCCCGGCGTCCTCCACGTCCACCCAGGGACACGGCTGCTGAACTTGCCTCCACTTGCTCTCCAGGAGTGGGCTGTCTTGGGGCCTGTGGGCCACGTCTCCCTCCCTCTGGAGGGCTGTCCCCTCCCGGGTGCCACGTCTGCATTCTCTTCCATCGGAGGCTGTCGTCTGCCAGGCGGTTGGGTGACCTGCGTCCGTCCAGCATGGGCTTTGGGACCTACGTGGGACGTTTTCTCTTTGGGACTGTTGAGCTTCGTGGCTCTGCCGGAGAATCCATGAAACTCGCTAAAGGAGCACTCGTGCTTCAGGCTCTCTCCGCGGCCTCTCCGCCTGCTGCTTCCTGTTTGGGCTGGTTCCCTTCTGGAGCCCCTGGGTTCTCGTGGGGTAAGGCCCGCAGCCACCGGGCAGGACGAAGAGCCGAGTGGGCAGGGCCTCACATGCTGTGGGAGACGCTCCTCGTGCGCCTGGAGGGGTGACCTTCTCAGGTCCCTGCAGGCTTTGTGTGCTAGGGTCAGGTCGTTTGAAGAGGCAGGACAGCTGGACAGAGGCCCTGAGGACGCACACACAGGGAGGCAGATGGAGCTGGAATGGCTACTGACATAGCTGGGCAGCAAGGGGTCAGCACACGGACGTCCTCAAGCAGCACCTGTCACGGTGCTTCCAGGGTGTGGAGAAGGGCCCTGAGGGACGGTGCCCTCTCTACTGGAACTTGTGTGAACGTGTTTGCACAGGTTTAAAAGTGGAGCTTGGGCCAGGCGTGGTGGCGCACGCCTGTAATCCCAGCCCTTGGGAGGCTGAGGCAGGAGGATCGAGAGTTCAAAGCCAGCCTCAGTAACTTAGCGAGGCCCTAAGCAACTCAGTGAGACCCTGTCTCTAAATAAAATACAAAACAGGGCTGGGGATGTGGCTCAGTGGCCGAGTGTCCCTGAGTTCAATCCTCAGTACCAAAAAAAAA
>JAJEJO010001489.1:564668-580638 GCA_020662805.1 Glaucomys volans | reverse complement strand
GATGTAGGGTTGTCATAGTAACCTGAAGGTTTTAGTGGCTCAATGAATACAATGGATGGGTCCTCACACCGGGAAGCCTGATGCACCTGGAGACCTCTCCTTGCTCCATGCCTTGGGGGCGGGAGGAGAGGCTGGCCTCCACCTGCCCCAGCCCGCAGGGTGCCCGGCACCTCAGCATGCTTCTCATTGGCCAGAGCTGGCCTTCCGGAGCTGGCAGATGCAAAGGGCCACCTGGATCAAGGCCCTAATGAATTGTGCCCCCGGCCCCAAAGCAGGGAATCCTGGTTTTTAAACATATTTTGGACAATACGTCAAAATCACTTTTTTAAAAATTATCTCCACATATTTCAGAGAGGTACTGATTCTAGCCAGCTCTGTGGGATGCAGAACAGACAAAGCAACAATTACCCAAAAGCAAAATGGCTTCAGTGTCTTGCTCCACCAAGGCGTTTCATGAAAGAGAGCGTGCATGTAATTAAAGATAGAGAAGCAGGGGCTGGGCTGGGGCGCAGGGCTGGAGCGCTTGCCCAGCACATGGAGGCCCTGGCTTCCATCCTCAGCACCACGTAAAAATAAATAAATAAAATTAAAGATATTGTGGGAAAAAAAGATAGAGAAGCATTTAATTCCAAAACAAAAAGGCAAAGCCCACAACCCCACTAAATACACATTGACCAATACTGAAAGAAAATCATTTTTAAAGAAGTATTGAATCCGATGTGGATGGTAAGTCTGAATCAAATCCTTCGTTGAGTTCACTGGGATTGCTTATGCTGTTCAAATATAAGGGAGAGTATTTAATTCAAAACCAGGTTTTCAGGGGACTTTTGTTTCTGGTCAAAATGGAATGAGATGAGTTGGATTTATCCTCCCACCAGAAACAATAGCGATGGAAACTGAAAAACTGTATGAGACAATGGTTTTCAAGACTTTAGGCTAAAGGTAAAGAAGAGCAGTGAGACTGAGACAGGAAATAGCAGAACAAGCACTGAGCTGCCCCACCTCCTGCCCCAGAGGAGATTTGAGGCCTCAGCTCAGGAGAAGGAATGCAGGCAAGCGGAGCTTCAAAATGCAAGAGTTAAAAGCAGAACCTCAAGGAGAAGTAGGCACATCTACAATTACGGCTGGAGGGCTCAACTCCATCACAAACTTGCTGTGACTGACACTGTCATTCAACTTGACAGAATTAGAACTTGCAGAATACTGCCTTCAATAACAGCAGAATACATGTTCTTTTTATGTATATATGGAACATTTACTAAGGTAGATCACATTATGGTTATAAATACAGAAAGTAACTTCAAAAGAATCCACGCCTCTCAAGGTACACTCTTTGGCAGATGCCTACTTTGAAAAACCCATGAGTATTTGGGACATAAATAATATACTCATATGTAAACTACAAGTTAAAGAGGAATTCAGAAGAGACACTGGAAAGTATGTTGGACAGAATGAAAGTTAAAATGGAACGTTTCAAAATTTGTTGGTTGCAGCTAAAGCAGCATTTAGAGGAAAATTAATAGCAATGAATATTCATAGAAAAAAAGAAAACTTTCAAATCAATAGTATAAGAATCCACTTTTAAGTCATTAAAAAAGTGAAAACACATCCAAACCAAGTAAGGAAATAATAAAGAGCAGAACAAAATCAACCAAATAGAAAACAAAAACAATACATGAACCTAAGCTAGTTCGTTGAGAATTTCTATAAAATTGATAACCCTCTACCTATATTTATCATAAAAAATGAAGTCACAAATGATCAACTTCAGGAATGAGTGCTGATATTATACATTTTAATTATTAAAAATAATGATAATAGAATATTGTGAATAGCTTTATAATAACAAGTTTGACAATCAGGATATAATGAATTTCTTAACATGAGCCAGGAAGACCCACTGAAAAAGAAATGCACAACCTGAAGAGTCATAAAATAGGTTTTTAGTTTAAAAATCTCTCCATAAAGAAAACTCCAGAGCCAGATGACGACTGGTGAGTTCTGCCTCGCAGAAACCCAGAGCTCCCGTTTCCCCTTCCCCTCCCCAGGGGAACCACTCGTTTACATTTCATTTCCATGGGTTTGCCTACTCTGGACATGAGTGGACTCATAGCATGTGGGGGCTGTGTCCGGTTCTCTCACTTCACACAATACATTCAAGGTTCACCCATGTTTCAGCAAGTGTTAGTGCTCCATCCCACTATCTGGCTGATCGATATTCGGTTTTGTGGATCTGCCGTGTTTGTTTATCCATCGTTGGTTGATTTGGGTTCTACCCAGTCTCTGGCTTTCATGAATCAGCCGCTCTGAACATTCACGTGCCAGTTTTTAGTTCTCTGGGTATAACTGGGAGTGGAGCTAGTGGGTTGCGTGGCGACTCCACATTTAACTTTTGAGGAAACCGTTCTCCAGATGACTGCCCGTCTGCATTCCCATCAGCCGTGCAAAGGTTCACGATGTTTCCGCACCCTCCGCTCCTAGTCATCGCATCCTGGGACTGACATCTCAGGGTGGTTTGTCTGCACTTCTCCAGTGACTAATACTGTCCCACATCATTCATGTGCAAGTTGACCATTTGTATATGTTCTTTGGAGAAATATCCATTCAAATCCTTTGCCATTTTTTACTGGGTTATCTTTTGGTTGTTGATTTGTAGGAATTCTTCATATTCTCTACATTAGATCATTATCAGATATAGAATTTGCAAATCTTTTCTTCCATTCTGTGATTTTTTTTAACATTCTTGATAGTATTATCTGATTCACGAATTTTAAATTTTGATGAAGTCCAATTTATCTATTTTGTTTTTTGTGCTTTCTGTATCATATTTAAGAAGCTATTGCTGAACCCGAGTCCCGAAGACTTTGCCCTATGCTTCCTTTTAAGAGTTTTATAGCTCCAGCTCTTACGTGTAAGTCTCTGACCCCCTGGAGTTAGATTTTGTATGTGGTGTGAGGTGGGCGTCCAGCGTCTGCTCCCATGCGGGTGGATATTGTGCCTCGGCGCCCTTTGCCGAGAGAACCATCATGTCCCCCACTGGAGGTTCTTGGTGTCCTTGTCAATCATCTGCGACTGGAATGCATGGGTTTCATTTCCGGGCTCTCCGTCCCATTCCATTGAAGATGCCTGTCCGTGTGCCAGGGCCATTCTTTTTTGATCCCAGTGGCTTCGATGTAAATTCTGAAGTCAGGATGTGTTGGGACTGCATTTTTTTTTTGTCTTTTCAAGATCATTTGGCTATTTGGGGTCTCTTGGATTTCTATGTGGATTCTAGGATCGGCCTGCCCATTTTTCTACAAAAGCATTGTAGAAATTTGATAGCGCTCCCTTTGAGGGTGTGCAGGTCCATCTGGGGAACATCGTCCTTAGATTCTTGAGACGTCGTTTCCTTGAGCTCTTTGAACATTGTTAAAGTCCTGGAACAGTGAGTGTGGTATGGGGCTTCCTCGGGGGAGTCTCTGCGGCTTGGCTTTTCTCTGTGGACCACGTGGGTCACACTTCCTTGTTTCTTTGTGTGTCTGGTACTGTTTTGTTGAACAAAGGACGTTTTGACCATTATAAAAGGGTAATTCTGGAAATCAGACCCTCCTCCCAGGTTTATTTCTAATCATTTAGTATGTGTCTGGCAACTTCTCTGAGTGACACTCCTGAAGACTGTGCCCTCTGTCGTGTGTGCCTGTGGTCATCTCTGCCCTCTCACCTCTGTGGTCAGCTGCTGTTTGGCAGAGATTTCCTTAAGCTCCTGCAAAGCCCTGCAGGAATTAACAGCCCCGCCTCGGCTTTGCTTCTGCCCAAGTGGGTCCTGAGGATCCGCCAAGGTGACGTGGCCGTCTCAGCTCCTTCCTGAACGTGCTCTCAGGAACGGGAACGGGCGTTGTCTTCTGACACCCCAGGCACAAGTTTGCTCCCACGCATTGCCTTCCTGACTCCTTTGACTGTCCTTTGCTCCCCGGGTCCCTGCTGGCTCCTGCAGCCCTTCCTGGAAGGCTTGCCTGCAACGCCTTCAGCTAGTGACCCCGGGGTCCTGGCTGCAGCCCTGGTGAGTTCCAGGCCAGGTGCCTACCCGCCATGCCAACTTGGTCATGCCATTCTTCAAGGGCATCAAACAGATCACAGCAAATAATTGCAACTCTTTGTGAATGATGCCATTCTGGGACCTGAGCTAGAAATGGGACATCAGTTCCAAGCCATCGCTGACCTGGGAGCAGAGGATAGGGAAGAGGAACAAGCCCCGGGCCTCCGTCCCCACCAGATGCAGCCATGAGTCTCAGGTAAGTGCCTCTGTGTGCTGCAGGCCTCCGGCAGTCCCCAGAGTTCCAGGAAGACAGACCGTGACCATTCTTCCGTCTTTCGTGGGCTTTTACGCGGGGATGGGATTTGGAGCTTCTGTGGTTTGTGCGGTTGCCACTGTCACTTCAGTTAGGAGATTGCTCTCTCCTGCAAGCAGCCTGCCATTTCTGTCTGCTTTCGAGATGCTCTTCTGTTCCAGTTTCTCACCGGTTCAAGCTGTGTCCCAGCGAGGACGTCCTCACACGTGTCCCCGCGTGGTGCGGCGAGGCTCCTCAGGCGTAGAGTCCCGTGCCTCTCACAATCCGAGGCGTCTCAGTCATGGTGTCCCCGATGCCCGTTCTGTGCCACACCTCTCCTCGTCTCTGGGGCTCCAGGGACACCGACGGTGCTGGCAGCATGCACGCCCCCCGGGGCACCTCTGCCCATTCAGCGTGTCCCCCTGTTGTCCAGGTGCCTGGTTTCTGCGGCTCTGTCTCCAGGTCCTCGTCTCTTTCCTTTGCTGCCCTGTGCAGCTCGTCAGCAGGTCTTCACTTCGGTCATCGTGATCCTGGTCTTTTCATGACATCACATCATTCTTGGGGGTTCCGTTCATGATTCCTTACATCTTCTCTGTTTGGGCAACTTTATTTTCAAGATTCAGTGTTTTGTGTTCGTTGTCTGAGGTTCGGTCTTCCAGGGGATCTGCCTCTTGGCGATGCTGTCCCTTGAGTTTGGCCATCGTGTTTCTAAGTTCTGAACTCTCCTTGGGTGATTTCTTTTTGGGGACTTCCCTTTTATTCTTTCCAAAAGTGTTCTCCCCCCGTTCTTGGAGGACAACTTTACCAGTGGCCATTTAAGAATGCCCCGCGGTCTCGGCACTGACACCTGCGGGGAAACTTCTCCCAGGTGTGTTCAGGTTTCCTTGGTTCTTTGCACCGTGAGAAGTTGGGGTCACATCTGGACATTCCCAGTGTTTTCGTGTGTGACTCAGGGTCTCTGCTCATGGGGGACAACGTTGCTTTTTGTTTGTTTGTCTGTTTTATCAGGAAATCAGCCTGGTGAGGCCTTCAGTTCTGGCCAACTTTATGTTGATTGTGGTTCTGATTCTCATTCTGTTTTTGAGGTCTTGTCCGTGCTCCTCGGATCAGCTGTGAGTCCAGATTTATGTGTGTGGCCCCACCGGCCCACTGGTCAGTGACTGGTCCTTCAACTACAAAGACGCACGTTCAGTCACCCCAGTCTCCTGGTCCTTTCTGCTGCTGCAGTTGTCTAGGGATGAGGGAGGTAGGCAAGAGGGATGGAGCAGTGGCAGTCTCCCTGCTGCCCTGGGACCGCTGTGACTTGATGGAGATCCTCCTCCCTCAGGTTCAGCTGCTCGTTGGCCCTCACCGCTGCCACCACTTCTGCCATGTGGGTTTTTTGAGGACTGGGGTACCAGAGAATAAAGAAAAGGAAGGTGAAGCCCGTGGGGGCTTTGCATATTCTGAGTACCAGGGAGCATCCATCCACCACTGAGCTGTCACCAGGGCATCTCTTGGCACTGCTGTTGTGCTACCACCACGTTCATTGGCCTTGGCCTCGACTCCAGGACCAGAAATACCAGAGGGAAGCATGGTGGGTGGGACCCCCGCCAGTGTGGTAGCTTTGAACTTTCGCCCTTCCCCAGGCTTTGGCTAGCACTTATTTCCAGAGTCCTGCACTGACCTCTCCAAGGCTCTGCCCTGATTTCATGCTGCATTCGCAGGGGAGACTCTTATCGTGAAGAGGAAGCACGTTGGCTGATTCCTGGACAGAAGCGCAAAGGCCAGCCAGCGGAGAGGCAGCTTCACCACCCAGACCTGGAGAAACTCCTGAGCGCCGGACGCAAGGCAGCCTCCCACCCACAAACACACACACAGCCCCCTGGAACCACGCACACACCACAGGAAACTAAGTGTGGAAGCCTCGTAGGCTTAACTACACAGCACAAAGGTAAGGCTTCCGGAAGGAAACCTTTATGAACTTGGGTGAGGCTGAAGTTTCAGACGTATGACACAAAAGTACCATCAGTGACAGAGCGAGTCAGTCTGCCGCCTTCACCCCAACCAGGAGCCGTCTCTTTGAAAGCCACTGTTAAAAGAATGAAAAGACAAGCCACGGATGAAGAGGAAATTATTTGCAATCACAGATATTGTCAAGGACTTGTATTCAAAACATATAAAGAGTTTTCTAAATTCAATAATAAAGAAACAATCTGATTTTTAAATGGTTAAAAGATATGAACAAGTAATTCACCAAAGAAGATATACAGATGGTAAATAAGCCCCTGAGAAGATCCATGCATCATCAATCATCAGGGAAATGCAAATTGAAACTATAATGAAATGGCATTGCCCACCTAGTAAAGCACCTGTAATCGAAGCGGCCTCACCAGTGTTGGTCTTGAGTGGACCCACAGGAACTCCTGCGTGCAGCTGCTGGGAATGTAAAATGCTCTATTTTGAATGACAGTTTGGCAGATTTTCAAACAGACGTACATCTGTTGTATGACGTCCGTTCTGTTTCTAGACATTTAACCGAAATAATTGAGTACACATGTTCATGAGAGACTCGGACGCAGCTGCTAATTGCAGATTTATTTGCAGTTTTCAAAACCTGGCTGCAACCCAGGCGTCCATCAGGAGGACAGTGGATTGACAGGTCCTGGCGTATGCACATAATGGAATGCCGCGTGGCGATTACTGTCACAGCGCGTAGATGAATTTCAAAGTGATTATGCTGAGATACCAAAGCCAACTCACAACGGTGGATACAATCCCATTCTATTTTCATAAAATTCTAGAAAATTCTAACTGTAAAGACTCCCAGGGAGGAGTGGTGCGGGTGGAGGGGGAGGGAAGGGACACATGAAGCTGTGGGGTCGAGGACCTGCGTGCCATCGCCGCGGTCCTGCCTGAGGGCTGCAGGCACCTGCAGAAGCCTCCCAATGGCATGCTGTGCGTGCAGCTGGTCGCAGTGTCAGCCGCATCGCAGTGAGCCTGCCTGGAACGGCCGTCAAGCCGCGCTGGGAGGCTCCTCCTCTGCTACAGTTGCTTTCGCTGTTTGGATTCATGAGCTCACAACTGTCCTTTGGAGGAAGCGTCGGGAAGACTCGCAGGAGCATCCTGCTCTCTGGCCGCCCTCTGGGTCTCGTCTTTAGCGCTCTGTCCATCCTGCTCCCTCTTCTGGTTGCTTACTCCTCTCACTTCTGGAGTTGAAGGATACAAACAAGCATTCAGAAGGGAGCCCAGGTCGCTGAGGCCATCCCAGGCCCCGGGTGGCGATCCCCTGCCCACCCTCTCCCTGCTGTCTCCCTGTGTGTGCACTCGTGTGCGTGGGTGTGCATGGGTGTGCAGAGAGGTGCAAATCCAGGCACACCTTCCCCAGGTGGAGCGCGCCAGCCGCTCCAGCACTCGGGCCACAGAACATGGCGGCATCCGACCCTCTGGCTGATCCCTTCCCTCCCAGCCACCCGCTTCCAACCCAGCTCACTGCGCCTCCGCCTCCACCCACCTGCTTTGAACTGCACTCAGCTGTGGGCGCCAGGCCTGCCTCCTGCTTCCTCTGCCCTCCCTGCCTCAGCTGGGCGCAGGAGGCCGTGCTTGTCCAGCGAGGTGGTGCACCCGCCCTCTGTCTGCGCGAGTGTAACCAGCTTACCCACCATTGCTGACGGGCACGGGGCAGTTCCCAGTTTGGGAGGGTCCAGCTGCCGTACGTATCTGGTGCCCGTCTTCAGGGAGCGTATGAAAGCCTTTTTTTGTTGGTTATAATCTTAAGAAAGAGGCTGCTGGGCCACATGAGCACAATTTAGATGCCCATCCTCGGAGGGACGGCTGTTTTAAGACGCGTGTGACTGTGGAGGTGCGGCGTCTTCCCAGGCCAGCCAGAGCCAGCTTCGCCTTCCGCACTCCCGGCAGGTGCTGCCGAGCAGTGGGCAGCTCCTTTGCTTCTGGCTTTTCACCTTTGGACATGTTTTTATTCCGCTGGCTGAGAATCATCTTGGAGCTGGAGCCGTGGATTCACAGGTGTCCCTTGCACATCTGCACCTTGAGACGCGAGGCCGTTTCCTTCTTGAAAGAACGAGGTAGGATTCAGTCTCACCGACATTGACTGAAAGGGGACATAGTCAGATACTTCTTTTTGGTACCAGGGATTGAACCCAGGGGTACGTAACCACCGAGCCACAACCCCAGCCCTTTTTAGTTTGGACCAGGATCTTGCCAAGTTGCTGAGGCTGGCCTTGAACTTGCGATCCTCCTGCCTCAGCCTCACAAGTTGCTGGGATGACAGGCGTGTGCCACTTCACCCGGCTGCGTCTTCATGTATTCTTACACTGGGTTTCCTCTGCATTTTTAACCTTTGCCAATCTGATAGAGTAACTTCATATCCTTGCATTAGATATCTCCTTGATTATTGGTGATTTTAAAAGTACTTTTAGATGTACCTTGCTAATTATTGAATTGTCTTTTTTCTCATTGATTTACAGAAGCTCTTTATACACTGAAGACACAATTTTTGACTCATCTATGATGCAGATATTGACGGCAGGTCTTTGTCATTTAGTTTGGTTACATGTGTTGCGCTTGCTCTTTTTCTGGCTTCCATTTTAAAAAATTGTTGCTTTGACGGTTACATTGTTCTTGCTTTGTGGAGTCAACTTCATAAATCTTTGCCTTCATGGCTTCTGGCTTCTGTTCCATATTTGAAAAGGCTTCTTTCCTTCACGAATGTACTCACTGTCTGTATTGTGGTTTTGTTTTTTGTATTTGAATCTCTGACCCACCTGAAGTCTCTTTCACTTTGTGGAAGCACAGAGTTTGATTTTATTGTTTTCTAGACAACTAGCCACCTGATCTAATGTTCTAATCTATTGTTTCCTTTCCTTTTAAATTTATTCACATTATTTCTGATTGACAAATGATAACTGAATACATTTATGGAGGACGACATGCTGTTTTGATATACAATGTAGAAAGATTCCATCAAGTTAATTAACACACCCATCACCTTTCTTATCTATCAGTATTGTTTCTTTCAAATTTGAGATATACTTTATATCAGTATTTGAAATTCCTAACTATCTATTTCTGTCGAGAGTTCAATTCTATTGCTTTGTCCCTTTGTCCATTTGTCTAACCAGTACTCGGTTCTTGCAGCTTTTCCAAGCACTTGAGTTGTAACAGTAAAGAGAGAGAGACAGAGAGACAGAGAGATGGAGAGAGACAGAGAGACAGAGACAGACAGAGACAGAGAGGCTTGCCGTGTCACGTGCATTTTGAAGAAGAGGAGAGATGGACAATGCGACCCGTGCATGATGTTTTCTCCCGGGTCGGTGAGATGATCAGACTCGATCGCAGTCTCCTTGCTGAGATCCCGTGCGTGGTTCCCGTCAGCAGCTCCTGGTCTTCCACGTTGTTTATTTTTTCTTGTTGGGAAACGTTGACTCTTGCAGATACATTTTAGAATCTGTTGATCAAATTCTAGGAGGAATCCCATAGGGATTTCAGTTGTGGTACCCCAAATTTTGAAATCAGTTTAGGGAGCTTTGCTCTTTACAATAATCTTTTATTTAAAAAAATCTGGGAACAAGGTGCTCCTCTCCTCAAACCCCTTGTATTTGAGGGTGCTTCGTCCCTGAGCAGAAATTTAAAATCTTCTGCATATAGACTATGTATTCTTTAGCTATTGTAATGTAGGAGCACCTGAGGATGCAGAGCTCAGGCGCTTTCTCTTCCCTTGATTGGTCTGGTCACGAGCCTAGCACGAGCGTGATGGGGAGCGTGGCACGGGGTGTTAACAGCTGTTGGTAATTGTAATAGTGAATGTCTGCTATATAAGCTTGCTTGTTCTGCGTTAAACTGAGCCTGGTCTTCAGAACCCGTGTTCCCAGCATGGTGTTACGCCGTCGCACTCACCCTCCTTACCCCACAGGCCGCTCCTGCTCCACTTTACAACATTCCGGCGCCTAGACAGGGACCCCTGCGAGAGGGTAAGGTAAGCCCAAGTCAGGCGAGTGATCTGCACTCATCTTCCTCACTCCAGCAGAGGGTGAGGTGATCCCGGGTGAGTGACCTGCTCAACATAAGCTACATGGGGAATTCACCCTCGGCCTCGCAGACAAGCCAAGTGACCAGTCTGCAGGCCTTGTTGCGCAGTGGGCATAGTAAGGTAGATGATAAAGAGCTCGGTCATGTTTGGGATCTAATGATCTTTGTCCATGGATGAATTCTAAGGGCATAGGGGACCCTGAATGCTGGCCACAAATATTACGCCAGGCACAAGAATGGGAAGCACAATGGGGGACCAACCTCCATGTACTTTCTACCCAGTGATATCAGCCCAGCCTTTCTGGGGCGCTTGCAAGGGTTGTGTTGGATGTTCTTTGTTACACGGGCCTAACAGGGTAAGGTTGGCCCCTCTCCTCACCCATTCTTTGTATGTCTTCTATCATCTTTGTATGTCTTGTGTCGTTCCCTAGTTTTTTACTTGTGAGCTGCAACATTTCTGGGTTCGTCTGGACCGCTCACTCGTTTTGCGCTGACCACGCCTGAGCGGTGAACCCGCCCTGCTTTGGGGTTTTCCGAGACACAGTCCCAGGCAAACGGCCAGTGCCTAACAAGCGCTGGAAGTCCCCTGTGGAAGCACCAACACTGATCCATAACAATCCTAGGGCCTCCTTCTGTTTCTTTCACTTTTGTTTTACAATTATTCCTGAATAATGGGGACCCTTCCTTACGCGCATCGTGCCCTGCAATTAGCCACCCTCAAGGTCCTGCTTTCACAACGTGGTCTTAAGGTCAAAGCCCAACTCCTTGATAAACCTTGGATTGAGGTTCTAGTTTTGGCCCCTTGGATTAATCCTGAAAACATTTGGGATCTATTAAGGCAGGGCTCTCGCCCTTCAAAAATACACTTACACCTGAGGCCACGTCCCGCAGCGAGAGGGGGCAGAGCGAGCATGAGCGGCGGGCACGTGTAGGCGCCAAGACTGATCCTGGAGCCGGCGTGTAGGGCAGCGTCCACGGTGCAGCTGCGGAGCACTGGAGCACAACCGAATATTCCATCAAAGGTTTCATTTATCTGCCCAAAAAACCCCCACAAGTGTTTCCTCTTAATGTTAGTCCAATACCCGCCAGACCTATGTCCTGGTATCCAGGTGAGACTGAAGCCATACAGCAGCTTCGCAAGGCGGTGAGAGAGGATGGCTTGAGCTCTCCTTGTGCCATGCAGTTGCTAGAAAACCAGTCTGTGCTGCTGATGTGCCCCACTGATTTCAGGGACTTAGCTAAAGCTGTTTTGTCTCCAGCTTTTACTGTGGAATGCCGCTTTCCATGATGGCTGCCTAGAGCAAGCTGAAGGAAATTAACATCAGGTCAGCAGCCATATGTACAATTCACAGCTGAAGCCCTTAATGGCTCAGGCCCCTTCGTAAGCCTGAGTGCAGGCAACAGGACCGCCCATCTATTTTGATCAAGTGAGAATCATTGCAATGCAATCCTTCAAGAGAGTAGGAGATATAAAAGGAAAAGGACAAAAATTAGCAAACCTAGTTCAAGGTCCTCGAGAGCCGTTCCTTACATTCCTCCTGAGGGTCCGGGAAGCTGTGGATAGGAGGGTAGAGAACCCCGAGGCTGCTGAAGCCTTAGCAAGGGACCTGATATGGGAGGGATGCAAAAAGGAATTCAGGCAAGCTCCTGCCCCATTTAGAAGCAGCACCTTGGATGATTGGGTATTATAACTCAAGACATCACTGGGGATGAGGGAAAACGCCAGCGAATGGCTGCTGCGATAGCACAGGGGATAGTCCAAGCGCATGCGGCTGCTCCAAGACGGCAAACCAGATGTTGCACTGTGGACAACAGGGCCATTATAAACATCAGTGTCCTAACTTAGGAGTTTCCACAGGAGCCCCTAAGGGCCTCCCTCCTTCTAAATGTCCTAAATGCAAAAGGAGATTTCACTGGGCCAAAGATAGTAAATCCAAACTTGATGCTGATGGAAAGCCTTTAAACTCCCAACGGGGTGCCCTCCAGCCCCAGTAAGGAGGGATCATTTACCTAAAGTTTATTGACCATCCCTGTCCTAGCCCAACAACCAACGCTATGTCTTAAGGTCAGTGGCAAATTATTCAAAGGAATGATAGATTCCGGAGCAGAAGTGACCCTATTGAGGGCAGAGGAAATCCCACAGGCCTGGAAAACCATTGCAGGTCCTAATGTGCAAGGGGTAGGAGGACTCCAACCCTCCAGGAAATTGAGACCCTGCCACATGGGTAGACCCAGATGGGGCAACAGGGTGTTTTCAACCCCTGGTAGTGGAAGGTATCACCAACAATTTATGGGGAAGGGATCTATTGAAACAAATGAGGACCCATATAACTACAGAAGGTCCAGAAATTTTTGAAGACATATTTGAGCATAAGAGCTCATACAAATCTTCCAGGACCTTTAACATTTGGCAATAATGAAATTGACCTTTCAATACAAACTGTACAAATCACGCCATCACAGCAGGCACATGAGTTACATGCCAATTTCATTGTACACCACATACATTAAAGCATCTTTTCCCTGAGTTAATTATTGAGCAACATAAACATCTATCGGGGGATTGTGTTGAATGTGCCCCTTTGCTGCCTTTGGAGGCCCTGGGAGTGGGCCCTCGGGGTCTTCTCTCTAATGCCTTGTGGCGGATGGATGTTGCCCACTTTCCGCCCTTTGGGAGACTCGAATGTCTGCATGTGGTTGTGATGCTTAGGATGTATCCATGCTATTTCATTGTCAGGGGAGGGGGCTGGGCATGTCACACAAGCTGTTGTGCTATCGTGATTTTGGGAGTGCCTTGGAAAATAAAAACAGACAACGGTCCTGCATACATTTCTAAACAATTCTCAGACTGGTGCCAATCCTGACACATTCAACACAGTTGAGGCATGCCCTATGATCCCAGTGGACAAGCAACCATTGAAAGAGCTCATAAAGAACTTAAAAGTCAACTCTTAAAAGAAAAGGGGGAAACTATGGATCCCCTTCAAAATGTAGGAGTTCCTGAGGATACAGAGCTCAGGCGTTTTCTCTTCCCTTAATTGGTCTGGTCACGAGCCTCGCACGAGCATGATGGGGAGCGTGGCACGGGGTGTTAACAGCGATTGGCAAGTTGTAATCAGTGAATGTCTGTTATAAACGTTTGCTTGTTCTGCATTAAACCGAGCCGCGTTCCCGGCGCGGTGTTACGCCATGGCACTCACCCTCCTTACCCCACAGCCGCTCCTGCTCCACTTTGACATTGTAAATGAAGAAGTATTTTGTTTTCATGATGCTTTAGAGTCCTGCCTGAGAGCTACTGGTGTTGGTGTGTATTCCTGTCGTCTGACGCTGGGGTGGAGTCCCAGGTCGTTCCTGGGAGTTTTTCAGTGGGGTGTGATGAGGTTATTTGTTGCATGATGGTGCATTGTAGGTGTTGTCGTTGTGGGCGACACTTTTCATCATGGCTAAATGACTCTTCATCCTGTTTAATAATCTCACCTTGGATTCAGTTTGGTCTGATATTGAAGTCGTAGGCTTCATTTTATTGTGTGAACTGATCTACATCACCTGCCCTTTCACTTAAAGTCCCCCCTTCTATTACAAGGGAAATACCTGCCTGCCCGAGCCGCCCGCTCTTCCCTCAGGGCCCCTCTGCTGTCCTGCACTCAGTTCTCCCGTCCGCCACCGGAGCCCACGGTTTCCGCCAACGGAAGGGCTCCACAAGACGGGCTCAACTTCGTGGGGTCCCTAGACCATCTGCACTTCCTGACTAGAGTTTGGGGGTTTCCATGATCACTCGGGTTCAGTAGTTTGTCAGTCACTCGCAGAACTCGAGAGAGCACGTGCCCGCACTTAAAGGCTACGATTTGGAAATAGCTGGATTGAGGAGGTCGGGGGCCAGGTCTGGGACGGTTCTGTACGAGAGCTTCCAGCCACTCCCCATGGAATCAGGGCAGGTCACCTCCCAGTGGACGTCACTGCGTTCACCAGCCAGCAAGCGCCACCGAGCTTTGGCAAGCAGAGTTTTCTTGCAGTTTCTTGGCCTGGATTCCATCCTTTGTCTTGTGACTGAACTGTCTCCCTGCCCTTGAGCCCAGGCAGCTCAGAGGGGCGAGCCCTCCACTCACGCTGGGCTCCTGGTGACCTGCCCATGCTGGAGCGACTCGGGGCCAGCATGAGTCAACTGTTAGCATAAACAGGTGCAGCTCTGGAGGCTCATGAATAACCACGACGCTCTCATCACCCGGGAAATTCCCACAGTTTCTGCGCCAGCAGCTCAGGGCAAAGACCAGACAAATCCTTCATTATGCAACACTTATGCAAAAATTTAATAGCACCGAGAATGTTGATGTAGAAAACAAACATCGCTCACACTCCAGCCCAGAGGTGGCCACTGCTGAAGATGAGTCAGTGTTCTCCCAGAGTCGTTTGCTATGCACATAAACAAGTGTCTGTGGATGAGACTGCCCGTCTCTCCAGCTCCTGGTGGCGGCCGCCCTGCAAACCTGACTTTCTCCAGGGGACAAGATGTTTTATACACCTAGCGCCCCCCACAGCACGGCTGGGTCCAGCCTGCCCCCGTGTGCTCAGGACGCTCCCGTCAGCCTGCAGCTGGGCGCACTGGTCTCTCATCAGCCTGTTCTCAGAGTCAAGTATCTCATGTGATTTCAGAACACAGTGTGGGTCGCCGGCACGGCGGTCCATGCCTGTAATCCTGAGGCTGCGGCAGGAGGATCGCAGGTTCAAGACCCACCTCAGCAACGTAGCGAGAACTTGTCTCAAAATAAAAAAATAAAAAACGAAAAGGGCTGGGGGTGGCTCAGTGGCTAGACACCGCTGGGTTCAATCCCCACTATCAAAACAAAACAAAAAAAAACAAAGTGAAAGCACAAGGCACCCGAGGTCGGAAAGTTGTGACGGGAGCTCCATGCGAGCTACAGAGGCTGCTGCTTGAAGGCCACTGGCAACTCCCTTTTTATTTTTTCTTAATTTTTTGATTCATTGAGCACAAATGGAGTACAGCAATTGTTTTTCTGGTTATACACAAAGTAGTCACCCCATCTGTGCATTCATACATGTACACAGGGCAATGATGTCTGTGACAACTCCCTTTTTAAAGTTGATTTATTTTTGAATTTCTCTCCATTTCACTTACATATAAACAATCATTATTTTTTAAATGTTCTGGATTTTTATACCTTTATTTTATTTGCTTATTACGTGGTGCTGAGAATCAAACCCAGTGCCTCACCTGTGCTAGGCGAGCGCTCTGCCACCGAGCCACAGCCCAGCCCTGACAATTGTCACTTCAACCCTCCACCTCATTATTTTAAATTGCTTCATTAAATGCACTATTTCTTAAAATAATAAAAAAAAACTTAAGTAGAAATTAGGGTTGATTCCAGGTTTTCCCTGTTTTGGAAATCACCAGTGTGTCCATGCACACTGTTCAACACTTGTCCAAATACACACAGAAGATGCTTTGCTATAAAATACGTGGATGAAAAGATCCATGCCTTTAAATCACCACCATATGTTGCAGGGAGTCCTTTGAAAACACCTAGCTAGGCAGGTAAGGTGACTCGGGATGCTGAGGCAGGAAGATTGCCAGTTCAAGGCCAGCCTCAGTAACTTAGCAAGACCTTGTCTCAAAAAAG
>JAJEJO010001489.1:530475-564268 GCA_020662805.1 Glaucomys volans | reverse complement strand
CCCCTCCTCCCACATTTTCTTCATTTGTTGACAGACATCTGGGTTGATTCCATAAGTTGGCTATTGTCAATTGTGCTGATATAAACAGGGATGTGGCTATGTCACTATGGTGTGTTGATTTTAGTTCTTTTGGATAAATACCAGGGAGTAAGCAGCCAGGTTGTATGATGGTCCCACTCCCAGTGTTCTGAGGAATCGCCACACTGCTTTCCGGGTGGTTGTACTGACTCGCAGTCCCGCCAATAATACTGAGTGTACCTTTCCCGCACATCCTCACCAGCATTATTATTTGTATTATTGATAATTGCTATTCCAACTGTAGCGAGATGGAATCTCCATGGAGTTGTGATTTGCATTTCCCTGATTGCTAGAGATGCTGAACTCTTTCCTGAGTTTATTGGTCATTTGTGTTTCCTCTTTTGCACTTACTGATTGGGTTATTTGGTGTTTGGGTGTTGAGTTTTTTGAGTTCCTTTATACATTCTGGATACGGGCCCCCTAAGGAGCAGGCGGCAAAGCTCCTCGCCGGTTCTGTAGGCTTTCCCTTCACGCTCGTGTATCCTTTGCTGCATGGAAGCTTTTTAATTCCACGCTGTCCCAATTATTGATTCTTGGTTTTATTTCTTGAGCTTCAGGGGCCTTAAGGACTGTGCTGGTGTGTTGATCTTGTTTCCTTCCAGCAATCGCAGGGTTTCTGGTCTAATTCCTAGGTCTCGATTCACTGCGGTTGGCATTTGTGCAGAGGGGAGAGAGGAGTCTAGTTTCCTTCTTCTACATGTGAATTTCCAGTTTTCCTAGCACATTTGTTTAAAAGGCTGTCTTTTCTCCAGGGTGTGTTCATGGTGTCTTTGTCTAGTGGGAGGTGACTTTTTACCTGGTTTGTCTGTCTTCTATCCTCTGGTCTTGGTGTCTGTCTGGTGTCAGGGCCATACTGTTCTTGTTACCGTAACTCTGTAATGTAGTTTGGGATCAGGTATTGTGCTGCCTCCAGCATTGCCCTTCCTGTTCAGGATTGCTTTGGCAACCCCCCCCAAAAAAGAGACTTAACAGAAATTTTTTTTTAAAATTGAATACATATTCCCACCAATGAATGCCTGCTACTGATTCTTCTACTTCCAACTTTTTGTGTCTCTTAAATATAAAACCTAGCCCCTCTTTTTCTTTTATAAAGTGAGTTTTATTTGTATTTATCTTTTAAAATAATGTGCTGTACGGTCTTCACATCTTTTTTCTCTGGTGATTTGTAATGTGTAATATGTGTATTTGTTTCCACTAATTTGTAACTTTATATGCTCAAGCTCATATTTTTTTTTAATGAAACAATTTGAAATAGTTTCTATTGGACCTTCTCTCTGGAAGATAAGGAAACATTATTTCTGTAAATTCCATTTCTCCGTCTCTTCCTCTGTTTCCTCAGTTGGTTTCCTGAGCACACTGCACTGTCGCCTGGTAACTTGGGTAACTTACATGATCATACACAGGTAAGTGTGTCATTGGGTCTTGTATATGATACCGTGGTAAAATTTTAAATGACGTTTACATGTATGATTAACCTCTGGATTCAGAGGTGAAGTCATTTAGATTTAACATCTGCTGTGTGCTCTGATGAAGTTCATGGCTAATGCTGTTCAAAGGACGAGTGCCCAGTCCACGGGGCCAGGGCTCCAGAGGTTTCCTGGTGAGCCTTGAGAGTGGCATTTGGGGAGATTCAGGGGCCCAGGGGCAGAAGGGAGGGGGACTGGGGCACCAGGAGAGACTTGTGCGTGCGTAACCATGGAGATTGGGTTTTTCTTTTTGTGGTGCGGGGATCGAGCCTGGGGGCCCTCTACCACCAAGTTATTTTTTCAGCTCCCCCTCCCACCCTTTTTAAAAATTCTGAGACAGGGTCTCCCTGAGTTGCGAAGGCTGGCCTCCAACTTGAGATCTTCCTGCCTCAGTATCTCAAACCGCTGGGGCTAAAGGCTGAGCTACACACCCCATGAGATTATTGTTAATTATAAAAGGCAAGCTTTTTTGTACAAAAGATGAAAAGAAATGCATTCTTATTATAACGAATGCCACGAGGTGGAACCGAATGATAGAAGAATCATGTGCCTGCCTCTCTCCAGGGACGCCGTCTCCCCTCTCGCGGTGACGGGCAGCCGGTGATGCCAGTTTGGTTTTTATTAAACCCATTTTTTCCTTTGTTTATATAAGCACAGATTATGGTTTTATTCTTTATCTGATTTTTTTGTTTTAATAATTTCAAAACTAGAGGAAAGTGTAAAAATAGAACAAAGCACATCCAAACACCTTCACTGGTTGATCTTTCTCTCTTCCCTGAAGCATTTGAAAACGAGGTGAGCGTGGGCCACCAAGGCGTCCACCTCACATCCGGCATGTTTTCGAGGACCAATGGCATCCCTCCCGCCCCCCGTCCCCGGGGCCATAGTGTGATCATCAGACCTGGAAAATCTACAGGGGTACGATCACGGTCAAACCCCTCTGGACGTCTCTCACAGATCTCTGTGTGGAGATCCGACTGCATGTCACGAGTCCCTTGTGAAACTCACTCAGGCCTTTGACCTGGCAGGCAGGGCGTCTGGGACCTTTTCTGTCTCGTGACATGTTCCTGCAGAGCGCGCCTCAGTTCTGAGGTTTCTCGGAGTGTGTGGCTGTTTCCTGGTGGAGGGACCCAGGCACCGTGTGGGCAGAGACACCACAAACGTGCTGCCACCTTCTCGGTGTGCCAACTCGCCGGCACGTGGCGGCAGCATTTCCAGTCCTCGTCACGTCGTGTTCCCTCGTTGGCTCAAGTCACGCTCTGATTTCCCCATCCTGTTGCCCTGGTTTGCATCTTGAAGGTCCCCAGAGGCCACTGTGCCTGCAGCTGTTGGAGGTGGTGGAAGGTCTCGGGTGACTGGGCTGTCCCCTCGAAATGGATCATGGGACCTTGGGCTCCTCCTGATTCTGCAGCTGGCCAGGACCCGCCCCACCACAGGCTCACACCAGGTGGCGCTGCCTTGGCACGGGTCACCGCCCAGGCCACCCCACCTCGGACTGAAGCTCAAGACCTCCAGCCAAAGGGATGCTTCCTTTGCGCCCGGTGACTCAGCTCAGGTGTTGGTTGGGCTCATGGAAAGCTAACCCCCCTCTCCTGCGAGCTCTTGCTCGGGGCGAAGGTAGGCAGCTGTCCCTGCAGAGGCCAGATGGCGCCCGCGGGTTTTAGGTTTAGGCTGTGTACGACCTGTCACATGCTCTTTTGTGTTCCAACCATTCTTATCTAGAGAGCGGTCGACCCACCTGTGGCCCCCGCAGCCTGACGGCTTCGGCACCCCAACAGCTCTTCCCGCTTCAGTCACTAGCTTCATGGGTGTAAAGCGATTGTGACTTTGAATTCTTATTAATCCTTCTATATTTATCAGCTGGCATTTCTCTGGGGAAAAAAAAAACCTATCCTGTTTTTCCTTCCTTTAAAAAATGTTTTTGGAATCAGTAGGGAGTTGTGAATTCTGTTCCCACTTTTTTAATGACTACAAAATGTTGAATGTGTTAATTCATTTATTCATCTGAAATTTGCAGAGTGCAGGCTGCTAGTCACTGGGGAGGTGATGTTGAACATAAATAGAAGCGGTCCCTGTCCCCATGGAGCGCACGTTGGTGACAGGGAAGCAGGTGTTAACCAAACGGTCACGGATGGAGCTCCAGACGCACTTCGGTCTGCAGGAAGGAGCGTTGGCAGGGCGGGGACGTGAGCCACTCAGGCCGCAGCAGAAGCAGATGGTTCCCCAGGCAGGCACTGGGCCGGCCTGGAGGAGGAGCACACAACTGCCCTGAAGAAGGGGCTGAAGCCAGGGGACCCAGGGCAAAGGAAGGCAGGACGGCACCTGAGTGTGGCAGGAACTTGACACTGGCTAGGACTGGACATGACCCGGGTGGGGCTGGGCCAAGAGCAGGCCACTGAACAGCCTTGGAGGTCCCCGGGCTGGGGTGCAGGGTCCTCCTCCATGGAAGAGCTTGGATGGAGGGATGCCCAGCCCCGTGACCTTCGAGTGAGCCAGAGACCCGTCCGTGGGCCAGCAGAGGAGCAGGAAGGGAGGGGGACAGGCAGACCTCGGAGGGAGATTTCCAGTCTTGACGCGGGGGCTGCTGTCATTCAAGATCTTCTCCAGGACTCGGGCGCCTGACTAAGCACATCTCGCAGCGTCCTGTCCACTGTGGAGAAAGGCACAGAGCAGGGCACAACGTGGGACCCTGCCCACAACGCAGCGGCAGGCGTGGGGGACACAGAGGCAGCGCTGAGTCCCTGGTCTGGGAGACGGAACGGTTGCTGTTCACTCTGGATCTTGTGAAGGACTCAGGACTGGGGCGGCGTCGGGAGGAAGGAGACGGTGGCTCTGACGTAGAGACTCTGCCAGTTCTGGCATTCAGGGCTGCAGACAGTCACCCGCGGCACCCAGGCACGTCTGGAAACGGGCACGAACACAGCCCAAGGCCCCGGAGAGGGGCGGCCGGGGCAGGAAGAGATGTGGGCGCTCCAGGGAGAGGCAGGCAGGGCGCGCCGGCCACAGGCCAGCTCCGCGCTCAGCACCATCTTCCCGTGTATCTTCACTGACCTTGTCCTGGTGGCTTCGAGGGGAATCGGCTAATGGCACTTTTCTTGTGTCTACCGTTGAATTTTTTTAAAAAAGCTGGGCCGGGTGGCTGGGTGCTGTTTTAGTTAGCTTCGCATCTCTGTGACCAAAAGACTCGAAACAAACTCAGGGAAGGAAAGGTTTACTGTGGCTGGTGGGTTCAGAGGCTCAGTCGGTGACTGGCTGACTGTGCTTTCCTGGGTCGGAGGTGAGGTGCGGCATCATGTGGAAGGGCACCGAGGAGGAACGGTGCTCAGGACGTGGCGCCAGGAGGCAGGGATGATAGGATCCCAAGGGCAGCCCCAGTGACCACTCCTCCGGCCACACCCTACCTGCCTAAGGTTGCCACCCACGAATCCATTCAAATCATTAATCTATCAAGTGGATTAATCCACGGAGTTGAGTCAGCTCTCATAACCAGTCATTTCACCTCTGCACCTTCCTGCGGGTCTGAACCACTGCAGGGCTGAGGTGTAGGGTCATCACTCTGCACTCAAGACATTGGCCCCCTGGCCAGCCACAGTGACAATGGACAAGTCAGAGTCAAGGCCAAACAGGACTCTCTGCAGGGCGGGGACAGACACAGCCAGGGGTGGCACTGCCCGGGCTTTGCCTTCTCCAAATTTCCCAGCCTGGGAAGGGAGTGGGGAGGCAGAGTGCAGTGCTCCAGGAGGTCTGTGACCCAGGGAGGCGGTTCCCCGCCCCCCTTTCCCACAGGATTGCCCTGAACACCCCGTCACCTCTTCTGCCAGTGTCGGGTCGATGGGCAGCTTTGAGCCTTGCCAACCGATGGGGCTGATTCTCTTCTCATCATGGAGGCGTTCCCCCCGCCATTGTGGGCACCCAGCTTGTGGGTTCTGATCCCGCAGCCGTGAGTTGAGTCTTGTGTGTGTCAAAAGTGTCCCAACCTTCGCTGCTGGGGACACGTCACACGGCTGAGACAGAGGAGCCTGGCATTGTGCCGGGTGGGTGGCGTGGTGTTGGCCAGGGCTTTCTCCGCCGTGGACTCGCAGCTCTGATGAGAAATGTGCTTTATCTCTCCCTGACACCTCCCTTTCCGTCACAAAGCTGGAACAAATTAAAGCTGGCAGCCCCCGGCAAGGAGGCCGTGCTGAGCCTCTTGACCCGAGCTGCTGGTTCTGAGCCGCGCCTCCAGCCCCGGTTCCAGCCTGGGTGGCCTTCTGCTGACCCGGCTCTGCCCCCAGTGCCACGCTGGTCCTCCCGCTCAGGATCGGCGGGCAATCCCAGCACCCTTGCAGGACCAGATGAAGGATCTCCCAAAGCCGCAGCTTGGTTTTGGTCTTGTTAGGCGCTTTGCTGATTTTTGTGGATTTCAGGGAGGTTCGAACACGTCCACTCACACGGCCTCCTGAGACCTTCACTTCTTTTTCAGAATCTACGAGGAGAGCAGGGCAGCTGGGCGTGTGTGTGCGAAAACACGGTCGCAGCGTCTTGGGGTGGGTTTTCTTCACTCCCCGAGTCCGCCGTGCTGGGTCAGATCTGCTCTATCACCTACAGGCGGATTCCACGCATTTTCTAATTGACTTTCAATAGTCCTTTCATTCTCTCTCTTTCGCTGTGATTTGTGCTCTGCGTTCAGTCCTTCCATTGGTCACTTTGTCGGTCGGATTGGCCAAGGTCTGCTTTGGGCTCTGTGACCCTCGCTCTGTGCGGCTTGAGCCCAGGTGAACGGGTGCCCAGGGTCGGTGGACGTTCCTGCTCAGCGCTCCTGATTGACACCTGCGTGGCTGTGACACCTCCCTGTCTTCAGATCACCTCCCTGATCCGGCCCCCATCCAGGGGTCTGCAGGTCACTGTCATGCTCTGAGATCACGCCACCTCCCCTTCAGCACATGCCGCCTGTGAGCAGAGCCTGGCTGGACACCTGCAATGGGGTTCCCCTGGCCGTCTGTCCCGGGTTAGAGCCATCAGGACAGGTGACCCGAGTGCGATTGCAGGCATGTGGGGTTCAGAGCGCAGCTCACTCTTCCCCCTCTTCCCCCCGCCCCATGGAGGCAGCCATCACATTGTGGCCACTGGGGACTGCCATGGGCCTGAGCGAGGACGTTCCTCACCTGGACACGGTGCGGGGTCCTTGTGGTGCTCTACCTTCCGTAGAGGACCTGCGACGTGGGTCCTGTTGCCTCCTTTGTCTGGGAACCTGCGGAAGTCATCAGGGTTTGTACTAAAGCGTGAGACGGGTGGAGTGTCCACACCCCAAGGGCTTGCAGGCCGGGTGTTCAGATTGGTTTGTTTTTGGTTTTGGAATATTTGCATTTTATAAGGAGGAGCTCTTGGGGGTGGGATCCCCGCGAACACAGCATTCACTCAGGTTTCGTGTACACCTTATGCATGAGGCCAGGAGGCCGTTGGCACAATGTTTTAGATAGTTTGGGCACAAATCGATGTCCTGTGGTGTGGAGCTTTCCAGGGCTCTGTCGCCCCTCAGGAGAGTCAGATGAGGGGCATCCTGATATTGGGTCAGGGGTGCCCCGCCAGCAGCTGAGGTTGACCTTGCTGATGCTCTGTGTCTTCCTACCCTGTTCTCTCACTGGGAGCCAGGGGTTTCTCTGCCTGGAGAGCTCTCCATCCCTGGGTACTGGTAGCTCAGTCTCCGTCTGTGAGCTGAAAAATACATTTCTAAAAATATTACTTTAAAAAATATTCCCAACCTAGTTTTTAACGTTTCATTTTTTTCTTTTAAAATAAACTTCATTTTTTATTTTGAAATTAACTTTATTGAGGGTGATTTACATACAAAAAAATGCACCCATTTACAGTGTGCAGTTTGGTGAGTGTTCCGGACGCACACAGCTTTCCAACCATCACTGTAGTTAAGGGGTGACACTTGTGCACCCTAGAAAGTTCCTAGGCGCTTTTGTAGAGAGTCACTTTCCCGTTCTGGGCCCCACACATCCGTTGATTTATTCTGTGGCTGTAGATGGTTTGGCCTGTTCCAGAATTTCACGAGAATGAAATAACCAAGCCTGCTCGTCTCAGGTCTGACTTCTCTCCCCAGAACAATGTTTCTGAGCTCCCACTATATTGCCATGGGTCTCCAGTTTATTCCTTTTCATTGGTGAGTAGTGCTCCACGATGTGTCTGTTCACCTACTGACGGGGCTTTGCTTTGTCTCCAGTCTCTGGTATAAACCCAGCTGCTGTTTATCCATGTAGAGTCACACTGCGGGCTTTGTTCTGTGGGGAGGAGGGGCACCGAGATCCCTGACGGATGCAGCAGCTGCATGTTCAGCTTCGGGAGAAGCCGCCCGACGCCTTTCCAAAGCCCCTGCTCCATTCCACTCCAACGGCCTTACACAGGGCTCCAGCTGTTGACGGTGCGCCCACACTTGGTTCTGTGGGGCGTTTGTCCCGCTGTGCAGGAGGGACCCATGGCTGGTGAAGTCTCCACTCTGACCACCAGGGGGCGATGCCGAGGAGTGTCTGTGGGCTGTGGGCCGTCGACTCAGGTGGGTGTTGCTCTGCTTATTTTCATGACACTGTTTTAAGGCTTCTTTTTATAAATTTTCTTTTAGTTGTTTGTGGACCTTTACTTACTTAATTAACCTATCTGTGGTGCTGAGGGTGAAACCCAGGGCCTCACACGTGCCAGGCACGCGCTCCGCCGCTGAGTCCCCCCCCCCCCCCCAGACCCAAGGCTTCTTGATTTGCTCTTGCACAAGCTCTTCGTCAGACGTGTTGTGAGTATCTCCCCCGATCGAGGCTTGTCTCTCCAACTTTTCTAAGATGATCTTTAAGGAGCACAAGAGTTTAGATCCGATGACATCAAAGGTATCATTTTTCCTTATGATTTGTGTTCTTCGTGTCCTACTTGAGAAAATTTTGCTTAGTCAAGTGCATAATTCTCCGAGTTCTCTTTAAAAGCTCTGTGGCTTTGCCCTTACTGCCAGGCGCGCGATCTGCTGGGACTTCATTTCATGCACAAGGTGTTAAAGTTCACCTGTCGCCTCGTTGGAATCCAGCGTTCCAGCAGAGTCGGATCAGAGACCACTGGGTCCCTCGCTGGATCGACGCAGCAGCTCGGAGGAGCCCGTGGGTTGCACAGGTGTGGGTCTCTTCCCTTGAGCTATGAACCTCTTCACTGCCAAAACCACTCTCTCTTGATTGGCTTTGCAAGTCTTGAGAGCAGATAGTTCTTTCCAATATTCTTCTAAAAAATTGTTTTGGCTATGCTCTGTCCTTTGTATTTATAGGTAAAATTTTAACCCAGTTGATCAAATTTTGCAGAAAACCTTGCTGGGATTTTGATTGGGATTGTGTTGACCTATAGATCAATCTGGGGAGAACGGACGTTTTGGTGATCTCAGACTCCTGCCATGAGCACGCTGGTCCGCCCCGACCGTGGCCTGCTGTCCCCTCTCCTGGCAGAGCCCTGTAGTGAGTCCACAGAGCTCAGCTTGCCTCGTCAAGCTCGGCCCCGACACTTCCTGCTTGTGATGCTGTTATACGTGGTGCTGCTCTTCAGCTTTGCGTTTTTCCTGCTGCCCATTATTGGTATTGACCTTGTGCTCTGTGACCTTGCTAAAGGTCTGTGTTAGCCTGAACCTTTCTGTAGATTCTTCAAGATTTTCCGTGTGCACCACCACGTTGACTTCCGATGAGAGCAGGCGGCCCAGCCCCACCCACGGTATGAACGCTGCTTTCTTACTCTCCACTCGCTCGGCTGGGGAGGCTCCAGCCAGTGTTGAACAGAAGCCCCCTCCTGACGTGAAGGGAAAGCACTTGGTCTTGGGCCCCTCAGTGTGAGGGTAGCTGTCAGTCCTAGGAGAGCCCCTTGCCAAGGGCAGGCAGCTCCCTTCTAGGTGGCACTGTGAACGGTGTTGATTTCCTCAAATTCTCTTTACACAAGTGTAAGGGCGATCACAGTTTCTCTGGTAAGAATAGGATGAATCACGTTGATGCATTTTTTTTAAATTTAGGCCGGCCTCGTGTGACTTGGAAATACTCCCCCTGTCGGTGTCCCACGTGACTCCTATATCACCGAGTTCAGTTTGCCTACCTCTTGTCAGGGGGTTTTGCATTTATGTTCACTTTCTTTTTTTGCATTGTTTTTATCTGATTTTGGTAACCGGGTGATGCTGGCCTCCTAGGAAGAGTTGAGATGTGTTCCTGAAGGAATTTCTTAGGATTGGTGTTTGCTCTTCATTAACTGATAGGATCCAGGAAAGAAGCCCTCTGGGCATAGAGGGATACTTTTAATGTTATGGGGAAACAGAAGGTTATTAATTATGAATCAAGTTTTGTTAACAGATACAAGACTTCATGTTTTCTGTGTCTTCTTGGATCCATTTTGCTAATTTGTTTCTCGAGGAATTTTTCTACTTTGTCTAAATTATCAATATTTTGGCATAAAATTCTTTGTAATATTCCTTTATTATCTTTCATTTCCTTAGGGTCTGTAGTGATGCCTCTTTTTTTCTTTTTATTTTTATAAATCTTTTTTGTGATGCCTCTTTGATTTTGTGAATGTGTTTTTCTTGTATATAAAAATCAGGTTAACTAGAGATCTACCAATTTTGTGGATATTTTCAATGATTCTTCTATTGGTTGTCCATTTTCTCTTTCAATGATTTCTGTTCGTTTCCTTTCTTCTATTTTCCTTTGATTTAATTTGCTACTCTTCTAGCTTCTTAAGTTGGGATCTTAGAACATTAGTCTTAAACCTTTCATCTTTTTCTAAAATAACTATTTGAGCTACAATTTTGTTTTTAAGCACTGTTTTACCTGATCCCACCAATTTTAATTCATGATGCGTTCATTTAAAGTATTTTTAAACTTCCCTTGTGATCTGATTTATCCTTTGACATATGAATTATGTAAAACTATTTTTAGTTATAAAATATTGGGAGATTTTCCAGGTATCTTCTTCTTATTAACTCAATTTCAGTGTGGTCAGAGAACATTTTCTGGATGATTTCAATTATTTAAAATGCATTGAGAACTGCTTCGAGGCCTGAGATGTGGTCTGTTTTTTTTGTGAACATTCCAAGTATACTTGAGGAGATTGTGTTGATGCAGTGCCTCTAAATTAAACTTGGTCAAGCCCTTTGGAGTGTTTTGCAGGTCTCTTATGTCTTCATGGATTTTGTTACTGAGGGTGATGTGCTAAAGTCTCCCATTGTGTTGGTGGATTTGCTGTTTCCTTCTTGCATTGAATTTCCTATATTCTGGAGCTTTCTTATGGCTACATCTTAGATTTTGTATTCTTAATAACTTGGTGGTTTATCATTGTGGGTGAACATCGTTCATCTCTGGCAGTGTATCTGATACTTGCTGTTCCTGATATTTTCGTCTGTTTTCTGTCACGGAGCAGGCTGACCTTGAGCATTTCGTCCTTCTGCCTCATCCTCCTGAGTAGTTGGGATTATGGGCTTGTACCACCCTGTCCAGCTAGAATGTTGTTACTGCAGAGAATTCTAGATAGTTCTGGATTCCATCATCTTCTGGCTGACATTATTTCTAAAAAGAAGTCAGTAGTAATTCTTTGCACTGTTCTCCTGAAATACAATGTGCCTTTTCCTCTGAGGCTGTGAGATTTTCTTTTATCCCTAGCTTTTAGCAGTGTGATTCAAATGTATCTTACCATGGCCTTTCTTACATTATCTTGCTTGGGGCAAATTGCATCACTTGAATTTATGTGTTATTAACTTTTATCAAATTTGGCAAATATTATCATTTTTCCCTTGCCTCTCTTCAGACACATTCTCTTTTTATAAATTAAAATCGAACCTACAGGACTGGGAATGTGGCTCAGTGGTAGAGCACTTGCCTGGCATGTGTGGGGCACTAGGTTCAATTCTCAGCACATAAAATAAATAAAGGTATAAAAAATATTTAAAAAAATTTAAAAACATGTTGAACCTACATGTTGAACCTACATGAGATTGCTGGGTATTGTCTCAGGTTACAAAGACATTTTGCTTTGTTTCTGTTGTGCCGGAATTGAACCCAGGGTCTTGAACATGTGAAGCAAGTGCTCTACCACTGAGTGACATCCCAGCCCAAATCAAGGCTTAATTTCTTAGTCACTCTTCTGTCTCTGCTCCAGTCTCTCTTGCTTTATTTCATGGTCACTTACTTATCCTTTTTCAACAGCATCTAAGCTAACGTTAAGCCTTCAAATACCTTCTTCCTGTTAAACATCTTTTTTTTTTCCGACTCCTTTCCTACAGTTTCTTCTTTCTTACGTTTACATTTTCCTCTAGATAACCGAGCACACCTACAACAGTCACTTACAAGTTCCGTCTGCTAATTCCACAGTGGCTGCCACTTCTGCCTGTTTCTATGGACACTGGTAACGTTCATGTTGTTTCTGAATTTTTGTTTTGCCCTTTGAAGCATTTTGAAGTTTGTTTGTTAGGCACTTAAGTTACTTGAGAATTACCTATATATTTGCTTTGAAGCTTTGTTGAAGTCTTAGGGCAGTGCCTTTGCTTTAGAGCCGGCTCAGTCTTACTATCGAGGGGCCTCTATCCTCGCCCAGGTGTTCAGTGAGCTCTTCCCACTGGAGATCATTAGGACTGAGCTGTGTCTTAGTCTTAGAAATGCTCAGCTTACAGCTCTCCTTATTAAGTGCTCTCTGCTGGGCTGCAGGGAATTTCGTCCTTGTGCACACAGTCTAGGTATTAGCCAGGGTCCTGCGGACTCCCTGGGAAGAGGCCGCCTCTGCCTGCACCGAGAGGGGCAATCCAGCTCCTCTCCAGTTCTCTGCCCAGTGTACTGCAGCCTCATATGCCTCCATGAGCTCTGCTCTGTTTCCTCAACTCGCCGGGACCTCTGTGTGCTGCTTCGGCTTCTCCACAGCGACACAGACTGTCCCCAGGCAGAAAGTCAGGCCATGGGGCTCCCTTCATTCTGGTCTTCTCACAGGGATCGCAGTCCCACTCTGCGTGTTGTTTGGTTACTGAAATCTGATCATTCATGTGTTCATTTAGATTTTGTGAACAGTTGAAGGAAGGTCTAGTTCCAACTTAGAAGCAATCGCCTCTGCTTCTTTTTAATGGGCATTTTCCATGCATCCAGATAAGGACGTGCAGTTATTTTCTTTGAGCTCAGCAGAGATCATGCTAATGATGGGAGCTCTCCTAACTGTCTGCCACTTCTGTTGAGACCTGGCTGTTTTCCTTTGAAAGCCAGAGAGGGCGAGGGAGAAGGAGAAAAGCTGAGGCGGGAGGGGAGGGAGAGGCCTTGGTTATTTCCCCGGCTGTGTCCTTGTGAGTGCCCTTTGGGTGGCTTCTCTGAACATGTCCTGCTTGGAGTTCATGGAGATTCCTGAATCAGAACCTCACTGGTTTGGAATAGCGTGTCCAGCCCATCTCTCTCCTTTTCAGGTTCCTGTGACATTCCGGGTGTTCTCTGCTGTGTCTCGGGGACCTTCCTCTCTTCGCCCTCCTTTCTTCCCCTGGCATTCCAGTAGGATCCTTTCTCCTGCCCTACTTAACACTCCACTGATCTTCTCTTCGCCTGTGTCTAATCTGCTTGAAGCACATCTGTTGAGTGCTTTTTATTTTTTGGGCCTGTTCTACAATCACTATATTTTTTTGTTTTAAAAATAAATTCTAGTTACTCCCTGGTGAGTTTCTCTACTTGTCATTCATTCTCTGGAACGATTTTCACAGTGCTCGTTGGTCGTGGGTGATTTCACTACCTGGGTGGCTGGGGTTCTCATTGCTCCTCTCCTCCTTGTTTCCCCTTCACTTGGCCCTTTCTCCTAGCATGCCTGGCAATTTTTGATTAAAAGTCAGATGTTGCATCTGAATCCTTGCAGCCGCTCCGCCTGTTCTCTGCCCTCGGGGGACCTGATTCCCATGCAGGCAGCTCTGCTCGTGGGGGGTCACTTGTTGCTGATCAGGCCTGAGGTCATGAGGATGGACCTGGGGGCCCAGCCTGAGGGGAGCAGGGGGAGCCCGCTCCTCCCACACCTGCTGTGCGCTGGTAGAGGGAGCCTGGGCCAAGCCCTGCTGCCTGCAAGGTCCGGGCGTCTCCCGGACCAAGTGCGGGTTCTGTCTGCCTTGGCTCTTGGCCCTCTTGAGTCTGCTCAGTTTCCTTCTTTGCCTTTCACCTTGGGCAGCTTCAAAAGAGGCCCAAGCCGCTGGGGGAGGGGGCGGGCTTCCTTTCCCCTGGATCTCAGCCTCTGGGGCCAGCTGCCCAGCTCCAGGGAAATGTGATTACTTTCTTCTCCCTCCCCGCGATGCTCTAGAACCTCTGAGACATTACTTTCTTCTTGGCCTTCTCCTGCAATGCCACTTAGAAATTAGCTGGATTAGTTTATAAGGAAAGCGGCAGAGGGCCCACCAGGCCTCTCCCTCCTCGGGCTCTTGGCCACACTCCCGAGTTCCTAACTCCCAGTATTTTTTTTTTTTTTTTTTTTTTTTTTTGCCAATATGTGTTTTTGGGTATTTTCTCCAAGAGAAAGTAAAAACACCATTTATTTTCTGACCCCTTTCATTTTAGGGGAATACTTCCCACCAACTTCCACACATAGCACCCTAACTGAATATATAAACCCTGGATGAGGCCATTTCTCCCTGTTAGTTCATTTTTCTTCTAGTGTTCAATACACTCCTCAAGCCAACCTCGATTGTTCTTCCTTTATTGGTGACTTGTTCACTGTCTGAATTTTTTATCCTAGAAATTAAAAGAATTACCAACAGAGGTGTCAGTGTTTTTATTAATAATCCTATAACAGAGGAAACCCTTGGTTTTTTTTAAAGACAGTGGCTGTATTCTTTTATTACTTTGAAATAAAATTAGTGAAGATCTTTTCCTCATTTAAAAAACTAAAGCCAATATTTAAAAAGTCTTTATTGGCGAGCAGAATCAGAGCACTCACGTCTGCACACCCGAAACGCGAGCCGGCTCCCGGCTCCCCAGAATGGCTGCCCACGGCACCGCCGCGACATTCTGGCAAACACACAGTGCACACGTGAGCAATGGCAAGGTCTCGTTTCCAAAACCAGCGCCATGGATGTTATTTTGCAATTAGCTTTTCCACTTGGGAGTGTATTTTTGGTATCTTTTCAGGTTGGTAGATTGGCCTAGCTATCCATGGCTGAAAAACAGATCACACAAAATCTAAGTGGCTTGGTAAGCAGCTTCTCTCCACCTCTTCCAGCTCCGTGGTCGGGGGTTCTGAAGGGCACGCGGGGTGGCTCTCTCCTCCTCGGGTCAGAAGAGTCTCCCGGCAGGCCGGGGCTCTGCAGCTGGAGCAGGCCAGACACGCCCCTCTCTGTGTTCTCTTTTATTTAAATTTTTTTTTAGTTGTTGATGGACCTTTATTTAATTTATTTATATGTGGTGCTGAGGATCGAACTCGGCGCCTCACACATGCTAGGCAAGCACTCCACCACTGAGCCCCAGCCCAGGCCCTGTCTCTTTCCCTTTCCTTCGACCCCTCTCCTTTTCCTCCCCTCGTGCTCTGGTACTCCTCTCGGGACGGCCTCCTGCAAAGCTGGCTTGGATGTCTCCTTGGGGCTGGAGGAGCGTGCTCAGTGTATGGGAAGTGAAAGTTCCCAGCTGTGAGTCCCGGCAAGTGGGAGCTTGCATGAATCATCTCCATCCATTAAGAAGACCTGGTCTCGTCTTAAAGGGTTAAAGGGTAAGGAGATGCAGATCTCAATGTCTGTAAGGGAAATGTCAGATTTACAGCTATCTTTAAAATTACCACTGTCAAAAACTTGGCCTGGGACAAAAATTATTTGCGTCCTTCTGACGTGAAAATACCCAGAGACATCCCCAGGCCTCAAGAAGTCTCAGCTATCCCAGCCTCAGCTCCAGGCTGAGGGTCCTGGAGCTCATCATCCAAAGCCGCTGAGGTAGGGGTGAGTCTCCCTGGTGAAGGTCTTCTCAGTGTGAAGATCTGCTCACTGCAGAAGTGAGTCTCCTTCCCTTTCGTTCCCTGAACACTCAGCACGCACTGGTGAGGCAGAGACACCATCTGCATGGACCCCCGGCTCAGAAAGGGAGACCCGGAGGAGGGTCCTGTGGCAGTCACTGGTTCATGCCATTCTGAAACCACCTGGGGCGCTGCCCTGCTGCTTGGGGACGAATCTCTTGCCTCTTGGTGCCACCAGGGGCCCCCAGGGAGTCCCTCTCCCTTTCCCCTGAGAAACAACTCTGGCATGTGGCCTGCTTTTCCTTAGGGGGGGCCAGGCTCCGAGTCTCCTTCGCTCTGCAGACCCCACTGCCTGCTTTCTTGCTGGGATGCAAAGCCTCAGCCCTTCACTGGCCAGAAGCCACAGGTCCAAGCCTCTGTGCGAACAGGGCCGTCTCCATCTTTGGCCCCTGTGAGGCTGTTAAGAGGTGTTAAGACCTTAGAAGCTCTTCTAGCCATGCCCTGGAGCATGCCTGAAGCCTTAATGCCTCTCCCCGCCTCGCCCTGCCTCGCCCCCCACCCAGCCTTTATCCAGAGACCAGACTTACTGCCCTGAGTGGACAGTTCCTGCCTGGAGAGGTGACCCTGAGGAACAGTTGCCTTTCCAGCAGCCGCTCCTGGCTCCCTTCTGTTTCCTCTACAGAGGGAGGGGATAGCTTCTTCCTCAGTTAACCTCTCTGCTTATCTGTAATCACAGGCATCTAGAAAAATTCAGTTAGCATTTTCTGTTTTCTACTTGGAAACGGCCCTCACCAGATCCAGGAGTTCGTTAGATGCCCTTTCCGTTTACCTCATTAACATGGGCAGCCATTCTGCTAGTTGCCCTGCCAGAACACGGCTCAGGTGCTGTTTCTGGCTCCCATGAAGTTTTCTCTGCATCCTCTGAGTCTCCAAGAGTCTTCAGAGGCCCTCCCAAGTCACCTATAGCTTTTACTCGTCACCCAGTTTCAAAGTCACCGCTTTCAGTCTTTGTTACGGCAGCAATCTGCTCCCTGATACCAAATCTTGTTGTGATCATCTGTTGTACAACTGCTCCTCACCCTCTGGCCACGAAGCCAGGGATGTGTGTTATGAAGAACCCAGTGCAGTCTATATCCTGCCCTTGGAGTGTGTCATACTCGTGACCCTCCAGCATATACTGCTCAAGTGGCTTTCTAAATTTCTATTTCTATTTGGAGTGCAGGGACCCTTCATCGCCCTCCTCTACTGCCTGTCTCCGGCACTCGAAGCGGAGGTATTGATTGATGGCGAAGCAAAAGAAGAAAAGATTGGGGAGGAGAGCGAGAGGCGGGGATGACTTTGTCCCCTTCAGAGAATGAGCAGACCAGTGAGGTAGCAGTTGTCCCTGTCTGACTGGGTAACGCTGGGTCCCAAAGCCTGAGGTGGGGGGGGGGGGAACTAACTTACAAAGTCTGCTCTAGCTGTTTCCTGGAAAGCTGAGTTATTTTAGATTGGAGGGAGTACTTATGCTAAATCCAGCTACAAAGGCGTGATAAAGGGAACTCCCTCCTATTCTTTTTTGCTTTATGTTGATTTTTACTTCCATTCTGTAATTTGTAGAATATTTTATTTGGCATTTCCATAGGAAGGATGTGTATAATATGAGTTGGAGCAAGAGTGTCAGGGCCTGTGAACCCGGAGCTCCCTCGACCTGGAAACCTCGGGACCCTCACAGTTGGTGAGGACAGGGAAAACTGCGCCTGGCACGCGCATCAAAGGCTGCGCTCTGCCTCTCTAGTTCCCGAGGTCCTTGAGCTTAGCATTCTGGGGCAAAAGATCCTTGACTTTTTCCTCCCAAGGCAACGTCTTTGATATGTGCTACCTGCCCACTGATAGTGGCCACAGCCAACTTCTGTTGAAAGTTCACTTCCTGCCTGGAACTGAGTCATCTGAGCGAGCTGCCGTTGAGACTTCACAAGAACCTGGTGGGACAGCTGCTATAATTTTGGAGGTGAGGACCGTGAGATTTAAAGAGAACAAATCAGGCATTCAGACTCACGCTGGAGGTAAGTGAGGCAGGGTTAGAACACAGGCTTCTACACCTTACCAGAGCTCCGTGAGCATCTCTCGCTCTCACAGGGCTTGGGCAACCTGGCCGTCATCCTGAAAGGAACAAAACAATTTCTCAGCTGTTACCCAAACCAAGGATTCAGAGAGAAAGATCACATCGAGACTTCAATTGTATTCCCCCTCCTGAAACCCTTAATGGAAAACTGTGCGTGCCTCTGAACTAGGTGCATAAAACTCAACCCGTGTCCAGGGTTATAATTCGAAAGGAGGGTCTGGACCACAAAAGATGTGGTAACAAACGCTAAATGCCTGCAGAGTGCTCCAGGGAGTCAGCCACTGCCAGGCTACAGGCCAGAAGGCACAGACGGGAGGGCACCTGATTAACTTGTGTCACTGGCTGGCAGGGCCGATGCCCGAACTCCCTTGGCAGCTGAAACGGGCAGTGGAGAGGCGGTTGCTGAGCCGCTTGGAGGAGCGGCTCAGAGCCGGGCAGGCGGCTTCGCATGTATCTTTTCTTTGATTCTGGGAAGTGGAGGCATCTGAGCTGGTGAGCAGTCATTCTACCACACAGGGCAGGCAAGAAACTGGGGACCCCGGAAAGGAGGGTGGCATGAGGAGACTCGCCTACTCCAGCACACCCTTGCCAGGGTCCCCGGAGGGGGCTGGCAGGTTGAGTCTGTGGGATGAGCTGAGACTCGGCTTGGGGTTTCCATTTTTTGACAACACACACCTTGTTTGTACTGTGCCTTCTGTTAGTTTCTGGGCACAGGGAGGCCACCAGATAGGAACAGGGAGGTAAATGGCGACTTTAGGCTGCTTTCCCCTGAGGCATGGGGCAGGAAAGACGAGGGGTCTGTCTGGGGAGAGATCTGAGGGGGTCAGTCCCAGGGCAGGCAGGAGATGCCCAGCTCACTCCTGCGTTCCAAGAGCATATTCTCCCTCAAAAATTCATTCTGTGACCTTGGAAGAAGCGGGGGCCACGCCATGTGCTGTCAGGCTCTAGAGGACTGGGATCAGAGACTGGCTGCTGACAGGCCTCCCTCGATGGAGCCAGGGGTGGCAGGCAGCATCCACCTCCTCCCCCTTGTGCTCTGTGCTTCCCTAGACTCCTACTCAGGTGACTTGTGACTATAGGGTGTGGGCGCTGGGGATGAAGTAGTTAAGGTCGGAGGTGCTCCGGTGAGTTGTCCAATGCCGACAACCAGTAGTTCGTTAACCAGAGTTAACGTGGGCAGCCTCTTCGGGAAGGAGAGGAAGGAGCACCGTCTGCCAAGCTCCAGCTCGCCCCCCGCGTGTGTCTGTGTGCGCAGAGTGCATGTGTGTGCGCTAGTGTGAGTGCGCGCGCGCCGAGGCGTTCCTCAGGTTGCGCTGCCTGGAAACCCAGGGAGCCATTGGAGAGGCGAGGGGCTGGGGTGGGGGCTCCCCGACCCTCGGAGCAGCCGGGCGGCGCGTAGAGGAGCCGGCCCAGAAACCCAGCTCCTGCAAGAGCAGGGCGGGGGTTGCGGTGCGGGCGACGGCGAGGCCCCGGGGCCCGCCGGGGAGGAGGCCGGGGCTGCATGGAGTTTCTAGGGCGCGCAACTCCGGCGGGGCCTCGGCCACTGGGCTCCGGGGCGCAGCGAGGCAGCCGCGCACATGGGCTGAGACCGCGCGGCCAGCGGGAGCGGGAGGGGTAGAGGAGTGCGCGGTGCAGGGGGTGCGGGGCACACGTCCCCAGACGGAGCAGAGGACAAGGACAGGAGGAGCGCGCCCGGATCCTGCTCCCAGCCGACGAGGGGCTCGCGCCGGCCCGGCGCGCGCGTGGGGAGCGGCCCCGGGGCGCGGTGGGAGCCGGCGGCAGCAAGGATGCCGGCGCGGGCACGCGGCCGCTGGCTGGGGGTGTGAGCCAGAGGCGGGCGCTGCGCTCGGCGCCTCGGTTCCGCGCCGCCCCCTGCCTGCGGGCCTCGGAGGAAGCCCCGCGCCGCGCGGAGGCGCCTCGGCAGCCGGGCTGCGGGGCCCCGGCCCAGCGAGAGGTGAGTGCCGCCGCTCGCTGCTCCCCCGCCTGTCCCTTCCGCCCGCGCCTCTCTGCCGAGCCCCCACCGGGCCCGTGGCGGACCCTGTCCCGGAGTGGGCGGGCGGGCGGGCTGCTGGCAGCGCCTCCCGTACCTGTTGGCACCGACACACGGCACCCGCCGGGCGGGCTGGGGCCGCCGCAGCCACCTTGCCCTCCCCGGCGCTGCCACCCGGGGGCGTGAGGCTGGGGCAGGCTGCGGCTCACTCGGGTGTCCCGGCAGCGTGCGGGCTGGAGGCTGGGCGCAGCTCGCCGAGCACCGGCGCCGGCGGCCACCCGGCTGCGCGCCCCCGACCGCGGGCGCCCGGCGGTGGGAAGGCAGGGCAGGGGGCCGAGAGCCGCAGCGCAGCCCAGGTGGGAGCTCCGGTGACAAGCAGGTCTCCGGAAGCCGGAGTCATGGCGATGGGGGAGGCGGGTCGCAGGGTGCCCTCATCTCCAGCCCCTGCGCGGCTGCTGGCCCCCGGGCCGCACGCTCTTCGCGACACCCGCCCTGGGTCCGCGGGCCCTGGGACGCGCGGGGTCACCCAGAGGCTTCGGGCGGCCCTTCTGGGACCTGGCCTCCGGCTCCCGCAGCCTGGCCAGTCGAGCGCCCGGGCAGGGCCGGCCACCGGCTCTCCAGGGCGGACTGGGTTTCCGCGGGTGCCCGGGCTCCCCGGACCAGCGCGACGGGGAGTGAACTTCCTCAGACTTGGCCTGAGGGCGCCCAGGCAGCAGCAGGTAGTTTGGGCCGGCCTCGGGCCCGGGCTGGGCAGGGCGCCTCACACCGACCGGCAGGTGGAGCGCGGGGTGGATGGAGGGCAGGGGCTGCTCCCCGGCGCCCGCACGTGCGCCCGCGGCCCCCGCGGTCCCCGCGGTCCCCGCCCCGGGCATCATTTCGCTTTGCTCATTTTGCGTGGACGAGGAGTGTGTGCGGAAAGTGCCTCTTCCATCTGTCCCAGCCCTCGGCCCCCAGGTGAAGCGGTGCCTGCAGTTCCTCGGGTGCCAAGGCTGGGGCGCCATCCCCAGGCCCTGAGCCTGCTTTTTGGGGGGTGGGCGGCAGGGGGTGGTAGGGGGAGATAGGCGCGCGCGCTCGCGCACACACACGCGCGCTCCCGCTTGCGCGCGCGCGCACACACACACATATACACACGCTCACACACACACACACATACACACACACGCTCACACACTCGTTCAGATAACGGCAGATGCTCAAGCCTCCTTAGAGGTGGTAACAACTACATTCTTCAGTGGCCCGAGCAGCCTCCGCAGTAGAGTTGAGATGACCTTCCCTGGAAAGAATGGGCAGATTTGTGGACGTAGAACTCGTGTTCTGCTTCATTAACAGCTGACTTTTTCGGTTGCAAAGATTTAAAAACAAAACAACCCGGCAGGGGACCCCCACCCCCACCCCCACCCCCAGTCTAGGCATCAACAGCTTCCAAAGAGGTTGTAAAGCCATTTGGTGTGAAATTGCCCTGAGACTAGAGCAGGACATGTGTTTGATCAAAATGCAACTTCAGCTCTCCTGGGCTTGCAGGTGGGTTCCATTCCCCTTACGTAGGGCGGGGTCGGTCTGTATCCCCATTGGTGGGAAGGAGCACCGGGCTTCTTGGGTGCCAGGAAAGCGTTCTGCCACTGAGCTACACCCCAAGCTCCTAGAGGCCATTTTTCTTTGCTGCCTGTGTGTAGGGGCTGTTGACGGGGTCTAGGTGGCAATTCAGATTTCTCCTGGGTGGAAGCTTGGTTGCTTTGCCCAGTTACGGATGCCTTCCCAGGACCCGGAAACTGCATGACCATGCTAGATCCTCAGGCACTGGTTGGGAGGCCCAGGGCCACCCTGCCTGAATGGCCTGCTGGAACCCAGCGGAGGGCTCCCCTTTCTGAGTGCACTGCCCAGGTGTGGGCGTTGCAAGGCAGGAGCTGTGCAGAGCGGCTCTGCTTACCGTGAAGCTGGTTCATGACACCGAGGTTGGCTACTGGGCGTTTCCAAGGCGAAATGAGAACAAGACTCTTTGGAAATCCAATCCGAGAATGTTTTATTGGAGGAGAGCAAAATCCTCTTAGAATCGTCCACCAAGATGTCACCTTTCCTTGAACTCTGAAAGTAAGGATTACTAGTTTCCGGACTTTCAGGCAGGGTGGAGGATAAGGGCTTTTTAGAAAGAAAATAACTTAATTCAGCTGGTTCCTGTGAGAAAATGATGGTGAGGCTAGATGGAGACACAGGACTCCCTTTCCTCTGGGGGCACTGGGACTAGGTGGTGTGCGTGTGCGGGACAGCTGCTGTTTGAGGAGGTCAGCGTTTATCTCCCACGTAGGAGGTCTCTGATCAGTGCTTACGTATTGAGCAGGGTTGGGTTTCAAGGGACAAATTGATAAATTGAGTTTGCATGGCTAGTAGGCTTGGGAGGAACCTCGTGTCCCTGGGTCATCGGCACTGGAGGGGTGTTGTGGCTGACCCTTGAGGCCTTGGGTGCAGCGATGGCCACTCCAGCCCACTCGGGACTGCCAGCCTGTGCCCAGCTTGCTGGTGGCCGATGGGAGCACGAGGTCTAACTGTGAGAAGATCCCGGCTCCCATGGAACTGAGTGTGACAGCCCTTGGCAGACCCAGAAATTCAGATTTCAAGACCTTCATTTTGCTTCAGACACTTCTGCACACTTGAGCTCAGGTAATCCTCATTTTCCGTGTTTGGAGACTGAAGCTGAGAGTCACGGAGGTGCTGCCCCATCTGTAGGCACAACCCGGTCAGGCGTGAGTCCTGGGGGCTGGGGTTTGATTCCACCAGGGTGCTCTGCACGCCGCTGGCTTGTGATTTGCAGAGGGGCTTGGTACTCTGACCGCTGGTACTCTGATCATGTGCCTTGTTGGGAATCAGTCACACCTGGGTGCCCATTCCGTGTTCATTGAGTGGACCTAGGTGCGTGGCACACTCTTCCGTCCTGATGAGGAAACGCAGTGTGGAGGGAGCAGTGACTTGCTCTGGGGTCTGAGGAAGAGGCAGAACCCCTCACCAACACCCCGCCCCATGCCCTCACCGGAGCCACCGTGGGTGGAGCCTGGACTGGGTGGATTCTACCTTCCTTATTGTCATTATCTTGCAGATCCCTTGCCTGTGCCCATTGGCATTAGAGGGGTGGCATCTTTGCCCTTCACTTGAGGCTCCCGGGGTGGGGGTGGCCAGAGAGTGTGCGATGTCTGCTCATGATTGAGAGCCACGAGGCAGTGCGGCCAGCAGCAGCCTGCGCTTCTTAAAGCAGCGTGTGTCCCACTCTGGAGTAATGAAGCCCTCCTTCAGGATTGGCAGGCCGCTGACCGGCTCCTCGAATGCTCGATTGCAGGGGAATGGGAACACAATCATTGCCTCCAACCGGGGTTTTCAGTGAATTATGCTCTTGATCACTGAACACCTAACAGGCTTTTCCAGTTCTGCTTATTCGGTAAGGATGGAGAGAGGGTGAGCAGTGGCCATCACCAGGGAATTCAGAGGTTGGTGGGGAGGCAGACTGCCTGAGGGATGCACGTCTGTGAGCCATGGAGGGGACGTTGGAGCTGGGTCTACAGGGCAATGGTGGCCAGCTGGGGCTTGGATGGCATTCCAGTGCAGAGGAAAGGCTGTGGGGTTTGAAGAGGCAGCTGTAGGTTGGAGTTCTGGAACTTGAAGGCTGAGACCAGGGAGAGGGGGGAAGAGGCTGGAAGGAGGGGTGGGAGACTGGTGAGGACCAGGCCCCCATGTTGCTCACTGAGTGACGTGCTCAGGAGTGGCTGATGGCTGTGTGGGAAACACTCTGGCAGGGAGAAGACCAGGGGTCGGATGCTGGGGAGGCCACGGAGCTGGACACCAGCCGGGAGAGGAGCTGGGCAGGAGTGTGGAGAGGGCGGGTGGGCTCCGTAGACTCCTGGAGGGGCTGTCGCTGGGGTTCCTGGGTGGTGACCAAGGCAGAGGACGCCTCCCTCCCTCGTGCTGAAGGGAGCTCAGGAAGGAGGGCAGGCAGCAGAGCCAGCAGGAGGCAGATGGGAGTCAGCTGCCCTGGGCTCTTGTGGCCTGTGGTGTCCCCAGGGTGATGCTGCGAGGTGAATGGCGCCCGCCCTTGCACAGTGAGGACAACTGGATTATTCTGTTGCATTCAGAATCCGATGCTGTGGCTTCTGGGGCTCCCAGATCTAGGGGTGGCTTTCCAAAAAGCCATTGGGATGAGATGCCTTTTTCTGGAATGATTCTGCTGAAAGATGGTGATGCAGCTGCTGGGTTTGTCCTCCCAGAGGGGAAACTGGCCAGACTTGGGACTGACGTGCAGGTGGGGGCAGGGGTGGTGCTCTGTGGCCAGGGTTTCTGGCCTGGGCACCGGGGTGAACAGCGGAGTCAGTCTCCAGGGCTGAGTAACGGCTGGTTTCCTCACTGGAGGTGCCGGGCAGCCCTCATGTCCAGGTGGGGCGAGGGGATGGCCTCTGAGTCTCAGTAAGGGGCTCTGCAGCTGAGCAGAGGGCCTTGTCTGGTCTGCAGATCTGGACTTTGGCGAACACTTGCACTTATCCAGCTCGTGTCCACTGAGCATCTCTGGCTCACCTACTGGGGAAATGGTGGATCAGACAGAGGCGGCACCCACATAGCCCAGAGATGTCAGCCATGATAAGAAAAGGAAAACATGGAAATAAAATGGCAGGATGTAACTGAGTGGCCGGGGCCACTTCAGATTGGGTGGGAAGGAAGGTCTCAGGTAGGAGCTCTGTGCGTCCTGACCCCAGAATGGCATGTGGAAAAGGTTGGGGGAAGACTTGGGAAGGAGTGGCCAGAGCAAAGGCCCTGCGGTAGGAGTAGGGGGGAGGCGAGGGCAGAGGGCAGGGGCTGCTTCAGGGGGTCACTTGGGCAGTCGGGGTTTGATGCCGAGTCCCATGGGCGCCTCTGGAGGCTCTGGCAGGTTTACATGTGCTCTGACGATCACCTAGGCGGCTGTGTGGTGAGCCTACTACCTCGGTACAACCAAGCGAGTGCGCATCCCGGGGGGTGCGGAGTGAAATGTGTCTGAGGGAACAGATGGAGACAGAATGCCTTGCTGACCTTGATTCAGTGATGTCCCCCGTGCTGATTAAACGTGAGCACAGACAAAGCCGCACTTGTCCTGCGATTTCGGTTTTGTTTTAAAAACATGGTGCAGAAGAAAAATGGAAAGAATGGACCAAAAATGCGGACAGCACTCGTCCAAAGGCCTTGGCATCCTGTGTGGTTTGTTTCTAACATCAGCACACACGTCCTTATAGGTGGGAAAGCCCGTTTGAAAACGTAGGTGCTGAGGGTTGCAGCGCCTTGGGCGTGACCTCCAGCCCCCGTGCCTTTGCTCACCGTTTTATTCTGAGGTCCTAATGCCCCAACCCACAGCTCGGTTGGGACAGAAGAGAAGGTGCTTGCTTGGCTCCAGCTGCCTGGGCGCAGCTCTTTGTTCCAGGCTTGAGAAGTGCTTTTAGTTTAGAGAGTAAACGTTCTTTTCTAAAGAGGTGGGGTAGAACTGTTCCCTGAGAGCACGAGCCCTTCCCACACCCCTGCCCAGGGCCTGGGCCTCTCCCTGCTCAACTCAGGTCCAGAGGCGGCTGACTTCGGAAGTGCTGCCCAGGTCGCCCTGCCTCCAGGTCACCCTCTGAATGCCTTCGTAGATCTCGAGACCTAGATGACTTTCTTCCCCCTTGAAACGAGTTATTGGGAAATGTAAACACATAACTTAGCTGAGAGAAAGGGAATATTGCCTTCTTAATATTCAAAGTGTTTACTGAAAGCATAATTTATACTTATAAAGAACAGAGCAATTAAATATTCATTAAAAACTCATCTCTGAGCATTGGACGTTATTGCTCTAGTACTGGATTCCAAAACTTTGTATCGTGATCACAAATCTCTTGCATTTTTTTTTTCATTAAGCAAAGTTAGAAGTGTAAATTAGGCAGCTAAGCTAATTATTTTGGTGACACATTTATTATAAAAGAATATAATATAAGCAGGAAAAGTACTGCCTGCATGTCGCTGAGAGGCGCAGCCATGCTCTGGAAGGACCCACGTGTGCCTAGCACAGTCGACCCCGTCTCCTTGCTTGGATGGGTCGGGGGCTCAGGGGTCGGGAGGCGTCAGCGCACCCACCCGGGGCTGGAGCCCACTCTGCCTGCCCTCCTGGGTGATGGAAGACCCAGGGTACGGTTGGAGGAGATGCTGCTCCCTAGGGGCCAGCGTGGGACAGGGACCATGGCTGTTGCCGTTACAGGTGGGAAGATGAGAGGTGCCCTCTGGGGACGGCGCCCAGTCCCCAACGCCCTCTCCCCTGCGCTCGGCAGTGGCTCTGTTAGGAGAAAATTTATTTACTGAACTCCAGAATCGGGAAACCTCTTGTAAGAGGGGAGCTGCGAGGAGCTCATCTGCCTTGTAGTGATAACAAGCCTAATTGCTGGGTAAACACCGCGCGCGGGCGGGGAATGCGAACATCTGCACTGCACGCGGGCCCAGCCCGGCTCCCCGCGCTGCGGACCAGTCGCTGCCTTCACATCTGGTCCATGGGCGACGATTCCCTTACCCACGAGCACACACGCACGCCTTCCCGTCCTGCGGGGGATGTGAGCGGGGAGCAGGCTGTGGGGTTCCCTGCAGCCTGCCCGGGGTCACGGGCCAGTGCCGGGCGGGGGGATGACGGGCCTGCTCCAGAGTGCTGGGCCCCACTGGCGTGGACCCTCCCGTTCCCTGGGCCTCTCAAGCAGCCTTTCTGCAGGAGGGACCAGGACCCCGCTGCCTAGGGTTCTGCCTTAGGGGCCACTTGGATCTGGGCAGACTCCGGGGCTAGGGCTGCAGAGTCCCCCTGGCATGGACCTTGGAAGCCTGATCTGCAGTTGCCCGGTCCACGAGTCAGCTGGTGGTGGCAGGTCAAGGATGGAGGTCTGCCCTCTCTGAGGTCGTGATCCTCTTTCCCATCAGGACCCAGCCCTCGAGTTGGTGGTGGGGACACTGCTGGACTGCCCAGCTCTGGAGGCCTCCAGGACGTGGCTCCCACATGTCCCTCAGTAAACAGTGATGTTCTCCAGTTCTCAGCACCCAGAGGAAACTGCTGCTCTCTGGCTGTCCCCAGCACAGGACCCTCGGGGCCCTCGAAGGGCACAGGGAAGAGTCCCAGTGCTGCTGGTGTCACCAGTGGGTCCTCGCTCAGAGACTCACTGTTGGCCTGAGGAAGAGTTCAGTGCGGGCTGACTCCTAGTCCTGCACCTGGACGGGCCTGATGCCCGAAGCACTGGCCAGGGGCCTGCCCGATGCCCCGTGGCCCTGGCCTCTGGCCAGAGGGTCTGTGTGCTCGGAGATCTGCTGGAAGGTGTTGCTGAGGGCCAGTTCCCGCCTCCGATTTGAAACACTGTGGTGCAGAGAGGTGGGTGGGGCTCATGCCAGAGCTGAGGTGATGGTTGACACTCCCCAGGAGTGGCCATGTTGTGGCCACGTTGGGAGGACAGCAGGGAGGAGTCTCAGACAGGGAGGCAAACCCAAGAGGCAGGTGCTGGTTGGCACAGAGACCCCACCAGGAGTGGGAACCCCGGGTGGAGGTGCCTACTGCTGCAGGCTGGGGAAAGGATGAAGGATGGGGCGTCGGCGACGCCTAGGGTGCAGGCGGGAGGGACGCCCCAGCCTCGGGCTTGGCTGCTGGAATCTGAAGCGGAGATGCTGGTTCAGTGCGTCTCAAGCTTGGCGCGTGGTCATCTCCCAGGGCCTTGAAGAATTTCCAGTGGCCCAGTCTCAGCCCAGACCTTAGACGTGGGTGTCTGCCAGGGTGGGTGGGGGACAGGACCCAGCCCACTAGTGACAGGCGCTCGGCCAGGGTTGAGAACAGGGCTCTGGGAGGGGGTCTTCCAGGGATGTGCCACAGATCACCGGGATCTCCTGACGGCTCACTCCCACTTTGCCAGGTGCTGCACCTTCCGACCTCATCCACCTAAGGGCTCCTGGAGGCAGGGCCTCCTGCAGAGACCACGGGCAGCTTCTGGGTTCATTCGGGGCAGGGTTAGAGGCCACGTGCAGGCCCCTGCCCTTCCTGCCCCTGGGATCCAGAGACTCGTGCCGAAGCCCAGTGCAGTGTCCTGGTCCCCTCTAGGTCACTCTGGCCGTCAGGATGAAACATGTCTATCCTCGGGGCCAGCAGGCTTCTGTCCCTGGTCGTGGTTTAGAGTCAGATCTGAGGTTTTGGGAGCTGGAAGCACCTCGGGAGTCGTCCAGCCTAAACTGCGCAGTTTTGTGGTGCACAGACCCGAAGCCCAGAGTGATCTGTCCCGAGTCCAGATCGTTAGGACAGGGCTCTGAGCCTGGGGCCAGGTGGACAGATGTGGCCGGGAGAAGCTGGCACCAAGGCCTGGAGTGCAGAGGAGCCGCGTGACGGACGTGCAAAGGGCAGTGGCACTGTCACGGGAAGGGCACCTGTGCCCTGGGAGTGCTGAGCCCCCCAGCATGAGTCTGCCACAGGTGTGGAGGGGTCATGCTCCTGGGCTTGGAGGTGACACCTGGCCAGATGTTCAAGGCCTGTTTCCAGCTGTGGTGCTGACGCGGGCCGCCCGGCTTTGTGTGACATAATCGCAGCCACTGTTCCCACCCAGAGTCCTCTGAGCGAGTGAAGACCTCGCGACCTCGGTGTCTGGAGCCGGGGGCTCTGGGGCCTGGCGTGAGAGCCGTGCACGACTGACCTTCTGGCATCTGCCACCCAGTCCTGACGCGCCCAGCCGGGAGGACTGATGATAGGTCTGGGTGGTCCTTTCCCACTCTACCTTCCAGCTGCTGCCCGCAGTCTCCAGCATCCACAGAGCTTTATCCTGCCGTCTCTCCATCTTTGTGATGGGCTGGGGACGAGGACCTGGGGGTGACCTGGGATGTCCTTGTCGGGGTGTGTCTCCCCTGGAAGAGCGAGTCTTCAACAGGTAGCAGCAGGGGCCTGCAGGTGGGCGAGGAGGGGACAGTGTGGATGGAGCAGGTGGTGACCTGAGCGGGCCTCTCGGTGGCTCAGGGATGGAGCAGGTGGTGAGGTGAGGGGGCCTCTCAGTGGCTCAGGGATGGAGCAGGTGGTGAGGTGAGGGGGCCTCCCGGTGGCTCAGGGATAGAGCAGGTGGTGAGGTGAGGGGACCTTTCAGTGGCTCAGGGACGGAGCAGGTGGTGAGGTGAGTGGGCCTCTCGGTGGCCCAGGGATGGAGCCGGTGGTGAGGTGAGTGGGGGGCCTCCCGGTGACTCAGGGATGGAGCCGGTGGTGAGGTGAGTGGGCCTCTCAGTAGCTCCTGGGCAGCCTGTTCGTCCTTCCCAACCCTGTGAGGTTGCCCCCCATGGCTGTTTGGATGTGGAGCTGCAGAGAAGTGAAGCAGGGACCAGGGCCCTGAAGCCGTGGGGGGCACCTCGCCCCACGTGGTCGATGTTTGCTCTCCGCACACCCCGGTGCAGTGTGGTTTGTAGATCAGGCCTCGGGAGGCGATAAGGTAACTCATAGTAAAGCAGAACCGTGGGGTGATTGGAGCTCATCTCCCGTCCACGCCCTCCCGCACACATGCGGCGCCTCTTCCCTCCCAGCTGAGAACTCGCACGCCGAGGCCTCCCCCTTCGCAGTTGACCTGCAGAATGAGTGGATTTTTTTCCTCTTTCTGGATTTCATGGATGGAAGATTCATTCTTATTCTACGTCTCTGCACACTATTTTTATTATTTCATTATTGGGAACCTTTATTTTCTCACTGAAAGGAAGCGTTTTACGGCTCCTCCTTGGCCTCTCCGAGTTGCCGCAGCCACTGCTCTCGTGTTTGGGCCCTTACCGGGTACAGTGGACGTTACTGGAACCCGAGCACTGTGATGCTGGGCCAGTGGGTGCGATGGCCAGAGGCCTCTGAATGCCTGGGTGGGTGGTGGCGTGCACAGCGTGGATACGCTGGAAGGAATGAGTCACGGCCCGGGCAGGACGCAGCAGGTGTAGGTTACATGGTGCCACTCAGAGTTCTGGAACTTTCCATTTAATATTTTCAGACAGCGGTTGACCACAGGTACCTGAAATTTCAGAAGGCCGAGCCTTGGATCTGGGGGCCACTCACTGTGCTGGAAGTCACGCAGCCCTTACAGAGTGAAGTCTGACCTACGACCTGGGAAATCACGCTCTTAACCTGCGTCCAGGCTGCTCCTGGAGTCCCGATTGGTCAGGATGTGGACGGGTCAGCAGAGAATGTCCGCAGGACCTTGCGATGCCCAGTGTTGCCTTCCTGGGCACCCAGGTGTTCTGCCTTGAGGAGCAGAGCCTCTTGTTGCCTTCATCTTCGTTCTGGTTCTTTGTGGACATGTTGGCCGTTGCATGTGAGCCACTTAGTAAGCAGAGGAGAGGCTGCCCAGCGGGTCCCTGGGTCAGATGGTGCAACTCGGGAGCCCCAGGCACCTCACAGGCTTCAGCACCTTCCCGAGCTGGCTGCCCGCCGGACTTCCTCCTGTGCTCTGTCCTCCTAGGTTCCCTGGCTTTACCGTCCACCTCAGACTGGGCCCAGGGCTCTGCTCTGCTGTAAGCCCTCGAGTGCCACCTCGTTCTTGCTGAGTATGTTTCCCCAGGGGGGTCACTGCTGGAAGTTCTGTGTCTGGGCCACAGGGAGCTCCTGAAGGCCTCCTTGCTCCAGGTCCGACTGCCTGGACTGGATTTCGGGGCTGGCCCCTGCTGCCTGCCGTGGACTGAGCTGTGCTGGGATGGTCCGCCCGTCCAGGTGTTCCCAGGCCCCGCTCCTGCTCGCTGCCGCAGCGCCTGGCTGGGAATGGCGTGGGGTCCCCTCCCTTCGTGTCTGCCGGTGTCTCTTGGTTTCTGGGTGCAGTCTGTTCCTTTAGAGGTGGCAAGCCACGGGAGGCCAACGCAGGCTGGGACAGGACGGAGCCCAGCGTGGTCTTCGGTTTGGTTCCGAGTCTGCCTGATGCACAGCGGGGAGGTGAGGTGACGGTGTTTCCGAGGACTGTGGTTTTACCAGCCCCTCATGTGAGGTCCAGGGAGACTGTCCCCCTGTGTGTCGTGGCGGCTCTCAGGAAGTCCCAGTTGGAGCATTTGGGAATTTTGGGTTAGGGACGCTCACCTGCAGCAGGTGTTTTAGGCGTTTGGCTTACGTGGTCCTGTGGCCACCATGCCACGCGCTGTCCTCGCAGGAAGGCAGACGAGGTGGGACTGGTGTTCCCTGTGTGCCCACGTGTCCCTCCTGTGCCTGTCGTGCATGAGGCCAGCAGCACGCTAGGTCAGGCCCACCCTGGCCACCTCGTTTTCTCTCCATTTCCTCTTCCATGACCCGTCTCCTGGCAGGATCCCGTTCTGGCGCCTTGTGAGACTTCAGCATGTGACGGGCGGGGCACAGTCGTCCTGACGCTGTGTCTCGGGTTGGTGTCCTTGAGTTCGGCCTCGTCCCTTTGCTAATGCTCTTCCTCTGAGTGCTCTTCTGATGCTCCAAGCTGCGAGTGCCCCTCGTGCCGTCGGGTCTCAGTGGACGTGAGCCTGCTCCTTGCGCTCCCCCTCACTCTTCTGAGCCCACCTCCAGCGGCCGGCAGAAAACCCAGGGTGAACAGTGCCACCTGGGCCTCCCGGAAACGTGCCAAGATGAGACTGGGCTCCTTGGTGGCTTTGGTTTGCTGTTTTGGTTGCTGTGTGCTTTGCCTCTGCCGTCAAGTCCCCGCAGAGTGACAGACTCGGTCTTTGCTGGTGCAACTGAGAAGCCCCTTGTCATTCAAGGCCAGGTCGACTCTGACCTTCCCCAGGAAGCGTCCCTTGACCTCGTCTCTCCTGACCCTGGGTTCGCATAGGCTGCGCCTGCAGGACGGTGATCTTATGCCGGGTGTCAGGCAGCACCCTTAGCATCAGAGTCCTGGGGTGTGGCGCTAAGGGACTGCAGAGGGCACCCAGAGAGGGACAGGCCCTCTAGAGCCAGGCCAAGCTGGACGCGGCGTCCCCCGCTCCTGGACTGCAGGGCAGGGTGTGAGCATGCTTGCGTGTGCTCTGCCCGGAAGGCAGGTCCAGAAACGCTTCCTAAGTTCAGCCTGAGGACAGTCCTGTGGGCACCTCTCTGTACGCTTGGCCCTCTGGGTGGTGACACCTGGACGTCAGTCTGGGAGGAACTGGCCAGTCCTCACGGTGGCTCCCAGGGCAGCTGGCCTGGTGGGGCATCACGTGCTGGGTGTCTGCTCCAGTGTCAGGTGGAGGTGACCATCCAGGCGCAGCTCTCCCGGGAACACGGGCGGCAGGGGTGGAGTGTGTTGGTGGACGGCCTCTTTCAGTTCCTGAATCCTTTGGAAAAGAAGCAGGGGAGAAATGAAATGGAATCGAGGTGTTTCTTCCAGGCCCCGTTAAGACTTCTGAGCAGCTGAATTAGGGAGTGATCAACTGCATGAAGCCCAGTCACTCACCGTGGGTCCTTGGAGGGAGGTGCCCCCCCGGAGCTGAGGGAAGTTTCAGACCCTCAGGTCATCGGCAGAGGCAGGGAGGGCAGAGGAGAGGCTCGTAAGCCATCGCAGAAGCTGCATCAGGAGCACAGCGGGGGGTCAGCAGTTCCCTGCGAGTCCCTGGGAGATGGATGGCACTTGATCTGTCACCGAGAGCAGGTGCTTTCCAGCGGGTGTGGTGTTCAGTGTCCTTGTCACTCCGTTTGCAAGTCGTGTGTGGCTTCTCTGCTTACCCTCCTCGCAGAAGCTCTCTGGATCCCCTGTGCTGACCAGGGCTGGCACCTCCCGCCCTGTGGAGCTGGCACCTCTTGGAGGAGCACTGAGTCCTTACCCCAGCAGGGCTGGCACCCGTCCCTCAGCTTCTCCTCGTCCTGTCCTGTCCTCCCAGCTCAGAGCTCCGAGTAGCTCCCGCCCCGTGGCCACAGCTCTGCCTGGGGTCTGCTACCCACCATCCTGACAGGCGCCTGCTGCCGCCAGTGCCCTCCAGAGCCCGGAGCTGCAGGGCGAGCTGAGGGCCGCTGGCTCCGCGGGATGCCCTCCGCCTCAGGTGGAGATGCCCGGGACCGACCTGCTGCTGAGACTCAGGCCCGCGGGGCTTCCCTAGAGAGCAGGCCTCTGCCCTGGGCTTTCCGAGGTCGACACGTTCCCTTAGGTGCCTGGGCACAAGCTCTGTGGTTAAAGTTGTTAAAATGAGTAAATAGAAGAAACTGCAGTTCACTCTTAATCCCAGGGACCCAGAGGTCGCCACCGATGGGTTTGGGAATAGAGTCCTGGAGCTCGGATGAGTGTGCCCTGTGTTCCTGTGAGTCGGGAGGTTGCGACGTGAACTCGCCCCTGACCTGTGGTCAGTCTGTGGGTCCCTCTTCCCACCTGGCTGTGTGACAGGTGCTGCAGCTCACCTGAGCCAGGCCCTGGGACTGTGCTGAGTTAGGGGTCGCCCACCTGCGTCCAGGGTGCAGTCTTAGGGATGGTCATCAGGCCAAGCCCTTGGACACTTCTCTCCAAGGCTCTTTCCTCCATGGACATACACTATTGGCATTAGGGTCGTCTTTTTCTTTTTTTTTAATTTGAGAGCCAAATGGTTTTGTGCTGCTCCGTCTGGGATTCCCAGCGTTGTAAGCGAGCACACGCTCATTGATCCTACGTGCGGACGGGCCATTTGATTTTTTCTTTTGTGAATTTTGTGCTGATGTTTGTCTGTTTTCCTATTGATTTTTACCTCTGGTGGAAAGGACGGTTGTCTTTATTACGCGGCAAATTTTCCTAAGCTCGCTGTTTGTTCTTTTATATTACTTAGAATTTAGTGTTTTTTTAAAAAGATACATTTAGTCAAACATTTTATCCTCCATTTTAAAATATTTAAATTTTGGAGTCATGCTTGACAATTCCTCACTCTCAAGATCACATCAATAATTGTCTTTGTTTTCTTTTAAAATTACAACAGTGAAGACCTCTCGTGAGTGCAGTGTGCTGCCCCTGACTTACACACCTGGGCTGTTGGGTGACTTCTGAGGAGTGTGTCGGGCCTCGCCGTCCTGCGAGCCGAGCGGGGCAGGAGCCACGATTGCTCAGCTCTTGGAACTCTGCCATCCGGCTGGGAGGGGCCGAGGGCCTCTGTTCTGTATGCAGACTGGTCCCCGGTCCTTGTCCTCAGCAGGCACTCTCCCCAGCAGGACTGGCCTGTTGTGCCCTCTCATTCATTTTGCTGAGGCTGACCGGCAGGCTCCTGGGGACATAGGACACAGGCGTGTTCAGGCTTTGCAGGTGAGGGTCAGGCTGTGGGTCTGTCCTGGCCCGGGTGTCCATGATGCTGCAGGTG
>JAJEJO010001489.1:511430-523545 GCA_020662805.1 Glaucomys volans | reverse complement strand
CTTCCCCCTGAGGGTTAAAGGCTGGCCCACTGATGGCCACTTCCCCCAGGGTTGAAGGCTGGCCCACTGATGGCCACTTCCCCCCAGGGTTGAAGGCCGGCCCACTGTGCTCTTCATGCACTGACCCTTGTGCAGCCACATGCCCTGTGGTCATCCTCTTGAGGGTGGTCTGCTCCTTTGGACACCCAGTGCCTGCCACCCTGTTGCCCTGGAGTCGGGCAAGGTTTGGCCTCTGGTGGTCTTGCTCATCCTGTCTCCCGTGGAAGGCTGGGGTCACTGGCACTGGGCATTTCCCCCATTCCTTCCCCCATGAGTGTCCATCTGTCCCTCTGAGTTGCTGGGGTGGCCCCTGCCCTGGCCCTCCACGTTCAGGGACGGGCTTTTTGCTTGGGTTCTGTGGGTCCAGCTTCCCGGTGTTCTGGATCGGACCATTCTCCCTTTGTCCAGCTTCTGAGCCTTCGAGAACTCCCCCAAGGGCTCTTCCTCCAGGATCGCACTGCCACCAGGGTCACCTTTTCTGTCCGCTGGTTTTCTGCAAGTGTCTGGCGCTCCCTCTGGCCCTTGGCGTCCCTGACACTTGTGAATGTAAGAGGTGGATTTTGACAGGAGCCTCCGCCTGGACAGAGGATGGACGTGAACCTGGCGGGAGGCTGGCCGGCCCTTCACTCAGGGTGCAGGATGGAGGGGCCGCCCAGCTGCCTCCCTGCAGACGTCGCGGGAGGGCCCTGCCCTGCTCCTGTCCTGGCTGGACGCCCCGACTGCTCAGCGAGGGGCACTAGTGAGGCTGTGCCCTCTGGCCTTCTAGCTCCGAGCCCCGCCAGGTGGAGAGCTGGCCAGCGTCCAGGCTTCTGCCCACCAAGGCCCTGCCCTGCTCATGTCCACCTGGCCTCTGTCACCAGGACCAAGGCAGCAGCTCTGGCTCCGGGCGGTGGGCTGATGGTGGTCCCGGGCCCCAGGGTTCTGTGCTGTGTGTGTTTCATGGTGGGAGCCGTTGGTGTGACCGAGGCTGTGACATGGCGCCCGCCTGTCTGTGCCTTTGTCCCTTCTGGTCCCGAGGACTGTGGTCAGCCTGCGACTGGGGGGGAGGGGTGTTGGCCTCCTCCCTGGGGCCTTCATCAGTGACACGAGGACTTTCAGGCGTCATTAAAACCTCAGCTGGCGTCGTGGGTCCCGCCGCACGGTCGCAGGTGCCTCTGCCTGTCCATCTGTTCTGGGTGTCCGTCTTATTTCTTTCCTCCCCGTCTGCTTTCCATTTTGAAGGCAGCGCGGTGGGTTTTTTGGTGCACACCTCTGGCTCTGTCTCAGGGTAGCTTTCAGGACACAGTGATCCGGTCAAAGGGCAGGACCATTTCTTAGCCTCTGGCTCTAACATCACCAGACTGCTTTCTCTGAGCTGGTCTCTGAGCGGCCAGGAAGCGCCGTCCGCTCGGTCTTGCCTGTCTGTCGAAGCCGGGCCGCCCACGTGGAGGCAGGCGGCAGCGGCCTGCGTGGATCTGCTTGCTGTGCGATCAGGAACCGCAGGGACGTGTTCTGTGACTGTCTTTCAGTCCTGTTGGCTGTCCTGCTTGTTTGTTCGTTCCTGCTCTTTACATGTGTTGCACTTGTTCTGTCCTGGCAGCACCGTCAGCCTCTTCCTCTAGGTTCTTCTCCATTGTGGTTGAACTTGGGATGGCTCTTAACTGTGAAGGATGAGTTATTCTTACTGTTAATCCTAGTTTTTAGATTATTTGGTGTTTTTTTGTTTTGTTTTGTTTTGTTTGGGGTGGAGACCCTGTTGTGCCCATTCCCCAGGAGCCAGTGTGAAGTGTCCCAGGCCCTGTGGGCTTTGCTCCCCCGGAGGTGTGGATGGCGGGTCGGTTCCCCACGGGCCTGCTTGCTGTGACTTCTGCACACGAGCCTCATGGGGAATCTGCAAATTACGTCAGTTAGTTTTAACTACAGACGCTTGGAAAACGGGCACGAGGGCTCAGAGAGATGTCTGCCAAGAAACCAAGTCTCTGGGTGTTGCTGATCAGGTCGGCCCGAGTGGACCTCAGACAGTAAGGGCTGAGCAGGCGTCGCTGGTGCGTCCTGTGGGAGCCGTGCTCAGTTCAGCTACTTCATGAGTTTAGACGCGGGGAGCCCTTCGGATGGGACCAGGGTTGGCCACCCCAATTTAAAAACTTCAAAAGACTAATTAAAATGTAGGTCTGTCCCCAGTCTTGTGAATAATGAAAGCTGACTTGATCTTTGTGCCTCAGTGTGCGGTGTGTCCTGGGGGGAGTCCTGGGGGGTCCTTAGAGGAGCCGACAAGCTCCAGGGGGCTCACAGGCCGGGTCGCGCACAGGCAGCTCCGGGGTTCTGGTCTCCGAGGCGGCAGGACCGCTCAGCACACAGATGACGTTTTAATCAAGATCGAGGAAATAATTGCTTTTCAGAAGAGATTCACGGGGCGTGGAGACCTCAGCCGGCACGGGGTTTCCTTGACGCCAGCGGCCATCGCCTGCTCGGATCTGGAGGTGGAGCTCCGTCCGCTGAGACCGACCACGGGGAGGGGTGCGTGCTGAGCGGTGGTGTCCCCCAGCTGGCCGGCTCCTGCAGACCCAGGGAGGACAGGCCGACGTCCCCGTGCGCCTGGGCCCAGGGAGCCTGGGGTCTGCAGGGCTGCCCCCCGGGGGACGGCCGCCCTCTGGTAGGTGGGGCCTCTGAGGGTCTTTTCAGAAGCAGGCCCCACCCGGGGCTCCTGGTCACCGTGTTTCAGAACACGTCCCTGCCGAGCCCCCGGAGCTCGGGCTTCAGACGCTGCCGTGTCCTGGGCCCTGGGTCCCTCCCTCCCCGGCCTCCCGATCTCTCCTTTCTTGACGAGTTCTGTGTTCTTCCCTCATGGAGAGGCTGCTGCTGAGGACGGACGGAGTTGGGCTCTCGCTCTTTCCTCGCTGGGATGGGAGGGTCTTGGTGGGAACACCGTCTTTGAAACAAGCATGACTTTCATTTTAGCCCCTTCAAACACAGCCTGTAATCATGGTTTAATTCAGGCTTTGAGGAGGTGTGTAAGAGAGCATTTTAAAATTCCGATTTTGCTTTTCAAATTGGACTTGTGGTCGGTCCTTTTTCCAGCTGTGGCAGACCTGCTTTTAAAGCACCTGTCCCAGGGCTCCTTCCTCCTCCTCACATCCGATACGGTTTTCAAACGCTTCATAGATACCTGGAAACTGATCTCTGGGGTCGGGAGCGTACAGACAGACACACGGACACAGACCACGAGAACGAACACACACACAAATCAGCTCTGTTTTAACTTTTTGTGCCGGAATTTTATCAGCGGCTCGGAGGGTATCTTCAAAGTCCTCAACAATTTTTCTCTTACCTTTTTTTTCCTGAACATTTGGAAATTTAAAAAATTTCTTTAACTGCCTCAGTAGTTGTCCAGACTGCGGGGCTGGGTGACATCTGGACACCGGCAGGCGTCCTGTGAGGACAGTGCAGGTGATTGGCGGGTCAGTCCCTCCTCCGGCCGCTCTGGATCCCAGGTCACCACAGCAGTGGTGGCTACGATGTAGCAGGTTCACCCCCTGCAGCAGAGCCCTGGAGTTTCCTCCTGCGTGCTCGGAACCCTGCACCTGTTCACCTGCCTCCCCGAGTCCCCCCTTCCCTTCTCTTGCCTCTGTAACCCTGTACCCCTCCCCACTTCACTAAGGTGGAAGTTTTGAGATTCCTCACGTGTGTGAGAACAGGTAGAATCGGTCTTTCTCGTGTTGGTTTGTCGCTAACCATCATGCCTTTCAGTTGCACACGGCAGGGTTTCGTCCACTTTATGCCTGCGTAGTATTCCACGGTGTGTATGTGTAGCACATTGTGTCAGTTCCTCGACAATCTAAAACATCACTTCCTCTTTGTACTCGGGTTGTTTTGATCCTATAGTGCTGTGATGGGGTGCGTGACGGTGTGGGGCTATGATTTTGAATTCTACACTTCTTAAACACACAGTGGGTCTCCGGCGCTTCCACAGCTGTTCGGTTGTTTGAAGCTTGAGCTCTTTCTGTGGCCTGAGCTTCTCTCCCGTTGTTTGATCCGTAACCTCCTCCTCTCAGTTCGGGTGGCCCTCAGAGCAGCCTGGGGCAGCGGCGTCCTCACCAGGCTGCCATGTGAGCCAAGGAGGCGGTCTCCTTGTTTCTGGTGACCAGGTTTTCTGCCTGGATGCTCAGAGGCTGTCCTTATCTCTGACCTTCACAAGGTCACCAGGCTGTCCGCTGCTCTGTGTGATCACTGAGCTGCTGTGGCCGTCCTCCTGCTGCGTAGACCCAGGCCGTTGGGCGTGGCTCCGGGCTCAGCGGCCTCCCTCCTGCTCGCCAACCCCCGGTGGGGGGGTCCCGCCAGCTGCACGTCCAGGTCCTGTGGCGTCGCCCCTGGCTGGGGGAGGCGGTGGCCGGGAGGGTAGGCGGGGAGGCCGGGTGCCCTGCCCTGCGCTCCGCCTCAGCGGGCAGCTCCTCCCAGGCCACCACCCCAGCTGGGCGCCCTCCCTGCTGCAGCTCCCCTGAGCTGCCGTCCTGGAGGCCAACACCGCCTCCCTGGCCCTCCACCCTGGGTGGGAGGCCTTTGGCTACTGCCCGTCTCTGTCCCCCGCTTGGCTGGGGCCTCGGCCCTCCAGCACCTTAGCAAGGGGCTCGGCTTGGGGAGCTGCCTGGCGCGGCCTCGTCCCTGACTTGGCTCTGAGAGGGAAGCGTGGCTGGGAGAGGGAAGGAGGGAGGGAGGCCAGGAGCCCAGGAGGCGCTGGAGCGGCTCCGCAGACAGGACCCCACCCAGCCTGGGTTGTAGCCGTCCTGCTCGGGCCTGGCCCAGCTCTGCCTGCAGGTGTGCGCGTCTCCCGGTTCCTGTCCGTCCCTGTACCCAGCGCTAGGGCCTCGGGAGGCGGGTCCCTGGGGAGCAGTGAGGTCGTGTTACGGTTTCGATGGGTCTGCAAGTGGCCTGTGGTCCACGTGCGGGAGCGTGGCCGGCAGTGCGGTGGGTTGAGGAGCGTGGATCTCCAGAGCGGAGCCCAGGCGGACACTGGGTCCAGGGGCGCGGCCGTCAGGAGGGTCCAGCGGGTGCTCGTGGGGCCTGGTCACTTCCCGGGAGAGCGGTCAGGAGGAGCAGCAGCCTGGAGACTGCCAGCGGTTCCGCTGGGTGACTAGCAGACCCACCAGCACGACTGCAGAGGAGGGAGAGTTCATTTGAAGCTCAGGGTTTCAGAGGTCCTAGTCCATGGAAGGCCAGCTCCAGTCCTCCAGGCTCGAGGTGAGACTGGACATCATGGTCGGAGAGGTGGCAGAGGGAAGCAGCTCACATGGAGGTCAGGAAGCAGAGAATCCACTGTCCAGATAAATACCTCCCCATGGCCACACCCAACTCCCACCTCCCCAGCCACACCCCACCTGCCTCCACTTACCACTCACTCAGTCCCCCAGGGACCAGCTCCCGATCAGGTTGAGGCTACACCCAGTCCCTCCTCTGGACCCTCCTGCACACAGTGAGACTCGGGTGCACCTCACCTCCAAACCATGACCCACTCTGGCTCCTTCTCCCGCAACGTGACCAGCCTTCCTCCTCCGACAGCCTCCCACCATGATGCACCTACCATGTTGTGGTAGTCAGACCCTCTCCAGCGCTGGACAGGGGTGGCTGCCATGCTCTTGAACCTCCAGAACTGTGAGCCAAACAAGCGTCTTGTCTTTACACACCATCCGGCCTCAGGAGTGATCTACAGGCAGAGGCTGTGGCCGGGGTGACGCAGGGGTGACGCAGGACGCATCAGGTTGTCGCTGATGTTCTTGTGAAAGGCTCCCCTGCCATCAGTGCGGGTCACCCCCCGCTGCCTTCTGGATCCTCTTGCCGTCTGTCTGCCGTCTGTCCGCCTGTCTCCTACCCCTCTTTCCTCCCCGCTTCCCTCCCTCCGTTCCTTCCCTCTTTCTTCTCTGTTGCACATGAACCTGGTCCGAGGGCTACCGGGCGGGGACTCTGTCCCCAGGCTACACTCTGTCCTTTCCGTCCTGACCTCCTCTCTGCTCACGCTGAGGTTTGTTTTATTTGGTCTAATTCGCTCTGCGTGGTTGTAAGATGCACTTTGACACACGGCACATGATGCAGGATGACTCCTCGTTCCCCTGGTGTCCATGATGTGGTCACACCTGGCATGTGGTCACGTGTGCACACAGGGTACGAATGTCTGATTCATTCTGCTGCCCTTCTGACCCCGCACCCCTCCCTCCCTTCACTCCCCTCTACCTAAAGTGCCTCTATTCTTCCCTAGCCCCCACCCACCTTATTGCGAATCAGCATCAGCATGTGGGAGAAAACATTTGGCCTTTGTTTTTCTGAGATTGGTTTATTTCCCTTAGCATGATACGCTCCAGTTCCATCCATTTACCTGCAAATACCAGAATTTCATTCTTCTTTAAAGCTCAGTAATATTCCTTTGTGTGTATATGCACATTTTCTTTATCCGTTCATCTGTGGAAGGGACAGCCAGGTTGGTTCCATAGCTCAGCTATTGAGTTCAGCTGCTGTCAACACTGGTGTGGCTGCGTCACTGTAGTGTGCTGATTTGAAGTCCTTTAGACCTAGGAGTGGGACGGCTGGGTCAAATGGTGGGTCCAGTCCAGGTTTTCTGAGGAATCTCCGTACTGCACCAACCTCCAGTCCCACCAGCAACGCATGAGTGCACCTTTCCCATGTCCTCGCCAGCACCTGTTGTTGCTTGTATTCTTTTTTTTTTTTTTTTTTTTGTTTTTTGCAGCACTGGGGATTGAACCCAGGGACACTCAGCCACTGAGCCACATCCCCAGCCCTCTTTTGTATTTTATTTAGAGACAGGGTCTCACTGAGTTCCTTAGGACCTCGCTAAGTTGCTGAGGCTGGCTTTGAACTCGTGATCCTCCTGACTCGGCCTCCCAAGTGCTGGGATTACAGGCGTGCGCCAGTGCGCCCGGCTGTTGCTTGTATTCTTGACGATCGCCATTCTTGGGGAGGCAATGTGGCCGAGACTGGGGAATCTGAAGCCCGGATTCCCTCTGATGCTCATTCAGTATCGGGATCGAGCATCTGCACCCTTGTTCCCATCAGCCTGCCTTTGCACTTGTGTTTTAGGATCTGAAGCAGACACTGCGTAGACGTGTCCCCTCTCCCCTACCGTCCACCCTGCAGTGTGCCGTGGCTCTGCTGTTTGTAACCGTGTCCTCTGACGAGGCGCAGCCTCCACACAGACCCCACGTACTGCCTTGCTTACTCATTCCTGTCTCACTTGAGGTCTGGCCAGACCTGCTGTGTGCCAGTTGGCAGCCCCTCCGGGATTTCACCAGGGAACAGAGCTGTTCTGTAAGTGCTCAGCCAAATGTCCAGTGTCTAGCTGGCACCCACCTCGGGCCTCTCGGCTGGAGGAAGATGAGATCTTCTTGTCCCCATAACTTAGCTCTTGGACTCTGAGGAGGAGATATAAATGTCTGGGTTATCTGAGGACTTGTGCCGTTCTTCTGTAATCACAAGCAGTCCCTCTACTCCAGAGTGCCCACAGGTCATGGGGACCCGTGGCCCGTCCACGGACCCCGGGGCTGGCAGCTCACTGCAGGTGGTCACGAAGGGGCCACGTCTCAGACCTTCCTTCCTAGCCACCCCATGCTGGTCCCTCCAGCAGCACAGGAAGGAAGTGGTGCTTCCCAGAGGCGGAAGGGATGGTGGGATTTGACCTTGGCAATCCAGTATTGCTGGGAGGACGATGGCCGATGTCCTGGTTGGTCATCCCAAGTCCCTGAGCTGTCGAGACGTGTAGCTGAAACTGTCTTCTCATCCTTTACCATCTGAGGCTGTTTTGTCTGACTTCAGAGCCAGAGTGCCGTGATTTATCACTTAGTCCTAACAGTGCCGACGGAGCGGAGGCTCCTCACACGCTGGCCTGAGCGCTGGCTGTGGCTTGGATGTGAGGTGTCCCCAGAAGACAGTGCGGGCAGGTTTGGAGGAGCAGTGATTGGGTTATGGCCTTGTCCTGATCAGAGAATGACTCCTGGTGGGCCTGACTGAGTGGTGGCTGGAGGCAGGTGGGCCGTGGCTGGAGGCAGGGCTCACTGGGGCTGTGGCTGGGGGCAAATCTGTACCTGGACAGTGGGGTCTGTCTGCATCCTGATCATGACATGAGCTGCTTCCTCAGCCGCCCTCTCCCGTGTGTCCAGCCTCACCTCGAGTCCCCAGGGATGCAGCTGGCCTTCTCCAGACGAGGACCCCTGACACCGTGAGCCCCCAGCTCACTCTTCCTCCCCTGCTCTTGTGCTGGTTGGCCCTTTACTCAGAGCCGTGGAAAGCTGACCAAAACGGGCCTCTGGGAACGCCGTGGGATCCGGCCAAGGCCGGCCACAGTTTGCTGGCTCTTCGACTTTCAGAGCGAAGATGGACGCTGCCCCTCATGTGCTGGTCATTGGGGCAGGAGCTGCCGTCGCGTCTGCGGTGGACCCTGCATCCCCGGCCCTGCAGGGAGCTCAGGTGGCCACTGAGGACTCGCGGCTCCTTTCAGAGTCCACCTGGAGTGTGTTAAGTCTCCTGGTGCTGAGGAGGCTGCAGGGAGAGGTGAGGATGCGCCTCTGGGCCTCCTCCTGGCCGAGGTCTGGGCCTCCTCCTGGCCGAGGTCTGGGCCTCCTCCTGGCCGAGGTCTGTCACGGAGCGTGTGCCACCCCCGGGGCTCTGGAACAGCATGTCCCAGGTTGTCTGTGAAGAAGGGCCAGCGGTTTTCTTCTCCTCACTCTCCGTCCTCTGCAGTCGGCACCTTGGTAAAGCCCAGTAAGAGAGAGTCCCCGGGGAACGTGAAATTGAAGACGCAAAAGTGCGTGAGAACCGGGTCCACGGATGTCGGGTGGTGCGGTGGGCTGCGGTGGGGCGTCCAGGACTTTCCACGTTTCCCTCGCTCATCTCACCGAGTGGCAACGACGGGGAGGTCCGGGGACCGCACGTTGAGCAGCACTCTTAGGAGGCCCTGCAGAACCATCTTCGCCCAGAAAACCAGATGATGGTGGCCCTTCAGCCGCATGCCAGGCCCTTGGCGCCCGTGTGGACGGCGGTCAAGGTGCTCCCGAGGAGCAGCACTCTCGCCTCTTCCTGTGTGGAGGCTGCAGGGCCTGGTGCTGTGGTGAGGGAGGGGTGTGTGACCCAGGATGGGGACGGCGCAGTGCCTCCTGGGACTGAAGGCCCAAGACTCTGGGCAGCGGCCCGAGCAGGCTGGAGCCCGCGCCTGAGACCATGGGCAGGAGATTGCTGGCTCTCCTGGCTCGGCAGTCCACTCTGGTCAGGCTCCCGTGGTGGACAGAGCCCCACGCTGGGGATGGCTACAGTCTGGCTCCGCCTGCCGGCTCAAACCCGCCCCACCCAGAAACTCCTTTGGGCACCCAGTGGACTTGCCTGAGAGCCAGCCGTCCAGAAGGGCGCCGTCCCGAGTCGGCACCAGGACTCCTGAGATGTGCTGGTTCCTCCTCCCAGTGCTGGGCTGCCTCTAGTTTGAACCTCTCAACACCTTTCCTGGATGTGCCGTGGAGGCGGCCTCGGGATGCAGGGAATGGCCCCCTCTTTGGCTGCTCCATTCCAAGAGCGTCTTCCATTCACGCGGCTGTGCTGGCCACCACCACCCAGCCTGGAACCCAGGCCCACGCCGGCTCCTGGGACTGCGGTGCCCAGCGGCATCTCCCCGAGGCTCACTCTGCTGTGTCCAGCTGACCCTCCTTTGGCGTGTCTCAGTGGCCTTGCAACCTAGAATGTCCATGATGTCCTCTGTCCCATGCCCTCGCTGCTCAGAGCCTGGCCTGGTGCGTCTGGAGCTTTCCACGCTGCTCGTGTCTGATGCTCTTGGCATGTGTCAACCCGTTCTAGGAGGACGAGGTGGGCCTTTCACCAGCAAGGTGGAGCCAGGACCTGATTCTGACCAGCAAGTCAAGGCGCAGCAGAGCGGGGTCTGGTGAGGGCTGTTCACTGCTCCCAAGATGACACCTCGCAGCCGTGTCCTCCTGTGGTGGAGGGAGGGCTCAAGGGCGCAGGGGGCTCCCTGACCCTTTGTAGGGGTTCTGATCCCATTCGTGATGCCTCTGTCCCTGGTAAAATCCCTCAACCCTGTCACACTGCTCTCAGGTTCCGGCACGTGAATTTGCAGCGGGCACAGAGTCCAGCCATGGACCGCCCACCTTGGGACGCAGGAGGGTCGGGCGTGGGGGATGGTCACCTAACGGTATTCCCTATGAGTGCAGTGGCTCTGAAAGCCTCCGGGTGAGGAGCCACCTTGGAGTTCAGTTCAGGCAGGTTTCTCCTTGCTCAGGGCTCCTTCCTGTAACCCTCTGAGCTTGGGCTTCCCGGTCTGCTTGGAGGGAGGTGCGTCCCTGACCGTGGCTGCTCCTGGCAGCTTGCTAGGGAGTGCTCCCCTCTCCTCCTGACAGGGCTTCATTTGTCTACACGGACGGTTCAATCGCACACACTCTTTCCCACGGGACTGGGTGTTTGGGGTGCAGAGGTTGGTGAGCCGATGTGTGCCCGTGTGGTCAGCGGCTTTTGCTCAGAAGCTGACTGCTGGCCTGTCATGTGACCCTTTCCAGCAGAGCGGTCAGCCGGGGTGTGGGTTGGACGCGTTCTCTCGAGTGAAGCTTTATTACTTTGGCTGTAAGGTTTGTTTGGATCCAAGGCTTTGGATAGGCAGGTAAAAGGTGCTGCCGGGGGTCACCTAGAGGCTGCTGAGGGAGGGGCCATTCCTGGTGGGATGAGCTCTGAGCCCCTCACAGGCCTCGGTGGGCAATCGGAGCGGCATCTCCCAGGGGTAAGGAGGGATGGCAGTGGCTAGGATGACAGCTGGCAGCGTGGCTGGGGAGGGCTCAGGGCTGAGGGCGGAGCTAAAGCCACACGGGAGGCATCGACCCTGTGGCCTTCTCACAGCTGCCTGTGGACATCAGCCCCTGCTCAATGACCACGCCCTGGCCCCGGCCACAGGATCGGCGCCTTTCTCCACAGGCTAGTTCCCAGGTGCAGTTTCCCTTCAGTCCTGTTTGGTCTGAGTTAACCTGGAGAGGAGAGGGGGGATTGAAGCACCTCCCAGAGCAGGTTCTCGGCTGCGTTCATGGGCAGGAGTCGACCCGGGCTGCAGACGGCCCCTTACCCTTGCAGAGCTCCATCCTTCACGGCCAGCGTCCTGCTGTGGCGGCTGGCCTGTGGACAGAGCCGGGGGCCTGGACCGACAGGTGGCTCCTGCCTCAGCCCTGGGCCTCTTTACTCTCGGGACCCGGAGCACTTGTGAGAGTTGCCCCAGTTGTGACGAGTGAGCGCCGTCTCTGACAGAGCAGAGGAATCAGGAGGTGCAGCCTGTGTTGCAGGAGGAAAATCAGTTCATCCGTGGACATCCTGAGTTGGCCGAGGGCTTGCCCTCTGGGTGGAAATGACGAGGACGCTGTGGTTCTGGAACTCCTCCTCAGGAGCTGGCTCTGTGCTCTGGGTCCAGCCCTTCCCCTCGAGGACTTTCCTCTGGGAGCAGCTCTCACCCCAGCTGGCCAAGCTGTGTGTCTTGGGCTGGAGGGAGTGGGAGAAGTGGAGTCCTGCTAATGGTGGTGCAGGGAGCCTGGGCCTCCGTTCCAGCCAGCGCCAACACGCCCTGAGACAGGGCTCTCATCTGGAGTTTTCTGAGGAGTGTGTGAGGGACAGCAAGGTCTGGGTGCCCTGGTCATCCTCAGAGATGGGTATTCTCTCTTTCCCTGTGTGTTTATACCTTGTCACTCCGGAGGGCTCGGAGGCTTGCAGCTCACTGCAAGCTCACAATAGGTGCAAGCTCACAGTAGGTGCAAGCTCACAGTAGGTGCAAGCTCACAGTAGGTGCAAGCTCACAGTAGGTGCAAGCTCACAGTAGATGCAAGCTCACAGTAGGTGCAAGCTCACAGTAGATGCAAGCTCACTGGAGATGCGAGCTCACTGGAGATGCGAGCTCACAGTAGATGCGAGCTCACTGGAGATGCGAGCTCACTGGAGATGCGAGCTCACAGTAGATGCAAGCTCACTGGAGATGCAAGCTCACTGGAGATGCAAGCTCACTGGAGATGCAAGCTCACTGGAGATGCAAGCTCACAGTAGATGCAAGCTCACAGTAGATGCAAGCTCA
>JAJEJO010001489.1:497804-511420 GCA_020662805.1 Glaucomys volans | reverse complement strand
GATGCAAGCTCACAGTAGATGCAAGCTCACAGTAGATGCAAGCTCACCGTAGATGCAAGCTAATTGTAGAGCAGGCTTTAGTGCCAAAAGGGCCACTGCAGGTTACTTACCTGGAGTGTCAGGCATGTGTGGGGCCAGCTCAGGACCTAGCAGGGAGGCAGAGCCTCTGCTTGAGTGAGGGAGTGGCAGGCACTCAGCCCTGGTGTGCCCCAGCTTGCCTCAAGCTCTGCTGGGGAGCCGCTCCTGGCCTTTCCCTGCAGTCGGCGCCTGTGCTTGCTGCTGCTGGCCCTGGTCCCGCTCAGAGGGCTAACACTCTTCTCTCTGCCTTTTCTGGATGGAGGCAGATCCTGCATGTTTGGTGGTTCTTTCACCAAAACGGGGGGCATCCCTGGCAGCTGAGAGGGAGGGAGCCCCGCACCGTGGGACCCCTGCTCAAGCTTTCCCTTTTCTGGTCTTGGCGGGCTTTTCTGTCTCCCTACCACCCCTCCTGCCTCCCCTTTGCCTTGGCAGAGCCTCAGGCCTGGCTCGCGTGGTGGGAGCTGGCACGTCCCAGGGGTGGCCTCCAGCGCAGGAGCTGTGCCCAGAAGGCGTCAGTGGGCCCGAGGGTGCTCTGGCCTCCTGTGGGAGAACTGGGACCCATCTAGGTGCCACTTCCTTTCAGGCCTCAGGTGTGATTGGCATCTCAGAGCGGGTTGCACAGGAGCTGCTCGGGCGTGGGCCTCTGGGTCAGGTTGGGCGCAGTGTCTGAGGGGCAGACCCCGGGCCCATGGGAGGGGCTCTGCGTTTCCTGCTGGTCGTGAGTGTGGAGGATGGACACCAGCTTTCCCTGGGAAAGGGAGACTCGGGGTGCCCACAGGGCCAAAGCCTGGGGTCCAGCAGTCCTTCCCTAGGAGCAGGGGCGAGGTGACCTTGGGGTGAGGGAAGGAGCAGCTTCCCTTAGTGTCTTCAGCCTGTGTGACAATGGCCTGGAGAGTCAGGTGTAGAAGGACACGGCGGTCCACCTTTGCAACTGACGGGAAAGTGAAGGAAGACCTCAGAGGAAGGAGACATAGAGCCCAAGACCCTGGGGGCTGCTCAGGCCCTGGGGCCCTGGGGACACGTGACGGTCCCTCTGACGGTGCTGTTATTTCAATGACAACACTGGACGTCTGAAGATCGGTGGTTCTTGAGGAAGGACAGGAGGACCGAGTGAGTGACCCAGTGCTCTTCTCTGCCCCTCCTCTCGAGCAGGGAGAAGATGCCGTTCCACCACGTGACGGCCGGCCTGCTGTACAAGGGCAATTACCTCAACCGGTCCCTCTCCGCGGGCAGCGACAGCGAGCAGCTGGCCAACATCTCCGTGGAGGAGCTCGATGGTAAGAGCCCCTGGTGGGCGCCTGGGCAGCCCAGGGAGGCCTGTGTGGCCAGTGGGAGGCCACGGTGGGCGAGCTCCGGGCCTGGCCGTGGGGCCGAGGGAAGCTCAGACCTGCTTTTGCCTAAATGACCTCTGGGTGTGTCGGGGGACGTTGGTGCCTGGACACCGGTGGGGCGTGCTCTGGTTTCCATGGCGACTGCTGGGGAGAGGCGTGGTCCAGCCTCCGTCCTCCTCACCTGCAGGGTCGCCAGCCCTGTGCGTACCGTGGACACAGGCTGCAGGGCAGGGCCCAGCCCCATTGGTGGCCGGCTCTTGACGTGAGGCCCCGGTGCCTGGGACGCTGCCCAGAGGGGACTCATCCGAAGCCCTGTCCAGGACAGAACTGGAGAGCGGTCATCTTAGTCGCGTCTGCAGTAACACCGCAGCCCCGGCCACTGGGGACGTGGGCCAGGTGGGAGCAAAGCTGGGAGCACGGGCACCAGGTGCATCCTGGGACGGCGTCCCAGTGCATCCTGGGTAAACCAATCCCTCATTAAAAAGTAAAATCAAAAAGAGGGAGAGTCCCTGAGACCTGGAGCACGGGGACAGGGCCGAGCCTTGCCGAGGCCATGCCAAGTCGCTCCCGTGCTGAGGCCCTGCTCCCTGCGGCACCGCCTGCCTCTGGTGGGGCCCCAGATGACCACCGCCCGCGTGCGGGCCCGCGGTCCACGCCTGTGTGCAGCTGCTGGGCGCGATTCCTCCCGGTTCCCCGGGCAGCGGGGCCACACTCGCTGGACCGGGGAGGCGAGGAACCAGGGGCCAGGCTGCGGGGAGCTCCTCTTCTCCCGCCCGCTGGGTGCACGTCTCCCTTCCGGCCTTGCTTATTTTCACAGCTGCCGCAGGCCCTGCGGGTGGGTCCAAGGAGAGGCTTGGAGACACGTTGGTGACTAGGCTGCCACTGGGAGTGGGGACAGACACTCAGACCCCCAGGCATGGGCAGGTGGGCAGCGAGAGGCCTTCCCACCATTGGGAGCCAGTGCCGAGAGGAGATCAGGAGGCACGTGGGTGGGGGCTTTGCTCGTTTTGATTTAGTAGATCCTGCTGGTCACTTGCTAGCAGGGGGGATGGACCTCCCTGTGCGGGATCCGCTGAGCAGCCCTGGCCACGAGCACTGGGCGAGCCATTTGAACACTCAGGTGATGCTCCAGGAGGTCGGGATCACTGTGTGTAGAGCTCACCCACGGCTGTCCATGGCGGCTGTCCACAGGCCACTCCTCCCTCCCACTTCGCCCGACACTCAGGAGCTGGCTCTGGGAGACTCCTTGGAGCAGAGCTTCCTCTGTGTCAGCCGGGCTCTGCCAGTGACTGGGGCCCCAGAGGGGCGCCTCGCAGGAGGGCTGCTGGCTGGACTTGGCCTTCTCGTCTCACCAGGCGTGGACCTGGCTAGAGTGTCCCCAGGTCCCTGCCAGGCAGGGCAGTGAGTGGACACGGCTCGGCAGGTGCACAATGCGGGGAGGGTCTCTCGCAGCCCTGCAGCCCAGGCTGGGTCCCTGATCGAGGGTCACTGTGCTCTGTGGCTTGAGGCTGGCTGAGGAGGGTGCCTTGTCCTTCAGGAAGGTGACCTGGGCTCTTGGCCTGGAGAAGGGCCATTTCTTTTCTGACGGAAGATCTGCTCTCCTCACTTGTTTATTTTCCTGCCGAGGTGAGCACTGAGTGAGGTGAGCACTGAGTGAGGTGAGCGCTGAGTTACGCCGCCTCCTGCTTTGTCCCAAGCATCCTGGGCCCGGGGGCTGTGCAGATGTGCTCTGAGTTCAGAGCAGGCGGGTCCGACTCCAGCTGGCCAGACTCGTCAGATGGCCATCTGTGGATCGCAGCTCGGGAAGTCAGTTTCCAGGGTTTCAGTCCAGGTGCCTGAGGATCTGCCGCTTGGGCCACTCCTGCCTCCTTAGAGGACAGGTGGTGTGGCACAGGGCTGATGAGGTGGACACCAGTGGGCCTGGTGTGTTCCTCCTGGCCTGCCACCCTGGGCACTGGTGTCCACTGACACCGTGCTCACATGCTGCCCGCCTCCCACACCACAGCTGCAGCCTCCTGCCTGCACGCGGCCCAGGGGTGGCTTCATCTGGTCCCCATCAGTGACGGATGCAGGGACTGGAGACATCGGCAATGAGTGGTCATCCTAGAGTACAGGCCATCTCTAGCTGCAGTTCACTCCTGGCAAATTTCTGTTTCTTTAAACAAAGCTCAGAAGAGAATAATGCAAAGCTGAACAACGGTGGCCAGAGTGGAGTTGGACGTCTCCCAACCCCACACACCTCCGAGGACAGACTGATGGAGACGTTTGCGTGTTCATTCTGTTCGTTAGCCATTTGCTGTTACTATGATGAAATACCTGAGGCTGGGGACTTTATAAAGAAAAGAGGTTTATTTAGCTCTCAGTTCTGGAGGTTCCCAGAGCACAGTGCTGGCAGCAGTTCTCTTCTGGTGAGGACCTCGTGGACAGTGGTGTCTCAGAGGCAGGCACACCTGGGAGAGGAGAGGTCCCGATGAGATGAGAAGCTGGTGTCCCATGGGAAAGGCACCACACCTGCTGCCGTAGAACAGCCTGCCCTCGGGCCAGCCAGGGTGCAGGAGCCTGCCGTCCAAGGGCAGTGGCCTTTGTCACCCAATCACTGGCCACTGGGCTCAACTTCCTAAGCGTCCCCGGCTCTCAGGTGAGAACATGGGAACCGAGGCTCCGGCGCACACCGACTGGGAACCCCTTCAGGTCAGGTAGCCCCTCCCTCCTCCAAGGAGGGAGGTCCAGCAGGCGAGACCCTCACTGCCCTGCCAGGGAGCTCGCCGTCCCCCCGGGCGCTCATGTGGGTGCACCACCTGTCCATGGGGTCTGGTGCGTGGGAAGTGCAGCCTGCGGGATTTTATCAGACGCACGGATCAGGGTGGTTTTTTTTTCTTTTTTATGGAATGGGGATTGAACCCAGGGGCGCTCAACCACTGAGCCACATCCCCAGCCCTATTTTGTATTTTATTTAGAGACAGGGTCTCACTGAGTTGCTTAGGGCCTCGCTAAGTTGCTGAGGCTGGCTTTGAACTCAAGATCCTCCTGCCTCAACCTCCCAAGTGCTGGAATTACAGGCGGGCGCCACCGTGACTGGCGGATCATGGCATTTTTAAAGGTGCTTTGCTCCCTGCTCTCCATCCACTGATGTTGCAATTCCATCTTGGACTTAAATTCGCCTCCGTCTGGAGTGTGTTTCACTAGTAGGCGTCCCGTGGGTTGTTGTCCCTCTGCTCCTGGTGAGACCTGGGCCACTCCCTCACCCCTGGTGTCCCTCTGCCCCTGGTGGACCTGGGCCACTCCCTCACCCCTGGTGTCCGTCCTGCTCCTGAGGGAGGCCTGGGTGGGCTCCGAGTCCATCTTGCTGTTCCCTCTGTGTGTGTGTGTCCTCCCAGGCCTGGGTGAAGCCCTGGTGGGCCCTGGGCTGAGGGGGTTGGCGATGTGGCATCTCCACTGTGTGGAGGAGGTTCACCTCGTGCCCGGCTGCTGGGCAGGGTGGGTTTGGGGCCCCACTGCTCCTGTGCCTCGGGGTCCCCTGCCCCTTTGTCCTCCACCCCTTCTCTGCTTCCCAGTCCCAGGCCAGTTCCACGGTCAGTCAGCCTGGGGATGGTCTGGTTGTCGTCTCTGCCCCTCAACGGCCATGTGCCCAGCCTGCCGCGGTGCCCTCGGTCTCAGGGCTGCTCCCCGATGGCTGCCGGGTGGCCGTGTTGGGCAGTGGGTTGCCCGGGGCCGTGGCTCTGAGGAGACGGCTGCCCCTCCTGGGGGCACAGTGGTGGTGGCAGTGCCCGCTGTCCTCCGGGGTGTGGCGGCCATCTGCTGCACTCGCTGGGCGGCCTCACAACAGGCCTGGGCCTCCCTCCACGTGCCCTGCCCTCTCAAAGGCAGTGTGAGGACCCGCTGCTGCACACAGTGGGGATTTTAATTTGCGTCAAGCATGGCCTTTCCATCCTGGCCACCTCCTGCGCCCGTCCTGGGCTCGGCCACCACGCCCTGGCTCCCGAGCAGCCTGCCTGGCGTCGCCGTCATCCTGGGGACGTCGCAAGCTGACAGCCTTACCCACCTCCTGTCCTCCCTCCTGCGTCAGGAGGGGCCAGGTCCCATGCAGCGTCTCCCAGGTCCAGGGGTCCCTGGTGGCCAGGTGCTTCTTGGTCTCTGCTGTGGCCCCCCCCGCCCCCGCAGCGCCTCACAGGAGGCTCCCTGGCCCGCCGTCCCTGCTGCCTCTCCTGGGCCCACCCTGGGGCCGCCTACAGAGCCCCCTCCTCTGACCACGTGCTGGTGTCTGGGGCCAGGTCCCCGCCGCCCAGACCCCCGCGTCCCTCAGAGTTGACACTGAATCTCAGACGTGACGTCCACCCCATGTCCGTCAGGCTGGTCACTCAAGGTTGCTGCACGCTGAGGACACGCGTGTTCACAGCATTTATTCTTTACACGTGTGTGGGAAACGCCGCCCCCTGAGCCAGCTCACCTGCAAGGTCTCGGAGACGCAGAGAAAACACGCTCAGCATTGCTCACGTCGCGTGCAAGCGTCCACACCGACACGTGAGCGTGGTGCGTGTGAGCATGTGATCACGCTCTCCACCTGAGCTGCTCAGCCTGGGCGCTCAGGAGGCGCGTGCACACGCTCACCTTCCCGGTTCTGGAATGTTCCTTGGCTTCTCTTTAAGGTTCAGTCGTTAAGTCTGACGTGGAGGTGGGGCCCTCTCAGGTGGCCGTGTGGCCGTGGTTCACACTTCCTGTCCTGGGCACGCCCGTCTGCGAGTGTGCACGCGTCCCCAGCTGCTGTGGAGACCGTTGGGCGTCCCCTCTGAAGAGGGGGGACTCTGGTCTGGCGAGTAGTCGAAGGCCTGCTGCCTCCTTCCGGCTGCTTTGGCCAGAAATGCTCTCTGAGCACCGGGAGGCCAGGGAGCCCTGGAGTCTCAGCATTGGGGCCACCTGGCTGCCGTCCCAGCGGAGTCCGTGGAGCCCGCTCTGCCCTGGGAGGTCTTCACAGGCCCCTCAGGCAGGTGGTGCTGCTGTTCTTAACCCCGGCTCACAGAGGTGAGGCTGGAGAGGCCAGGCGACCTTGTCCAAGGTCACGCAGCATCTGATGGAACTGGGACTCGCCCGTCCTCTGGTCTGTGAGCCCAGGCTTTCTGCCTTGCTGTTCTGGCTCCTGCTTCCCACGGGACAGGCCTCTGGGCCTCCCTCTGCTGCTTGTCCCCGATGTGCCCGCACGTGGTCACTCTGTCAAAGGGCGAGAACCAGTGGCTGGAGCCCACATTCTGTGGGTGCGAGACAGAGGTGCCCTGTGGGGGGCACAGTGGGCAGGGCCAGCCCTGGGGCCACTCCTGGGGGTCAGCACTGGTCCCACCCCTGCCCCTTCGTCTGGGCCTCCTGTGTTTTCTGTTTCTTCTCCACCTCTGCGGGGTGGCGAGGGCCCCAGAGGCATGCCCACTGGCCTTTTTGGGGACACTTCCCTCTGATGGCTCTTGAGAGAGGGCTTTAAGGAGGCAGAAACGTCCCTGTCACAAGAGGAGACGCTCAGGGCTCTTGAGGAGGGTGGGGACTCCAAGTTCTGTCCTCCAGAGGAGGCAGGAAAACCTCCACAGGGGCCTCCGCATCCCCACCGAGGGGGAGCGCGGGAGACGTGGCTGCCTCCCAGCCAGGCACCAGCCTCACGCCTGCCTCTCTGCCTCCGGGAACCTCCTCCTGGACCTGGCCCGCCTTCCAGCCCTGGAGAGGCCGAGGCCCTGTAACTGAGGGAGGATCTCTGACGCCGTCCACCTTCAAGGCCGGCTGCACAGAGGCCACTGGCCGAGACTCCGGGGCTTCCCTGCGTTGGGTTCTGAGAAGGCGTTTGGGAGCTGTGGCCAGGAGGGACCTGCCCGGCCTCTTCCTCCCCGTTCCGCTTTGTTCCTTTGTGATTGATATTCTGCCTGCGTCCAAAACTCACGGAGACGCTGGCCATGGAAGGAAAGAACAAAGGCCGCTGGGCTAGAAATAGAAATGCACACGAAGGTGGAGGGGACACCTCCACTACGCGGGCCCTGAAGGAGCACTATCTGAGCCCCAAGCTTCCCGTGGGTCGAGGAGAAAAGGTAAACAGGGAACACCTGGTTCTGAAGATGGCCTCAAAGGGTCCTTCCTAGGAAGTGGTTTCCCAGCAGTGTGCCCTTCACCCATGATCAAAATGCCAACCATGTATTTCCTATTGTTATTCCAGATACACTGATGGCATTCACCTTATCTTCCTCTCAAATGTCTGAGGATTTTTTAAAAAAACACTTTTCTTCCTAAAAGTGGCTGGATAGAGGCAAATCTCAGACAAAAATGTTCCCATCAGAATTTCTGGATGCAGAGAGACAAGGGTGCCTTGCAGTCCAGAGAGGCTGGCAGGCGCATGGTTCTAGGCTCCTGTTTCCTTGGTTCTGATTTCTAAGAAACTGCCTCAGATGGCGGGCGGAGACGAGAACTCGGTGTGTTACTCAGTTCTCTGTTACTTAACAAAAGAGCTGAGAAAATCAACTTTAAAAGAAAAAAAGATTAGTTTTGCTCATGGTTGCAGAGGTCTGTCTACCGCTAGCTCTGGCTTTGGACCTGTAGTGAGACAGCACATCATGGCAGGGACTGTGGTGGAGCTAGCCGCTCACCTCCTGAGGGAGGGGAAGCTAAGTGGAGAGAGGAAGAGGCCGATGTCCCACAGTGCTGGTTGAGTGCACGTCCCCGATGACCTGCAGCCTCCCCTGACACACCTCTTCCAGGTACCTGACACCTTCCCAGGGCAGCTGGTGGAGACCCAGTCCTCACCACCTGTCTCTGGGGGAGTTACAGGGCCACACTGCAGCGCCAGAGGGAGAATTCAAGGGCCTGCGGCACAGAGCCCGGGTGACAAGGACACTGCAGAGCAGGGCTGTGACGGGAGCCCGGGTGACGAGGGCACTGCAGAGCAGGAGGTTCCAAGTGTCATCACGAAACGACCTTGGAACTTACCCATGGAGCAGTCCTGCTTCCCGAGTGGCTGTTGGGGTGACGAGGCCCCATGTGCCTCTCCAGCTGGTGGACAGAGTCCACCTGGAGTGGACTGCAGGTACCGTCCACCCTGGTGCTGCAGATGGTCCTCCCGACCCCTCATCTGGATGTTGCCCCTCTGGGCTGACCTCCTGGAGGTCACTGGGAGCAGCAGGTTGGATGGTTTCCTGGGAGGACTCAGGTGTGACACTGGCCCAGTGCTCTGGCAGGTGGCCCTGGTCCTGCCCTGCTGCAGCTCATTTCAAGCAAGGGTGAGTTGGGACCCCCAGGGAAGGGACGGGCCTGCTCCATCAGGACACTCGTCCCCTTCTGTGATTGCCAGCAGGAAGGGTGGGGTTGACATCTGGCCCTGGGTGCCCGCGGCCACTGAGCACACTGCCGGCCGCTGGGTGAGGCAGCTGCTGGGCTCCTGCTCGGGCCTGTGAGTCAGAGCTCGGAGGTCTCCGTCAGGACTGACCACGGCCTCTGCAGGCTTGAACCGGGGAGGGGGTCCACTCGCATACTCAGTGACTGTGGTTGGCGTCCCCTGTCCCCTGCTCGAGGGCCCGTCCAGAGGCTGCTGGGTGGCTTCTTGGCAGGGTTTGCCTTCCCTCAGAAAAGGTGGCCTAGGGTTCCGTCTTGGATGTCAGCACCGTCACTTCTGCACCGTCGTCATTAGAGGTGAGTCACTGAGCGCAGCCCACGCTGGAGAGGAGTGTCTCTGGGAGGCAGGAGGCCCACCGAGGTCGAGGCCTATTTTAATCCACCAGCAGCTTTGCAAACCCGCTTGGGGTGACTTGAGTGGAGCTCCCGACAGGCGCGGGGAGTCACCGAACCCTGAGGTGGCTCTTGGCGTTTCTTAGGAGAAGGAGACCAGTTCCCAACCCTGGAACCGAAGCTCGTGTGGTCAGGGATGGAGGGACTCTCAGGCGTCACTCCTGGGCTCTGGCACGGGCGTGCCCCGCGGCTGCTGCAGGGCAGGGAGCACTTCCCCGGGTACCCTTTCTTCTGTGGTGACCCCTGTCATCTGGGCACAACGGTGTCCAGCATGGAGACCGCTGCCTGGTCTCCTGGCGAGCTAGCTGTTGCTGGGCGTTGGCTCAGGCCAAGGACAACTCTGCCCCGGCCACTCGGGCTGCCCTTCCTCCCTCACTCCCGGAGTGGCCAGCTGACACTGAGAGGAGGCGAGGCGTGCTGAGGTGACAGTGGGGACTGGGTGGAGCTCGGCACAGGGAGGAACCAGCCTCCCCCTCTGGCTCGTCCCTCCAGCTAACCGTAGGCTGTGGCTCAGCGGTGTGCACACCCGAGGCCCACGCCTCACGCTTCCTTCCAGACATCCTGCTGTTGCACTTGAGGAGGTGGCGGTGGAGCCTGGGGTGCAGAGGTGGAGCTGCAATTGGGGAATCGTGTGTCCTTTTGCACACATGCCCATGCGCACACGCGCACACACACCGTTTTGAATTCCACTGTCGGCACGTGAAAGGAAGCAGTTTGGCAAGGCCAGAGGAGTGGCGCTGGCAGGCAAGGCCAGGTGGCACGTCCTGGAGGCCCCAGAGGACCTCAGCTCTGGGGCACGGGTCCCATCTCGATGGCAGGGCCCAAGGGTGTCATGCTTGTCCCCTGGCTCAGAGTGGCTGACAGGTGACGCCAGGTCTGTGATGAGAGGTCCCTGGAGGTGAGCTGGTGCTCCTGGTGTGTCATCATTCCGAGTCGAGTGGGAAGAGCGTGCGGCAGGAGAGCCAGGGACGGCGTGGCCTCCGCGTCAGGCGACCTCTCAGGGCTCGCGAGGTGGGTCCCTCCCTCTGCAACGTGGAGCTGGGACGCTCCCTGGAGCAGCAGAGTGAGCCCTGCTGTAATTCGGCTCGTCCTGGTACCCACGCGGTGACAGCATCGTGACTATCGTTAGTGTTGATTTTTATGACACGTCATCAGGACAGGACACCCCACAGGACTGTCCTGCCCACGATGGCTGAGTAGCAGCTCTGGAGAGGACCCAGGGTGCCCTGCCAGCATCCTGCCCACTGTCCTTTCAGGGCAGGCCCTGCGGGGTGTCAGCACCCTGCCTGGACAGTGTGCAGCCCATGGGGGATCTGGACGCCCATGGTGCTTCTGGGTCTCGGTGCCAAGCCTGTGAGGACCTCATTCCTGCTCCCCCACCCGCATGGGCAGGGAGGAGAGTCTACATTGCCACGAAAGCAGAGGGAAGGACCCAGTGACACCGGCGTCCACACTGGGGTCCACTTGAGGGTGAGGGCCAGGACCCTGGGCCCTGGCTCTGAGGCGGAAACTTCTCTGGTGGCTGGAAATCGGGTCTTCCCAGCCTGGCCGTGGCACAGGTGCTGTTGCGCCCACGAACCTCCTTCCAGAGCAGGCGCTGCCTCCCACCATGGGATGCACCCAGTCGTAGGGGAGGTGGTCGCTGGCCGGCCAGACCTGACCTCCCTACGTGAGGGGCACTGGCAGCTGTCCATGCCCCACACCAGGCAAGGACTCCCGCCCCTTCTCCCGGGGCAGGCCAAGGTCTCCCTGTGTCCACGGGGCTGCTCCAGCTCCTGCTCCTCCCGTGGCTGGCCCTTCCCTCGGGGTAGAGACCTGACCACCATAGCTTTGCAGGCTCCCCCTCTGCACCTGGACTGCAGGGTCCATGGGGACTGAAGCTGAGAGCCCAGATCTCCCTCACCCTGACGCTGAGGAGGTGGCTCTCCCCAGGTGTTTTGGAATGCTGACTGGCGCGGTCCTGAGTGCCGGCCACCCTCCGGATCCTGAGGTCTGCAGGCTCTGAGGGTCACTCAGGACGGCCACCAGAGCCCTGCAGAGCGGGAGTGGGAGGGATGGAGACCGGAGCCCTGAGTGCTGGGTTGGAGTTTCAGTCTGGGGTATGCAGGGGCCCCGGTGGAGGGCGAGGGGCCGACAGTGTGAGCGCTCAGATGCCTGGAGCTCTGCCGGCCAGGTGGTCCGCGCCCTGCACTGCCCCAGCCTCCATCCCAGCGGCTGGGACTTCAGGGAGCCTGTGCTTCCTCTGCTCACGATCCGGCCGAGTCACAGCCTCTGTCGTTTGGGGACAGGAAAGTGTCGTCTCAGTGTGCTTGAACCCCTGTATAGGTCTCACGGGGCGCAGGGGTCTGGTGCGCCTGCCCGTCTGAGGTTATAAAGCCGCGGACAGCAGAACCAGACCCCCGAGAAAGTGCGCACCTAAGGCTCGCTGCCCAGCCTTCCCGCCCTGTGTCTGGCAGACGTTCAGGGCCATCGGGTGGGCGTGCCCCGCCGCGAGTGGGCGTGCCCTGCCGCGAGTGGGCGTGCCCCGCCGCGAGTGGGCGTGCCCCGCCCGGCAAGGCCTGTTGAGAAGCAGCGGGAGCAGCCCAGCGGAGTGCTGGAGCTGAGTACCTGAGTTCCGCCAGTGTGGACGGGGTCCGGCGCAGAGCGCGGCAGATGCCAGCCGAGTCAGAGGGGCTGAACCTGTTTGATTCCCGCCTGGTCACTGAGACCGGCGGAAATGCAGGCACGGGGTTGTGCGAGCGGCTGTGCAGGGGCAGGGAGTGGTGTGAGGTCAGAGGGCAGCGAGTAATCAGGGGCGGGCGGCAGAGCACTCGGAAGGTTCCAGAAGGTCTGAGCACCGAACTTGGTTTGAAGGGGAGGTTTTCGCCCAGTGGCTATGGGTCAGGCCCTGCAGGACGGAGGTGGCGGGGGGCTTCAGACCGGCCTTGTAAGCTCCTTCTGAAGCAGCGCCGTCCAGCAGGAGCGAGGGACCCCACGAGTCCGTCATTCTGTCTCCAAGAAGCCCGTTATGCTCGGAAGTGACGGGATCTCTTCCTGGGGTGTGGGGAGCTGACCGCAGGCCCCGGAGACAGCCCTGGGGCGGCCAGAGGTCCCTCTGGAGCCTGCGTCATTGTGGCCACAGTTGATGGTCACTTGATGGACTCGTGCGGCCTGTGGCTGGAACAGAGGGGCAGAGTTCGTGTGCTGCCTTCTCCTTGGAGGCTGGGCTGCGGGTGCGGAGCCCGGGCCACAGCGTAGATCCCTGCGCTCCCGGTGCCCGCCGTCCAGCGTGTCTGCGCAGCGGTCAGGTTCAGCAGGCAGTGGAGCCCAGGGAGATCCTTGCTGAGCTTGCCAAGTTCCTGGGGGAGAGTGAGCTGCTTGTAAGAGCCGCACTCCAACGTCAGCTGAGACCTGATGTCCGGGGTAGCAGAACCTCCGGCCCTGCTGCCTGGGCTTGCGTTTTGCTCCCGGTCCCGCTCTCTGGGCCGTGTGCACCACTTGCCCACAGGAGGGGACCCCTGAGGGCTGGTGGGTGGCTTTGGCAAGGGGGCAGAGCTGTTCTAAGCAGTGTCCCATCTTGGCGTGGAGGACAGGTTGGGAATGATAGAAAGGCCCCACCATTGGGTTTCTGCCCCTTGAGCCCTGACTACCCGCCCAGTCACCAAGGGGATTAGGACGTAGACACCTTGGAAGACGCTGCCAGGGAGCTCAGGAGAGTCGAGGTCTTCCTGTGACACACAGCAGCCACTGAGCTTTGCTGCCTCTGGTCACCACCTGCTGGCCTGCGGGTGGTGGTGGTGGGGTGGCAGGACACCAGGACATCACAGGGGGGTTGGAGGGGAAGCCAAGGGGGCTGAGACACCTGTTGGATGGTGAGTTTCGAGAGGACAGTTCCTGCCGCTCGGGTCCTTGCACACGTTCTCTTGGAAGTTTGTTTCTGAGTGGGGCAGGTTCTGGGTGCAAGGACAGAAGCAAAGAGGTCGACTACTGAAGATGAGTTTCAGCGTGCCCTCGTGGCCACCAGGGCCGCTGCTTTCCTCTGGTGCGTCTCACGTGGGATCGTCATCGCAGGTGGCAGCTGGGTGTTCCTGGAGGTCAGCAACGCACATGGGGCTTGGTCTCTCAGGGGCGTTTCTTGGGCGCTGTTGGCTGGACCTTCCCCACGTCCTGCATGCGTGTGACCTCCCTGTGGCTGCCCATGCGGGGGCACGAGGTGACTCTGGGAAGGACGTAGACACCTTGGAGGACGCTGCCAGGGAGCTAAGGAGGACAGGGAAGGCCCCTTTCCTTCCTGCCTTAGGTCGGCATCTGGGCATCTCCCGGGGCTCAGCTGGGGGCTGATGCTCTTTAATCAAGCCACACGACACGCCAAACAGTACCTCGCATCTGAGGAAGCCAGCCTCCCGCGCCATGCTGCCCCCGCAGGCTGCGCTCACCTGATGGCCTGGGCTCTCTGTCCTCTGACCTGCCTGTTCTGTCTGC
>JAJEJO010001489.1:481620-497794 GCA_020662805.1 Glaucomys volans | reverse complement strand
CTGACCTGCCTGTTCTGTCTGCTGTTCCTCACTGTGATTTCAGGGCTCGGGTCCCAAGGTCCAGGTCGCCTGCCTCTCTGGTCTGCACTCAGGCCTCCCGGGGCCTGATCTCTCCCTGGCTCCCTCACTGGAATGAGGACCCCGACTCCCGCTCTGGCCAGGAGAGCAGGATTCAGGGCAGTGGGTGTTTTCCAGGTGTTCCCCGAGAGGGCGCTGCAGGGGGCTTCCAAGCCATTGGTCTTGCCAGCCCACCAAGAGCTGCCCCATGAAGCTGCCCCATGAAGTCCAGCTTCGTGCCCGTGGCAGAGTCCCTCTTCCCCACGTCAACTGAACTGTGTGGAATCCTAGGACAGGGTCAGCCTGTCCCTGGACAGAGCCCAGGAGCACTGCCTTTGGAAGGGTGCGGCTCCCGCTCGCTGGCCTTTCCCAGCACAGATGTGCACAAGCAGCTGCCCGCGTGACCCTCGGGGAGACCGGAGGCCCCCGTTCCCCTCCAGCAGTGAGTGTGGCTCACTCTGGGACGCTCCGTTCAGATCGCCCCCATCATGGAGTTTGGGGTGAGGCTGGTGTTCCCCACCGTTACCCAGGAGGGAGGAATCTGCAGTCCTGGGCTCCGCGCCCGGTGCGTGCAGGGGGTGGGTGCTGCTCGTGTCTCTGCCGCTGTCTCCTCACTGCAGGGGGCTCCATAGCGGGTGTCCCGTGACCTCCCCCCGGGGGCCCACCCTGTCCTGTCAGTTTCTTCTCTGGGTGGTCTGGCGGTCTCTCGGGTCCCCTGAGCTCGGCGTGTTCGGGGCTGGGCGTGTCCTCTGTTCTTTCGGCCCCGTAAACCTGCCAGGCGTCCTCACTCCCCTCAAGCTGCTGATGCACGGCTGTGCTGGTCAGAGGCACGGCCGCAGCAACCGCGAGCCTTCGGAAGCACGGCCTGCCTGCCACCGTCCGAGGTGGGGTGACTGCTCACCCCTTTTATCCCGGTTTTTCTGACACTGGAGCGTGGGGGTGGCACATGCAAAGGTGGGTCCTTTGGATCCTGGGACCTGGCCCTCGGGAGGACCCACCCTGCCCGCTTGCCTGTCCATCTTCCAGGTGGTGCGAGTGCAGGTGTGTGAGCTGGGCGGGGATGGCCAGAGTCGAAGAGGGTGCTGGTGGTCACTTGGCTTTTGAGAATCACACAGCTGAGTTGGGGAGGCGAGGCAGCAGTCCCCTGGGCAGATGTTTGTTTTTTTTGGTACCGGGGATTGAACTCAGGGACACTTGGCCACTGAGCCACACCCCCAGCCCTATTTTGTATTTTATTTAGAGACAGGGTCTCACTGAGTTCCTTAGGGCCTCATGCTAAGTTGCCGAGGCTGGCTTTGAACTCGCAATCCTCCTGCCTCAGCCTCCCAAGTCGCTTGGATTACAGGCGTGTGCCACTGTGCCCTGCCCCTGATCAGATTTGATGACAGTGTCAGACCACAGGAGGACATCACAGGCCTAGAGTTGCCGGGGACTGGAGAGCTTGCCACATCTTCAGGGACATGCCAGCTCCCCGATACGTCTCCAGCCCCTGTGGCCTTGCCGTGAGGGTCGCTGTCGCACCCCTCCCACCTCAGTGCAGGGAGTGGGCTTTGCTGGTGGCGCTGTGAGGGTCGTGGGCAGGCCTGCGCTGGGCAGTCATCCCTTGGCACTGCTCTTCTGTGCTGCCCGTTCCTTTAGCAGCGCCCTGGGAGAGCTCAGTCGTCAAGGCAGCCCTGCAGGTCGGGGTGCTTGCTCTGTCTCAGGTGAGCTCTCAGTTGTGGTGCTTCTGTGCAGCGACGTTAGCGGATGTGACGGGACCCCCGGCGGTAGCAGCCCGGGCTGCTGCTTCCTTTCCGTCCACCGGGGAGTCCTCACTGGGCAGCGCTGAGGTCCAGGACTGGGGCACATGGAGATGAAGTCAGGGCTGGTCTCTGTCCTCAGCAAGTGGGGAAGACGAGACGCTTGGACTTTATACAACAGAGGAAGCAGCGTTCGGGTGTCACAGGCCACCGGACCCTGGCTTGGCGGGTGTCACTATGGGAGGTGGCTCTGTGGCAGATAGGAGCTGATCTCGGGCTGAGTCTGACCTCAGGGAAGCTTGCTGTCTTCTGCTGACGTCTGTTAGGGTGTGGATGGGAGGTGTCCCAAAGCTCCTGGGCCGATGCAGGAATATTCAGAGGTGGCTGATGGGAGGTGGCAGCTGTGGCTGGAAGAGTCCATCCCAATGAGTGGACTGGTGGGAGCTGTGGGCGGGTGGGGCGTGGCTGGAGGGCTGGGTCACGGGGGGCTGCCCTGGGAGATGCGCCTTCTCTCGTGGCCCTTCCCGCCCCACCCACTCCCTGGCTGCCGTGTCCTGAGCTGCTCCCTCCTCACACCCTCCGCCACGATGTGCTGCCTCGTCCTGGGCTCTGAGCAATGGAGTCGGCCGTCTGCCGACTGAGACTCTGAAACTGTGAGCCCCAAATAAACTCGCCCTCCGTAAGTTGTTCTTGGTGTTTGGGTCTCAGCGATGGAAAAGCCCACGCAACCTGCAGGGCCAAGACCCCGCCTTGCTGTTGCTGCCCCTGAGGGTCCCTCCCCAGGCTGTCCAGAGTGGGCGCCTGCCCATCTCAGTCCCCCGTTCGCATCCCTGGTCCTGTCCTTGTCACGCTCCTGCCCCTGGCTTCTGTCTCATGACAGGAGACGCCTCTTCCCCTGTGACAGGTCCCCTCCCTGCAGAGCCTTCCCCCTCTGCCCAGCCCATGCCCCATTGTCCATTCTCTACCTGCCCCTCTGTCCACTCCTGGGCGGCTCCTCAGGCCTGGGATTGTGCTCCGGGGGCTCCTGACCTGAGACGTCTTCCCTCTGCCGTCTGGCCAGGCTGCGCCGAGTCCCTTTCCCCCCTGGGTGCTTTGTAAGAGTCCGTCTGGTCTTCCCCCTGCTCCGCCTCCCTAGCGCTCCTTCCAGGGTGTTGAATCAGCCCTGGGGTCACAGGGTCTCCTCGGAACCCCTCTCCCCAGGTCCTTGCCCTGTCTCAGGCTTGCTTCTTCCGCTCTTCTGACTTCTGAGCTCACTGCTCAAGTTACTTCCTCTGCTTTTCTCCGAGTTCCAGTGCTTTCTTCCTGACCTTAGTCACCTTTGACATTGATCTCGTGTCCCCAAATGGTATTTTTAGTTCTAACTGCAATCCTAAGATTTTGGCCCCAAATTTGAACCCCTTGTTAGCGGCTGGGTGTTGGTGCATGCTTGTAATCCCAGCCACTTGGGAGGCTGAGGCAGGAGGATCTCCAGCAACTTATGAGACCGTCTCAAAATAGAAAAGAGTGGGGTTGCCTGGGTGTAGCTCAGTGGTGGCTCCATCTCCAGTACCAAAACCAGGCCCTTGCTTGAGTCTTGGTGATCCTCCCTCCTCTCGGCACCCCGCTCTCCTGGCCCCATCAGTGATCTCCTTGTGACCCCGCCAGGATGGCCTCTGTGTCCCCCTGACTGTTCCCCCTGGACCAGACCTGCTGCTGGTGGCCAAGCCCCTGTGCTGTGTCTTCCCAGGGCCCCTCACAGTCGTCCCTCTCACACCCTCCACCTGCCTGGCCCTCATGCGTCCCCTGCTGTCCTGCCTGGTCACCCGCTTGCTCCCTCCTGCCACCTAGCACGTCCACCCTGCTGAGACCTGGACAGACAGGAGGGCTGCTCTGGCTTTTCCCTCTTCCCTTACCCCCGCTGCAGTCCAGGCCACCCACAGCGTGGCACCCGCCTCGGGCCCCCACGGCTGCTGGGCCAAACGCTACACCCCTAGTGGCTGAAGAGGATGCGGGACATTGCCCCCCAGTTCTGTGGGGGGGCAGTGGGAGGTGGGTCTGCCTGGTGAGCTCACGTGGGCAGGGGCTTCCTCCTGGGGGTTCCTTGCTTCTGGGGAGGGTGCCGTCTCCCTCCTCTGGAGGCGGGGCTTGCTGCCTGGCACCGCAGCTGACCCTCTGACCCTCCTGCTCCTCTTCCATCTTTTAAGAACCCCGGGGATTGCACCAGACCTGCCTGGATAATACCAGCAGCGTGCTGTCACCTCCGATGGCCTCTGCAGGTCCCTTTGCCATGCAAGGGGACACCTTTGCAGGTTGGGGGACAGACACGAATGCCGTCGAGGAGCATCCAGCCTTTCCTCTGTGGTCACTTTCCCTTGTTCTCAATTCTGTCTTTTGTGCTGGACAGATGACAATGGGCAGGGACGTGGGAGCTGGGGTCAGTGAGGGCTCGCTGGGCGCTGCGCGGGACCACGTCAAGCCCACGCAGTAGCATCAGTTATGCTGGTCCCAGACTGCGGTGAGGGAGCGGCCCCGGGGTGGGTCCCTGAGGCCACGCACGGAGGAGGACTCGGCTCTCAGGAGGTGGTTCTGCAGAGGCAGAGTGCACACGCACGGAGCCCCCGCCGGGTGCTGCGCTCAGTGACCGTGAGAGCTCCCCGTCGGGTGCTGTGCTCAGTGACCGTGAGAGTGCTGCTGTGCGCACCCAGCCCCGTCCAGGCCTGGATCCCGTCTGTGACCCCAGAAGGTCTGCAGGACGTTCCAGCCCAGGGGGACCAGGCGCTCAGAGTAACTGTCCTCCAACGGGCGAAGCTCAGGGTGTGATGTCCTCAGAGGGGTGGGGGCGTCGGGCAGGAGAGAGTAGGGGTTCTCCGGCCCCTGGGCACCGCTGTGCCTCTGCCCAGCTATTTAGATGCAGAGGTAGACGCGGACACCTCGTGCATCGTTGGCAGGGCCGCCCTGCGTCAGTCACCCCAGCGCTGGACCTCACGCTGGGGAGCCAACAGGGTGTGAGGAAAGTGCTGGTGTTGGGCTCCGTCCAGCATCCCGAGCCTGTCGGGAGCGTTCAGCTGCCGTGGGCAGAACTCCGACGTGGGAGGACAGGTGGGCGGAAGTCAGAGTGGGGATTGTGCAGAGTGAAGTCACTCGGGAGAGGGCCGGGCCCCCACAGAGTGTGGTCAGGCTGACCAGAGACCATCACCCTGGCACCGTGGCAGGGCTGGTGGGGCTGGCCCTGCATGTGGATGCCCCGCTGCTCCTCTGGTTTCGAGCTGGAGGGTCCCCAAGGCCCCTGGGTAAGGCTTGGGCTCCAGGGCGGCAGTGCCCGAGGAGCGGCTTGGGGAGGTGAGTGGGGCGTGAGGCCTGACCCGGTCAGTGCACTCAGCCACGATGGAGTGACGGCTGGAAGGACTCGGGGCAGGCCGTGGAGACTGGGAGTGGGACCTAGTTGAAGGAGTGGGTCCTGGGGGGCTGACCTGGGGACTGTGTCTGTCCCCTCCGCCCCCTCTGCTCCCTGGCTGGGGGACGGTAAGCAGCTGTCCCCCTCCACACCCTTCCACCATGAAGTCCTGCTGAGGCACTGAGCCTCTGAGAGTGAGCAGGAGTCTGCCCGCCAGCCGCTGGCTCTCAGGTGTTCCTCCCAGTGACGAGACCTGGCTGGCACTCCTCCTAACAGTGCGGAGACTTCTGTTCCCTCTCGTCTCTACGTGGGGGACATGTGGGTGGTGATGGCGACCTTCCTCCAGTCCACGCCAGCCCCGAGAGCGTGGGGACGGTGGAGGCGGACTGCCGTGGTGTGGACGGCCGAGCTGGCCACCGCACGTGGCTGCCTCCCCCTCCCCCTTTCCCTTCCTGCATGTTAGGGGGAGGACCTGAGGCAGAGGTGGGAGGAGGAAGGACCCTGTCACTCAGGGGCTGCTCCCGTGCTGCTGTGCCTCGAGCTGTGTCCCTCCGCGGAGGTCGGCGGTGCCCTCCTTCTGCAGACTAGGAAGTGGCTCCTGGAAGAGTCTCGGCTTTGTGGGCCGATTTCCGCCGCAGCCCCTGCACACTCCCCGGGGCCCCGCAGACATGTGCGCGGAGTCGAGTGCGCTCCGATTCCCACGCGGGGCTCGCCAGCCTGCAGACGGCTGAGTCTGGGTTTCCCGTAAAGGGCGCGGCAGCAGGACACACGGCATGGTGCGACATTTCATGCCCTTTCTGTGGAGTCTGCAGAGCCTCCGAGACGGCACCCGGGCTTCGCTTTAAAATAGCTCGCACGCGGAGCGACTCCAGAAACGGGACTCCCTGTGATCTTCCCGCCCAGCGCTGGCCTTTGCACAGAAAATGGAAAGTGACCTCTTTCTCAGACTGGCTGCTTGTTTTGAAGGTGGATCATGGTCCACAGGGTGAAAGTCCCCTGCTGGCTCCTTTGGAAGTGGCCCTTGGGGGGTGCAACTTCCCCACCATCCCAGGGACTCTTAATTGCCACTCCAGGGTCGGGTCAGTTGGAGGATGAGCCAGGCAGCAGGGGGTGAGCGTGGGGCCCCGGACAGTGCCTGCACCTTGGTGGGTCTCTCTCATCGGAGCCAGCCGAGGGAGGAGGCCTCCCACGGTGGGAAGCACATCAAAGCGCGCTTGGCTGCCTCTGGTAATGACCTTCCATTCCTGCCGGGCACTGGGTTGGGCACGGGGAGGCCAAGTTCAGACAAGGCTGGGCTGTCCCACTCTGTGGAGCCGCTGACCCAGGGCTCCCTTCTGCTCCTGGGCTGACTCTTAAGCATGAGCAGTGGCAGTGGGCGGTGCCAGCTGGTCCCTTTTCCTCTGTCCTGCCCATCAGGACACTGTCCCTCAGGGAGCCTGGCAGCACAGCTCCCCCCCCGCCCCCTCCGTTCTGGACACACAGCTGAGCTTCCTCTGCCGCCGCCACCTCTGGGGCCGAGGAAGGGCTGCCCTCGGGCTTCCTCTCACCAGTGTGCAGGGCTCCGAGCTCTGCAGTCCTGGGGGCAGTTCTCCCTCCCCTCTGCCTGACCGTAGCTCACTGGAGGATGTCTTCTAGGAAGGCCACTGTTCTCCTTGTGCCCCTGTCCTCCCTGCCCATGTCCCCTGCCCACCAGAGGCAGTAGCCAGCCAGTGCCACTCCACCCTGGAGCCAGCTCTGATGGGGTGTCTAGTGTGCCTGGCTCTCCTCGGCTCTGCCTCAGGGAGCGGGTGAAGGGTCTGAACGTGAAGGTGCAGGAATGGAAGGGATCTGACCACTGCCATCCTCTGAGAACTTGCTGTCCAGGGAAGGACACGAAGACTGGAAAGGTGTGCGTCCCCACGTGCCCTGGCCAGCAGGGAGCTTGGCCCCTTGCCTTGCCCAGTCCCACTCACGAGCCACGTGTGCCGGGCCACGCCTGCAATGCCAGCTGCTGGTGAGGCCGAGGCAGGGATCGCACGTTCAAGGCCAGCCTGGGAACTTAGTGAGGCCCTGTCTCAAAATAAAAAGGACTGAATCTTTAAAAAAAAAAAAATTTTTGTGGTGCTGGGGATGGAACCCAGGACCTCTCGTGTGCTAGGCAAGTGCCTTACCACTGAGCCGCACACAGTCCACCTGCAGACCAGAGTCCAGTGGATCAAGAAGAAGTGGTGTGTGTGCACCATGAGGTTCTGCTCAGCCGTGAAGAGGGACAAAGCCGTGGTGGTTGCTGGTAAATGGATGGAACTGGAGATCGACGTGCCGAGCCACAGGAGCCAGAAAGTCAAGGGCTGAATGTTTTCTCTCACAGGTGGAAGTCAGAGGGCTGGGGCAGACCCCATAGACACAGGGAAGATGAGTGGATGCAGGAGGACTGGGAGGAGGGACGGGGTGGGAGCGCAGCATGGATCAGCGGAGTTGTGCTGTGTACGTGAGTTAACACGCCAGTGGGTCCCACCTCCGTGTGCATCCGTGCAGCGCCAATTACAAATAAATGGGAGGAAGACCAGCAGGGACAGGGAAGATGATGGGATGAACCCCAGGGTGCGGCACTCGCCTCCCCCGTGAGGCCTGGGTTCTACCCGCCGGGGCACACGCACCGAAAATACCCATAAACCAAGGAAGCGTGAAATCACTGCTCATTTCCATACTTAATGGCACCTAGTCTCTCCGGTGGAGCTGTTCCTTTGTTTTTGTAAGGCAAGGTGGTGAGAGCTCTGCCCCCCGCGTCCCCGTTGGCTGGGCCGCAGTGCTAAATCCAGCACTGGAGGTAATGATCAGGTCGCTCCCGGGGTCTGGCGGCGACTGCTTCCTGCCCCCCCTTCTCCTCCTCCCCCTTCACTTTCTTATTTTTAATTCTCCTTTTTGGTGGATTTAGTTTTATAGAGGAGATCAAGTCTTTGAGCTTTGGGAGGAACCAGGGGGAGAAGCCTTAATAAGGTTTTCTGGCCCGTTCCTCCACCTCCTTCCTCCTGCTCCTTCCTGCACTTCCCCAGGGACGCTGTGCTCCTGGTTACGTAACTCACTTCACATTCAGAAAATAAGCTCCTTGCGTTGGTCGGACTCACTTCAGTGCGGAGTGAGGGGCCAGGGTCACGTTCTGCCCCACAGGTGACTGGGGGGTCCGGGAGCAGAGCTCAGCAGAAGGCACCGCGGTGGGGAAATCCGTTGGCCTCACTCATTCCTTCCTCTCCTGCGGGCACTCAGCTTCCTTCCCAGCGTTTCCTGATCGTGAGCAATGCTGCCTGAGCTGCTGGGGAACATTTTGCCTCTATCTGTGATTATTTTTTAAAAACCTAGAACTCATACGAGTGAAAGCGTCTTCCAGGGCTCTTATCACAGCCTGCACTCTGCCTCCTGGAGGTCGCCTCCCTTCTCCTTCTCCAGCCCCAGGAATGAAATGTGTGTGCAAATCCCCCTTTTACGCCGTCTCCCCAGGGCTGTCGCAGGTGCTGGGGATGGTGGCCAGTGGGTAGTTTGAAGAAACGTTGGGTTTGCTTTGCTCACTGGTGAGGCGGGGTGTGTTTTCCTAGGGGGCTGGTCCAGTGCTTTCTGGGGGTCATCTGTGCAGTCTGGCTTGGAGGGAGCTCTCCGGGGCCGGGATTTCGATGGACGGTCCCCAGGGACATTTCTCCCATGCACCCAGGACCCTCCTACCTGCAGCTTCCTTGTAGTGGAGAGTGGGTGAGGGTGTCCTACAGATCGCCCCTCTGAGTTCCACTGCACCCAGGAGTTCAGGGGACCCTGAAATGAAAGGCATTAGATGTAGTTGCTGGAGGCCACTGGCTGTCACCAGAGGGATTTTCGTGTTCTGGGCCTGTGGTCAGACGTTAGAGTAGCTGAAGGTAATGAAGAAGCAGAAGGCCCCAGAGCTTGCTGGGTGAACTCACCCTCGGCAGGAGCACATTTCCCCAGAGTCAGGAGTGGGGAGACCCGGGCAGGGTGCAGGTTGAGCCCGTGACCGCTGCCCTCTGTGTGCCCGGCCCTCCTGGGGCTACGCAGTCTGCGTCTCTTCCCGTCCTGGCCTCCCTCCAGACCCCGGCTTCTCCTCTGTGGGCTCGGTGAGACGGGAGGCACGGGCCAGAGTGCTCAGGGCAGGCTTTCCCTGCAGGGGACGGTCAGGCGGTGGACACAGGGCTGGTCTGTCATGGCCTCACAGGGGCGAGCCCATCAGTGTCCCCAGAAGGGCCTGTTGACCGTGCCTCCCCTGTTTTCTCAGTGTGCCCTTTGAGTGGGTTCAGAGCCTCCGTCTTTGGAGGCTCCTGTTTTACTTGGACGGGGTGTTAAGGCAGAGCCGAGCTTACTTTTTAAAACTTCTCGGGCTGCTGCTTTCTGCCCGATTTCCATGGAGTCCCCGCCCCACAAACAGAGCAGATTAGGTAAGAGTGGCCACCCTGTGGCCCTCCACCTGCTTTAGTTGGCCTGGCTGGACAGGACGTCCACGAGGCCCCTCCCTCCCGCCCTTCCCCACTGACCTCTGGACCTGGACGTGGCTCCCTGGGGGGCTCGGCGCAGCCCACCCAGCACCCTGGCTGGGGTTCTGCTCTCGCCTCCCACACGCAGCTCTGGGGTGCGCTGGTTAACATGGAAGCGGTGTGTCAGGCCCTGGAGAGCGCTGTGTTGGGTGGCTTGTTGTCGTTCTCCGTGACCTTTGGGTCTGGACTTCGCCACCCTGCGAGCGGCAGGACGTCCAGCCCAGACGGCCCCTGCCTGCAGGCCCGCGTCCTGCACTCGCCACTGGAGCTGCTGTGCCTGGCCACTGGGGCCTTGCTGTCCACGTGGGCACATCTGCAGTGGAGGACGGCAGCCTTGGGGGAGCCAGGAGGTGGACAGGCCCAGACCTGGGCCTCGGGGAGGCAGCCCCCAGAGGCGTAGCTGCCGCCCTCTGGCCCTTCCTTGCCGTCCATGCTCGTCTGACGCTGTCACAGGCACACGTCCTCCCCAGGGGCTGAGAGGGCGGCTCCTCTGGAGAAGGCCCCACCCCTGCACCGTGCCCGCTTCACTCTGGATCCGAGCGCCACCGGGTCCACCTTGGGTGCCTCGTGCCCACCAGGCGGGGATCTGCCTGGCCTCTGGGTCAGGAGCGAGAAGGTCAGTGAGGAGACGGAGGTGGAAGTCCTAGCCGCTGGCCTCAGCCTTCCCTTCTTGGAGTCCTGGCGGACTCTCCTCTCCCCAGGAGTCAGGGCACTGTCCCCTGGGACGTGTGCTGGGATGGGCAAGATCTCGGCTGCTGACATGCCCGCCCCCCAGTCCCGCCCCGTGAGCATGTACCTGGCAAGGGGCAGCGAGGTTGCAGGGGAATGAAGGCCGCTAGTCGCTGCCTGAGGACGAGGAGGTTCCTGGACTGTCCAGGTGGCTCAGTACATCACAGGTCCCCTGGGGAGAGAGAGGGGGATGGGAGAACCAGGACCGTGATGCGGCCTGAGGACGACCCGGCACTGTCGCTGGCCGTGAGCATGGAAGGAGCAGGCGCCGAGGGGCACGGGCAGCTTCCTGAAGCTGGGGAGGCGAGGAGCCCAGGTCCTGGGGCCTCCAGACGGACCCGGCCTGCCGTGCCTTGGGTCAGCTCAGCGAGGCCCACGTCACCGCCTGAGTTCCAGAGCCGCACGAGTGATTCCTTAGTGTTCAGTGACCAGGTTTGTCACGGTTTTTCAGCAGCAGCCGGAGACCAGCATTCGCCCCTACGTGCTTCTGAAAGATCTGGCCTTCCACTCGAAGTCCCCGGAGCCCAACGCTGCGTCACTGGGGACTGTCCCCGGGTTCCTGAACACCAGGACAAGAGCCCTTGCTCAGAGGCCGGGGAATAACCCTGGGCTGGCTCTGACTCGGGGTGTGCGCGGGAGGGGCTTCCCAGTGACTCTTGAGGTCACCGAGTTTGCCGGCTGGGCCTTCCTGGGGCACATGTGAGATCGGGTGTGCCGGGTGTCCTGGAGGAGGAAGGAGGTGACGTAAGTGGGGAAGGATGGATGCAGACCTCAGCGGATTCCGAGAAGCCTTTATTCTTTCGCGGACTCGGGCACTGTCGGGGCTCGGTTTCTGGATGGGAAAGTGGCCGTCAGTTAGAGGGGATTTGGGTTTTATGGGGTACGGTGAGGGTGGTCTGATTGTGCGGTTTGGCAGGCAGGGGCTGGTGTGCAGGTTAGAACTCCACCTTAGGAGGGTGGTTGTGAAAAGGCTGAAACTCGTTATCTGGGGAGAGAGGCGTCCAGACCCCAGGGATGAGCACTCGGATCTGGCACACTGTTTTCTTTCTCTGGGATCTGCTGTTTCCCGGAGTTCCAACACTTGCTGTGCCTCTATTTAGGACTCATTTGCCATGGGGGAAGGTCAAAGTTCAGGCGCAGCATTGAGTATTGCCCCTTTCCTTCGGGACCCGTTGTTATTAGGAAAGGATGTACTGGGAGGTCAGTCCTTGGCTAGTTTCCCTTCCCTCCTCCTGAGCTGCACCTCTGTCCACTTTTCTTCAGGGTTATCTTGTAGGACTATTATTTTCTATAGCCCTTCAGGTGCCACTGGCTGTGACGAGGACGTGGCTGGATCAGGGCTGGGACCAGGGCTGGGTGGGCTGAGCCTCCAAAGGCAACGCAGATCCAGGCCTCTACCAGACCCCTGCTGTCCAGCTCACAGGTGACCTCTGGAGGAGCCCCAGGTCGGGTCAGGCCCGAGGCCCGAGCAGAGCGGTCACTGTCCTGGCTGCAGGGAGGGTGTGGCTGTGGCTCCCAGCCCACGGATGGACCCTAAGAGCTATGATAGGTTCTGTCCTGCAGGGAGATCCTGGCTGCGGGGTCCTTGGTGGCCATAGGAAGTTCGTGGACACTGTGGAGTTGTGTCTTGGTTTCAGGTCTTTTGAAATATTATGGGACAAAAAGTGATTAGGGTGGGGACCTTGCTTAGCCCTCCCCTGGGGCTGCAGTGGCGGGGAAAGCTTGCGTTTCTGTCCGGTGTGGCCTGGACTGGCGCTGTGGACGTTGCACAGCGGGTGAAGTTCACCTCGTGCACCCCCCGGGACAGTGCCCAGGCCCTCACGAGGCCGGTGCTCCTCCCGTGTCTGTAATGCCGGCCGCCTCCACCCTCTGCTGCTCCAGGCAGGCCCCCCGTGGCAGTGCCCGCTGCACTCCTGGACCCTCCGTCCCTGGGAGGGTCTCGACCTTGCACCCCTGGCCCCTCATCTCACTGGAGCCCTGAGGTGCAGGAGGGCCGCCTGTCTGCCCCCAGCAGTGCAGGAAGGGCTGGGGGGCTTGCTGTCCTCCCTCCCTGGCCTTGGGGCTGGAAGGACCTCGCCCAGGAGGGTGGTAGGTGAGCCTGCAGGCTGGCTGACCACGGGCTGTGGCTGGCGTGGCCACGTGTCCTGCTGAGCTGCTGAGTCCCTGCCTCACCCTCTCTCCCGGGGATTCTGTTCCCAAACGTCTTAGCACATGAACTTTATTTTTTTCTGCAAACAACTTTATGGTAGTGAAACCTATTAAAATAATTTCCATATCCCAGAATTCACAGCACCGTGCGGCCGTCAGGAGCTCCAGCGCCAGCAGCCTCCGGCCCCGCCGCCCCCCGGGCCCTCTGCGGCCGTCCTGGTCCCGCTCCCGCCCCAGGCAGGCGCTGATCTTTCTGCCTCTCTGAATTCGCCTCTTGTGGCCCGTAAGCTTCTGCCGCAGGCTTTGCCGCTGAGGGAACGAGGCTAAGACACATAGCAAATGATCTGGAAAATTCCTTGATCTCCAAGGGTCACCACAGGGCCTCTCTGAGGCAAGGTCCACCATCCTGAGAGCGGGCTGGGCACCAAGGTCAGGGACCACGTGGTCGCAGATTCCGGCTGTTTTTAATTAGGACGCGACATGCATGATAACCAGGCATGAGGGAGCGTGTCCGCACGGCAGGGCGACTTCTGCCGGAAGGACCCCACTGGGCAGAAGTTCCCTAACGGTCGATCACATGCCCCTGGCGCGAGGCAGTGCCGGCAGCGAGGGTCCCGGGCGAGGCTTTCTCCGGGGTCCGCCACGGTGTTTCATCTTCCCGGCCTCCCGGTGGGAAGGCTGCTGAGGGTGCCGTCCACGCTGGGCGACCACAGGTGAAGAGGTGCTGCGTCTGGGCTCACGGGCGTCTCCATAGTTGTGTCTTCCACGTGCTGACCCCAGGGAGGGACTGGAGAGGTGAGGGGACTCTGGAATGGTACATGGCACCGCTCTCCTCAGAGCCCGAGGCTTCCCGAGCCCCTTCTGTTGGGTGGGTCACCCCTCGGTGGCAAGCAGGGACAGTCACTCATCTGGCGTCTGCTGTGAGCCGGCCGAGGTCACAGGTGGCCAGCCGCGAGCCGGGGGCTTCCCGCGGCCCCTTCTGTCCTGCTCTAACCACACCGTTGTATCCTTGATTTGGAGACATAGGAAGTGGCCCAGGCACTCCATGCCCAGACCTGACCCTGGGTCCCCTGCCTCGGAGGAAGGCGTGAGGGCCTCCCTCTGCAGCGCTCAGGGGAGCCAGGCCAGCGTCTGTCCTGTCAGTGGGAGTCTGTCCAGCCCAGCCCTGCGTGGACTCCTGGGGTCATTTTCGTTGTCGGCATGGTGGGCGCTCTGAGGGCAGGGGCCCGGCAGCTCGCTCAGGCTGGGAGACCCAGGGAAGGCACTCGCCCAGGTCCCTCCTGGACACTTGGGGGGAAGGTGACGTGGCGTGGGCTCCTGGGGCACCGGCCATGTGGAGTCAGGTGGCTGTGATGGGCAGGGGGACGTGGGGGGCGCTTTAGGCAGAGTCAGGGTGTGCGTCAGCAAGGTGGACGGGGAGCGCCCAGGGCTGGGCCCCTCGGGAGCGAGCACCAGCAGGGAGAAAAGGTCTGCGGAGGCAGGCGGGTCGGGGCAGCCTGGGGCCCTGCGTGATGCTGTTGGCAGCATGGAGCCCCCGGAGAGGTTCCATCAGGGACGTCATGGTTGAGTTTTCATTTTAGAAGATCAGTCGCACGGCTCGGATCCTCGTAGCACAAAGTGACTTATTCCTCACGCTGAGCACGGCTCCCTGGGGACAGAACGCACGGAGGGGGCGTCCTGTTGCAGGGGTCAGCAGGACAGGGACGCCTGCGCCCAGGGAGCTGACTCTGCACAGGGAGAGGGATGGTGGGCTGCCAGGGCTGGAGAGGAAGCGCTGGCCACCTGGTGGACCTGCCGCCTCCGCAGTAGGCCCAGGGGAGCTGGTGATGGGTCGGAGGAACCACAGAGGTGGCGGAGGGCTGGGGTGGGCGCTGTGGGAACGCCCTCCTTTGAGGTTTTAACCTTTGTTGTTTAGAACATCTTATTGAAGAAATATACCTGGAGCATAATTAATGTCCAACTAAGCTCATGGCCCACAAAAGACCATGGCAGGAGACAGAAGCAGACCTCGGAGCAGCGCGCTCTCCTTTCTTCTGCAGCGAGGTCCCTGGATCAGGCACGGAGGGCCCATTTTCTGGGTGCGGAGCTGGCCCGGGGTTACAGAAGGAGTCTGGGCTTCATAGTCTCCCTGGGGAGTGGGCACGTGCGGTCGCACAGGCAGGGGCTGGTTGTGCAGGTGAGAACTTTACCTTGGGAGGGTGGTTGTGAGAAGGTCGAGACTCATTGTTACCTGGGGAGACGGGAGTCCCGATCCCAGGGATGAGCACTCAAGTCTGGCCCATTGCTTGCTTTCTCTGGGATCCATTCTTTCCCAGAGTTTCAGTATTTGCTCTGCCTCCATCTTGGACTCATCTGCAATGGGGAAGGTCAAAGTCCAGGGCCCAGCATTCAGTATCTGCCTCCTTCCTCCGGGACCCACTGGAGTTGGGAAGGGGTGAATGTTGCTTTTGGTGGAGATGCTGGGGATGAACCAGGGAGGGATGGAAGTTTGCTTTTTCCCCAGGGGGCCCACTGTTACTGGGAGAGGACGTATTGGGAGAGGCTTGCTGATTGGCTCATTTCCCTGCCTCCTCCTGGGCCTCACTGCTGGCCTCAGAATTCCCCTTTACCCCTGTTCCCGCTGCTCCTGTCTGTCCCTTACCTGTCCTTCTCAAGGTGTCAGAATGTTCTAACTTTGACAAAGATGGTGAGACCCTGGAGGGAGGGGTAGGGAGGGAGGGGGAAGGCCCAGAGCCTCCCCTGTGGCCTCCTGTGTGCCTCCCGGCCCCTCCCCACTGGGGTGTTTTCCCTCCCCCTGATCTTGCATTTATGTAAAAGGAGCCAAATGGCCTGTGTGTCCCCCTGACTTGGCTCCCAGTTAGGGTGTGATTTTCATCGTATTATAGCGTCCCTGGGCGTTTTTAAGAATTGCTTCTTTCCCATTATAAATTAGTTCACACCCATAATATTCTTAAAAGTAAAAAGGAGGACTGGAGGTCACCAGGCATCTGCCAGCAGGGTGGGCCCTGTTGACAGGTAGGTGTGGGTCACCCTCTACTCCCGGGGGAACTCTTCTATGGTCGATAGCAGGTGTGGGCTCTAGGTTTGAGGTTGAGGTTGGGGTGTGGACGTGCAGAAAGGCCTGCTTGCGGGGTCCCTATTCTGGTGGGGGAGACTTGAAGAAAACAGACGAGGTTATTTTAGCTACTTCTAGATGCTTTGAAAACACGGAACCAGCTGGTTAGGTAGGAAGGGCACAGGAGATGGGCCTTCAGGGTCCAGCAGAGGGGCAGCTGGAGGGAGGCTGGAGGAGAGTGCCCCCCCCCAGGGGAACATCCGGCCGAGCAACCCTCAACCCCAGACTCAGAGGGGACACAGTTGTCCCTTAAGGAGATGCCAGGGAGCGGGGAGGGAGCTGGAGGGTCAGCTGGCCCCACACCAGGTCCGGACTGGGGGGGGTGTAGTTCTTAGAGTCTGGTTCTTTCTGTGTATTTTGACATTTTCTCCTGTGTATTGGTGTTAGAGATGATATAGAAACTTTTTCTAGAGCTTTTCTATTTATTCTTATTTTTATCAGCACTTTATAGTTTTTCATAGTAGGTGGGTTCATCCTGAAAAACTCATACATGCATGGAAAT
>JAJEJO010001489.1:449382-472911 GCA_020662805.1 Glaucomys volans | reverse complement strand
GTGTGTGGTCAGGGCTGGAGGAGGAGGGTTCGGGAGCTTCCTGCCGAGGGCCTTCGCTGCTTCCCACCTGGTTCCTGTCTCTCCCTTGGTGGTTCATCATCTGGCAGCAGAGGTGACCCAGGCCCCTGCCCTTTGGCACGCGCCAGCCTTGGTGTGGTGGCCTCTGCCCTGCGCCCTGTGGTGGAGGCCGCCTGGGTTCGTCAGTCTTGCTGTAGCTCTGTCCTAGTAAAGCCCTGTGGATGGACTCATAGAACAGGAGTCAGGGCTCTGCAGAGGCGGGGTAGCCCACGTCACAGGGCTTGTGCAGGTCACCAATTCAGCCGGCCAGCGACTGGCTCAAGGACAAGTCCAGCAGCCACCCGCGAAGACTGCGAAGTGAGGCTGCACTTGCAGATGGAGGCCAGTGGGCCACGATCTTGTCCTGGGCGCCATGGTCTGCATCTCTGGGGGTGGGGATCCCTGGTGCCACTGTCCCTTTTCCTACAAAGTGCACGTTGTGCAGTGTCCTGAGAGGCCAAGGTGACTGGAGGTGACGGGAAAGTCATGTTAGCAAAGACCCCAGAGTCGTCCTTTGGGTCTTGATGACGGTGGCACCTTCCTGCAGGTCCTGGTGGCCGGAGCAATCACGTGCTCTCCCCAGGCTCATGGGCTCAGCTGCACGTGGTCCCGCGTCCATCTTCCTGTGAACACCTGCCCACCCTCCCACCCGCCCCTCCAGGCTGCCAGTGCTCCCTCCGCGGGCTTCACCTGGCCCACCCCAGGCATGTCCAAGGGGTCGGTGTGGATTTCTCTCCTTGTCTCCCCCTCTCTGCTTGTGGGTTGGTTTCTGGCTGTTGCTGAAACAAGTGTCACCATCTTAAAGGACGAAGACCACGCAGGGTCCCTCCCTCCTTGCTTGAGGCTGGAAGGGTGGTCTGTCAGCAAGGCCGTGTCCTTTGCAGGCTGCAGTGGAGGCTCCTCGCCTGGCCTCGCCTGCTTTGGGCAGCATTCTCCAGCCTTCCTTGGCTCCTGCCCTGTGTCCCCCAGACTCTGCCTTCTCTGACCCTCTTGCCGTCCTCTTAGTAGGGACCCTTGGGATGACATTGACACACCCACGTGATCCAGGAGGGTCTCCTTTTTGAGACCCTCCACCCCGTCACATCAGCTCTGGGAGGCGCTGTGGTCATGGAGGTGGTCATCCCTGGAGGGCCTGTATTCTGCACTCCACCTGGTTGCTGGGCCTCTCCAGGAGTGCCCTCAGCAGCACGTGTTCTGGTCTTCCTTGGCCCACCCCCCGGCACAGCCTGGTCCTCCTCGCTCTTCCTTCAGCACTTCTGCCAATGTGCCTGCCTTTCGCGTGTCTTAATGGCATCTCCTTCCCTGTGCATTTTACCAGCCTCCTCCGTGCCCGGACTCTCGGGAGGAGCTGGTTGCCCTGGGAGAAGACTCCAGGCCCGTGCACACGACTGCAGACTCCTCAGGCCCACGGAGGAGGGATGCCCTGGATGGGCTGCCTGGTCCTCCGGCCACTCCATCCCCGACTCCAAGGTCCTTTGCAGCTCTCTGAGGTCCAGTGGATACTTCACTACCAAGTGTCACCTGGAGCAGGAAGCAGTGGGGAGAGAACCAGAAGCCATCCATTGTTTGATCTTTCTCACCCTGTGCACTGTGTTTCCCTCTCCAGATTGGGCAGACGGCAGGAGCGATAGAGGATCTGTCACAGCCCGCTGGGCTCCGTGCTCACGATGTGCTCGAGCCGAGTCAGGCCCTTCCAGTAGCCCTCACTCACTCACGGTTATAAATAGAGTATGAAGCCACGGGCCTTAAGTACAAAGAATAGGCACGTACGCATCCGACAGCGGTCCAGCGCTGCTGGGAGAGCGCGTGGCTGTGTGCTTTGTGGACACTGAGACCCAGGGAGCAAGGCCACACAAGCCCGGGGCCAAGCCCAGGCGGAGGCCATAGATGGCGTGGGGAGTGTGGCCTCGGATGTGGAAGCCCACCTGGCAGGCAGCTCAGAGCTCGCCCACCTGCACGACGCTGCCTCTGGGGTCTCACCCACTGTGAGAGTGGGAGGAGGGGGACACCGCCACATGCTGGGACGGTTGGGGACGGGAAAGTGCACAGCACACTCAGGACTTCAGAGACCGCCCTGGGAGAGGCAGGTGGGGTGCCCCCTGACGGTGGAGCCCCCACTTTTCTTTGGGTCCCAGTCAAAAGGTCTGTTCATAGTGACCATTTCCTCCTGTGGCAGATCCACCCAAAGTCTTTACTGGGAAAAAGGAAATGTCAGTTTCTCTCTGCTCGAGGGAACTCTGGTTGCTAGGAAACCTAGACCTCACATTCAAGAATCTTATTTTTTTTTTAACTTTAAATTTTTTTTGATTAGCATGCATTAATTATACATGATAATGGGGTTCAGGGTGATGTTTCAGTGCATGCGTACGGCGTGGGAGTCTTCTTTCACTCTAGGGCTGGCGGGCTGGCGGACTGGACATTCATAATTCATTATCAATGGGACATTAAACATCTAAGATGTCCAGGCTGTAATGTTGGCTCTCCTGAACGCATTTCCAAATGGAAATCCTGCTGAGCTTGTTTCCCTGAGATGGTGTTTGCAACGTGCCTATTTGAAGATACACACTCAGTATTAATTCTTAATCAGTTCGCGCTCTGATTCGGCGAGCTAGCGATGGGATTGCATTTCAACCACTTCCTGTTTGCATTTGGAACCTGGAGTCACCTGCCTCCTCCTCTCTGCCTCTCATGGCTTGCCATTCGCCATTACCAGGTTGCACCAGTGTCCCCTCCGAAGAGCTTCCGGAAGCAGCTTCCGCTCCCTTCCTTGCCTGGCAGGCTCAGGGACACTCTGGGCCTAGGGATTTTTCCTCTGGTCCTCCTGGATGTCTAACTTGTCTTCTCTCTTGGCTTCTTCCTCTCCCTGCACTCCCTCCAGCCCTCCCCTCCACAGGCCTGCCATGGCGCTCTTGCTCGAGCACCTGGTGGTCCCTGAGCCAGTGACAAGTGACGTACCCTCCTTGCCTGGCATCAGTGCCTGACCCCTCCAGCCTTTCCCGGCCTTTTTCCAAGCATAGCTTGTCTTTTGGCCACACAAAGCCTGTCACTGAGGTCATGAAACTGTCACATCTCCATGCTTGTGCCAAAGTTGGTCTCCCTGTGTAGGATGCCTGTCCTTGTGTCCTGCCTCCCTCATTCTTCCCTCCTTCCCTCTCTCCCTAAAAGACCAATGCTTACAGTATAAACGCTGAGAAATATGCAGCCCTCTTTCAATGTTCAGGAGGACCTGGCTGCAGGGCCCTCCATGCCAAGCCTGCGAACGCCCAGGTCCCTTGCATGAGACGGCGTGCTATTTGCAGACAGCCGGGGACACCCCCCCGTACTGCGTCACCTCTAGATGACTTGTGGCACCTAAGACAGTGACAGGCTGTGTGGATAGCGCTTGTGCTGCCGGGTGGAGGGAAGGGTGACCGAGGAGCCCTCAGCTCAGAACAGACGCAAGACCTCTGAGCGCATCTGGCCTGCGGGGGCCGAGTCCGTGATGGGGACGCGTGGCAGCGGCTGGGAGGGGTGCAGAGGCTGAAGCACAAGCACGTGTGCGTCACGGCATTTCTGCCCCGTGTGCACGGGTGGCTTATTGTGCCAGCCTCCGCCACGGTGGGCTCAGCTCCAGGCACAGTCCTTCCTCTGGGGATTGGCACCGAGGACCCAGAGCCGGCCACAGGGTCAGGCTGAGGAGGAAGACCTCCTCGCGGAGGTTGCAGAGGAGGTCTCGAGAAGGATTGAGTTTGAGAAAGTGCCGTTTCCCACCAAGAGTGGGGGCCTTAGGCCCAGCGGGCTCTCGGGGAGAGACTGCTGATGAGAGGTGATGGGACATTGCAGTCCATCTGCTGGGCCTGTGGTCCTCCCCGTGCCTGGGATGCCCAGGTGTTGCGGGGTCCTGATGGGAGGCGCCAGGAAGCCCCCCACGTTGGGTAAGAGCTCTCCTTCCAGAGGCAGACCGACCCTGATGGAGCCTCTGGAAGGGCAGAGACCAGCTGAGCCACCAACTCGGCCTCCCAGGAGGCAGGGCAGTCTGCGGCGTCCCCGGCCGGGTTTCCATAAGCCAGGGGAGAGCGGCCCTGCCCCGGTCAAGACGAGCACCGTGTGTGGCTTGCAGAGTCCCAGCGTGAACAGGCCACGTGAGAGGGCGCTGGGGAGACCCCGGGCGGACAGGCTCACGGCCGCTCTCGTCCTGAGGACCGTCGTGGGTGTATTTAGACGTGGTGTTCATCTTCTACTTCATTTTAATTTTCATGAGAGACATTGAACAATAATTAGCTAAGAAGACTCCATGAGAGAAAATGGGCTGGGTCTCGCTGGGGAAGCTCGGGGCAGACGCTGGGGACACTCACCTTGCACCTTTGGGTTTCTGGGGCGGGTGCGTTTGCCCGGTCCAGCCGTGACTCTGGGTCAGAGGAGGACATTCAGGAAGCCCGTGTGCCACTGTGAAAACAAGTTCCCTCCCAGCGCAGCGGTCTCCACGAGACGTTGATTACCCGTGGGACTGACTTAGTCTTCAGAGCCGTCTGGGTTAGAGATGTAAATAGGTATTTTTCTCACCCACTTCCTTTTGTTATTGAATGCCCTTGAAAGTCATGGTGCTGAATTCATTTCAGAAGGATCTCTGTCTGATTCAGATCAACCTCATGCAGATGGTCCCACCGAGATCTGAGTTCAACCTGGAACTTACTTGCGTTTGAGAAAATACCTAAATTTTACCTTTTGTTAATCTTAGTCTAAAAAATAACGCCTTTTTTTTTTTTTTTCGTATGTGGCTTGTCACAAAGGAAATCATATGCTGTTTGGGGTCCATATTTTAAAGTTAGGCACAATACCTCAAGACCAAAAAAGTTTAAAGCAGAAAAGCCTGGGCTTCAGATTTTATTAAGCGAGTTTGATATAAAATACAAGGAAAAACACTTCACGGTTTATTTTCAATGGACTCTTGAGTCCGGCGCATTCGTTCTGCATTTCCTAATTGAAGCAGACCCACCACGTGGGGGATGGAGGGAGCCCGTCAGGACCCCTTTTCCATGAGGGGCCGGATCCAGTGCTGGACCCTCCAGCCCCCGCCCTCACGGGAGCCTGCTACGCGGCCACCTGCCAGGGCCGTCCCTGAGCAGGGCTCCCTCCACGCCGAGCTGTCGCGCTCGGTGCTGCGCTGGGTCACTGTGGATTGTTTCTGGTGTCGTTCCTCAAGGACGTGTTCTGCCGTCAGGACACCTGGGCCTGTCTTCCCTCTGACAGCGTCCGGCTTTCTCCACTGTGCGCTGGGCTGGGCTGGAAGAGTGAGGGCAGCACGCATCCCTCTTGTCCTTTCACACTGAGGCCTGATGGGGTCAGAGCCACAGACCCTCAGGCGGCCACTGAGCGGTCACTGCCGTCGCTGCCCTCTGAGCTGGGCACTGGCAGAGCAGGCCTGAGGGCCAGAGCGCGTCCCTCTGGTTGCCCTGGCTTGGCAGGAGCTCTGGCCTGTCCACAGAGGAGGCTAGGACGGGGAAGCAGCTGGCCGCGTGCTGCTGAGTCCAGGGGCCTTCTCCCCAGCGGGCCATCCTCAGCAGACGTCTCATTTTAATATAAAGCATGAGACTCCCGCCCGTGAGCCCAGGCAGAGGTTAGTAACCCAGGCACCAGCTGCTTCTCCGTCTAGCCTGGACCCTGGGCGAGAGTCCCGGGAGCCCAGGCCTGGCTTCTGCTCACCTTCCTCAGACGTGTCTGCAGCTCTGGTGTCCACCCCCTAGGTCAGGGTCAGCAGGGTCGGTGCGGGGTGGGATTCCTGGGCCTCAGCGGCTCCAGGTCCTGCGTGGGTGGAGGCAGGAGGAGTGGACGCACTCCCGGCTCTGCTGGTGACCACAGGGCTCTCCTGCTCAGCATGCCTGCAGGAGGGGAAGGACATGGGCTGGATGCCATGAGGCTGTGGGACAGCACCCCATGCACCCCAAGGTACCATTGGTGCCTCCCCTGCCGTCTCAGCTGCCGACTTCAGACCTGCCCTCGCTGCAGCCTGAGCATTTGCGGCATCCAGCTTCTGTTCAGGTGTTCCCGGGCCAGAGGGCAGCAGGACAAGGCTCCAGGCAGAGCGGCAGGAGGCTCCCCTCCAGTGCCCCCGGCATTCCCACCTGTGGGCAGGAGAGCTGTCGGGTAGAGCCAGGTGGTTCGGGCTCTGGGCTTCCCTGTGCCACCGCGGGTGACAGCGTTGCTGTCCCGGCAGATTCCTAGATGCTCCCGTGTGAAGACGTCTCCCGTCTGTGGGGCTCTCGGGGTCTGGGCCGCCCGCCCTCCAGCAGCCCCTCAGTACGAGGGCCCCTCCTGCAGCCCGGCCCGTTTTATCTTGGGCTTTGTTTCTTGCTCAGGGAAGTGTTTTCTATTGTCCGATGAGGTTTGCAGCCTTCAGATTCCACCAGCCCCCCCTGGTCTTGGCAGTGAGAATGCCCGGAAGCTTCTCTGGCATCAGTGGCCCTCAGACACGGGAGGGCACTGACGGTGTCCCCGAGTCTCCACTGTGTCTCAGACAGCCATGCTCCCCCCACCTCGTTCTGGATCTGCTCTGCTTTATTTCCATTAAAAATATACAGTCGGCTCCCGATGTCTGTGGGTTCCATGTCCGTGGACACAGCCGTGGAGCGAAGTGCATCCCTAGGGAACACGCCACCATGCGGACCGTCACGCCCCGGGCTTTCCTCTGCCACTTGTGCGAATCTCTGCTCCCCCGCTGCCCCTCCCTGCCCAGCTGATCTGTGGTCTGGAGCGGGAGTGGTTCTCGTGGCTGCCCTCTGACCCGCTCCTTTCTCTCAGCTTAGTTCCCTTCATGGTTTTGTCAGCAGTCGGTTCCTTTTCATGGCTGGGTAGTGTTCCATTCTATGCCATAGCTTAGTCACCTGTCAATGGACATTGTGAGTTTTGGGGCTCGATTGTGATGGATTTAAATGGAATTCCTTTTGCATCCTTGCACAGGTCGTCTGTAGACGCACGTTTTTCACTCCTGTGGAAAAACACCTGAAAATGGAATGGATGGGTTGTGTGGCTTGGTGCATGTTTATCCAGCTTTGTAAAGAAACTGTCACACCATGTTCCCAAGTGGTGGAGTCATTGCAGGTTCTCACACCAGCCTGAGAGGCTCCCAGCTGCCGCAGGTCCCGCCCACCTGATGTCCCAGCCTGGGACGCTGGCTGTCCCTCTGGGGTGTGGTCGCACGTAGCGTGCATTTCATTCCCTTTCCTGCCGGCTCCGGGCCCGCAGCTTCGTGATCAGTAGCCGTGTGTGTTTCGCTCTGAGGCCCCGTTCAGGCGGCTCACACTGGTTGTCCAACGCTCGCTGTCCTATGTAACCATATGAGTTTCAGACGATCTTCAGGGTCTGCTTTCTCTGCAGGAAACTGTCCCCAGCATTCATTCTGAGTCTGGGGCTTGTCTTTCCCTCTTTCCAACAGTGGCCCTCAGAAGAGCAAATGTTTCTGTTTTTTATCAAAATATCTAATTTTCTGTGTGATTCAGCTTGTTGTCTAAGAAATATGTAGTCTGGAGTCACAAGGGCGTCTCCTGTTTTCTAGTGTTTTGTACTTTTTAGTCTTTACGTTAGTTCCATGACCTACTTTGAGTGCACTCTTACGTATGTGATGAGCTAAGGGTCGAATGTTCCTTTCTCCACAAAGATGTTCAGAAGCCAGGGCACCATTTACTAAAAATGAACGGACACTCACACTTTCCTTTTTCAACGGAATCACCTGAGAACCTTGTAAAGTATCCGTTGACCACACATATGCAGGTCATTTCCTGACTCTATTCTGTTCCATTCATCTGTAAGTCTTTCCTTTTTGATTACTTGTCTTTAAGAGAAGTCTTGAAATCAGCTGAAGTTAAGTTCTCCAATTTGTTCTTTTTAAAAACTACTTTGGCCTTTTCTGTTTATTTTGTGTTTTCATGTAAATTTTAGATTCCAAGTTATTAATGTCTGTAAAAGTCTGGTGGAAGGTTGATGGGAACGACACTGAATCTATAGATCAATTTGCAGAGAATTCCCCTCTCAAAATACTCATTGTTCCAACTCAAAAACATGGGGTTGTGTGAGTGTGTGTGTGTGTATACATTTACATATACAATGTAAAGATTCTCCTAAAAGGCTAGGTAATCTTAAATTGCAGTTTAGTATGTTTAATTAGAGATATTGGATATATTTTGGTTAGTTTTATTCCTTATTTTTTGGCACTATGATAGATGGAATTGGTTCGTCTAGTTTTGATTTTGTTTTCTTTTTCTATATAGAAACATAATGGATTTTTTGTATGAACTTTATATCCTGTGACCTTATTAAATTCCTTATTAGTTTTAAAAATTGTTTTGTAGCTATCTTATTAATTCCTAAATAAAGTTATTTATCTGCAAACAGGAATAGTTTTACTTTTTTGGTAAACATCCTTATCTTTTTTTTCTTGCCTTATTGCAGTGGCTAAAAACCTACCTTACAGTGTTGAATAGAAACGGTGAGAGGGTTGTCCTTGCTCTGTTCTCAGTTTTGAAGGGGATGTTCTTCAGTCTTTCACCTTCAAGTGTGATGTTAACTGCAGGGTTTTCTTAGATCATACATTTTGTGAGATTAAGAAAATACACACTATTCCTAATTCTCAAATTTTTATCATGAGTGGTTGTTGAATTTTTTCAAGTGCTTTTTCTACAGTTGTTGAAGTAATCATACGGGTTTTCTACTTTTTTTCTATTGTAATGGCAAATTACTTGTATTTTAAAATATCAAACCAGCCTTGCATTTTTGGGATAGATTCTACTTAGTCATGGTATATCTTCATTTTAATTTTTTTTGTACATTGTTGGTTTAATTTGCTAACATTGTGATCAGGATTTTTGCATCTTTCTCCCTTAGAATTGTTGGTGTAGGTTTCTTGTATCTGCTTTTCTCTCCTTGCTCCTGTTCACTCCAGAACATGAAGTGCCAGGCTGTGCATGTCTGGGGGTGGCACCTTTTGCCCTTCTCTATCAACAGTTGCTAGGAAGAGGGACGAGCATTGAGTGGGCATGAGTGGGCCTTCGTGGTGGACGTCTCCCACATCTTTTTGGCAACCTTCTCGCAAGAGTAACTCTACATTTACACAGGAAAAGCCTTAAAAAACTAAGGTGAATGCCTGTTAAAAACTCAGACTCTGGTTCCACATTTTCCTGGATTCTGTGCCCCTAGCTGGTCCCAGTTGGGCCGAACTCTGTGTCTGTCCCTGGTGACTTGTGCCTTGCTGCTGAGGCAGGCTGTGGCAGCGTCAGGGCAGCCGCAGTGAAGGCCCCGAAGTTGGGCCCTCTTGGGCATCTCCTGTGTGGCTCTGGTGTGGACAGTGCTGCCTCATGGCTGCATGGCCCATGCGGATTTCTTGATCTTCCTGGATCTGTTTCTCCACCTTTAAAATAGGACACATTCCTTGAAAGGTTGTGAGAATTGAAGATAGTGTGTGTGTGTTGTGTGTGTTGTGTGTGTGTGCATGCATGCATCTGTATGTGTGCGTGTGCATGTGTGTGCAGGCATGTGTGTGTGTGCATGTGTGCGTGTGTGTGCGTGTGTGTGTGTGTGCATGTGTGTGTGTGCACCCGCCTGGTGTGCACATCACGACTGAGGTTGAGCACTCTGACCTAAGGGGCAAAATCTGGAAGGATCCACGGTCCGAATCTTCTTAAGTGACAACATAACGTCCCTGGTGAGGTTCCACAGTGTGACTCTGTTTCCTGTACGTGATTGGAACACGAATATAGAATGGCCTTCAAGCTACGTGGAAGAAGTGTAGGTGAGACGTTGATGGGTCTCATCTTTGGGAGTGGGACCCTTCCCCGAGGTATCTCGTGTGTGCACACATCCCAAATCTGAAACATTCAACCTCGCACGCACTTCTGGTCCCAGCCTCAGGTGGGTGTGCGACCTGTGCTTAGTCTCTGCCTTCCAGAGCCTGAGTGGACTTGTGAAGCAGAATGTGTCACTGGGGTGACCACATGGTGTGACTTGGATTCTAAAGTGACAGTAGTGGGAATGGCACTGGAGCCCATAGACGCCCCGGCTTCCTCCTTGACCTCTGGGCCTGCCCCTGGGCCTCCTTCTCCAGCTGACACTGTACTGAGAACGTGCTGGGTATTGACAGGCCTTCCTGTGCTTTTATTCATTGATTTATTTGTCCATTTCTCAGCCACTTACTAAAAATGCTCATCACGGACTGTGGGAATGTACTTGAGGGGACTTTGCACTATTTGGAGGTCTGCAGCCCAGTGGAGGCCCAAGCCCGAGGCTCTCCTCTCCATTTGGATTTGGTTGGAGGCAGACTCGTCTTCTGGGGGTGACAGGTGTAAACCAGCCAGTCCTGGATCTCGACTCTGAAATGCTGCCCATTGTTGCTCATGATTTTATCTGAAAGTTCCTAGAGCCACGAGTTCTGGTGTTTTTTCTCCTTAGTTCACTTACTCTTTTCACCTCCATCTGCGGTAGAATTCAGCCAGTAGTCTCTCTCTCTCCCTGGAAGATCTCCCCCAGGAACCCCAGGTCCTGGTGGTGACCAGTCCCTGAAAGGGGCATGGCAGGGACAGGTGACCTGCATCCAGCTGGGACTTCCCGGGGACACACTTTGAGAGTCCAGGGCTCCTCCTCACGCCTGCTGCTTCCACCCTGGGGAGACGACAGCCTGCACCCTGGGCCTGACCTTCAGCCCACGCTCCTGACCGGACTCCTTGGGCAGGTTGGCCACTAGCCAGGCTGCGGCCGCGGCTCCTCCCTGGACCTCCTGTGATGGAAGGCTGAACAGTGAGTAAAGAAGGTGAAAGACTTTCCCAGCTGGAGTCATGAGGCCTGAGTGGACAGGAGAGCAGCTGAGTGGCCGTGGAAGAACAGGGGAGGTCGGGGCCTGAACAGGGCCACGCGAGACCCACATGCAGCCCCCAGGGGTCTGTGTTGGGGAATATTTTTGACCCTCAAGCCCTTTCCATGAGGGAGGGACGCAGGACGAGGAGCATTCGTGTTCCAGTCGATGATCACCCACTTGTCTCCTGCCACCCAGAGTGTGCAATTGTAAGGAAGAGGGTGATGCAATAAGTAGACGCCGCTGTGTGCACCCTGGAGGAACGTACCAGAAAAGGGACAGAAACTTAGAGGAGAAGCTGGCAAGTGGAGGGTGGCATGGTGGAATGTGGCTGGTGTGTGGCAGGGACAGGGCTGGTGGCCGCGGACGGGGAGGGTGGGCGCTGGCCCTGGCCCTCCTGGCCCCAGGCTGTCCGTTGGGCTTGGGGAATGCCCTGGAGAAGGCGGACGGGCACGCACGTGGCAGATAGCACAGTTCTCGGAATCCCTGGAGTTCTGCTGGGCGCGTGTTCACAGCTCTGTGTTTCACAGCCGTGAGCTGCAGGTTCACGGGAGGAAGTCCTTGTACTGCAGGTGAATACGAAGCCGCGTCGCTTTCCACAGCTTGGATGGCTTCTTGAAAAACCATTCAGTCTGCTTCACAAATAATCAACTTTTGCTTCTTTGCCCCGAAGACTATTGACTTTGTGGATCTCAGATTGTCTTTGTGACTATCTCACCCGAGTCCCCTTCCCATTTCATGATCCAAGTTACTGTTTGCGGGGGGCGGGGGGGGGGAGTGTGTGTTGAGAAAACATGAACTAAATTTAACACGAACTTCAGGAGGAAATGACTGAGGGACAGTTCGCCGTCACAGGGACCGCCGCTGCATTCTAAAACCCAAGACAGGTGGTTTCTGGCCACTGATGTGGGTTGTGCCCGCGATGGCAGGCCACGTCGTGCCGGGCGGGTCACTTCTTCCTCGGGTTCCTGGCTCCTGTGTTGGCGTGTGGAGGGCGGTCAGGGGGCTAGGTCTCTGCTGGCAGAGTCCCTTCCGTCCCCTGGATCCTCTGCTGGCTTGTTCCAGGAGCTGGGAGGGTGGACCGCGTGGCTCCCTGGATCTGGCTGAGGTTCACCAGCATCAGTGAGTCCTCACACCAGCCCCCACCTGACCTGAGCCACTGACCCAGGCGGATGCCAGCCATCGAGTGCAGCCTGTGGGTCATCCGTCCCCACGTCTGTCTGCAAGGGAAGGAAAGACAACCCAGAGGCGTGAACTGACCCTGCAGGCTCAGAGCCCGAGGCCAGGGTGTCAGGATGGGAGGCCATGGTGGACTCGCCGTCCAGCCCTCTCTCCACTGCACAGTTGGGACAGCAGTCCAGCCACTTGGTCCACCCGAATGTGCTCCCTGTGGTGTTTCCCGATAGCCTCATGGCACGGGTGTCCCCCAGGAGAGACGAGTCACCGTGAAGTCGCTCAGGCCCAGGAGGCCGTCCACAGGGGCCCGAGTCGTGCTCATGGCCCACCTTGTTCCTGTCATTGCTGCGTCACTTTCACCTTGTGTCCCTTGATGGAGATGGCCAGCCAGGATCCTGGATCCATGCGTGGCGTCGAGGAAAGGAAGAGGCGGAGCCAGCCAGTGCTGGACTCCAAGGTGGACCTCAGGAACCAGGAAGGAGGGGAGGGAGACGGGAGGCAGGGGGAGAGGGAGACGGCGTCCCGTGAGGATGAGGAGGGGGCCTCCTAACCACTGGGGCTGGAGCCGTGTGGGCGGGGCCTGCAGGTCCCTCAGGCATGGGGTCGCCCCCGAGAGGCCGGGCGAGCCCACTTCTGGGTCCACACCAGAGCTGGGACGGTGCTGCCCTGCTGTTGGACACGGCCTGGTTCCCTGCTCTGTGAGGCTGGGTGACCGTCCGTTGTGCGCACGCGCCTCGTGCTCGTCCACCCGTGACCACTGGTGCCTCCTGTCCTGGCTGGAGGAACAGAGCTGTGGGGACAGGGTGCCAAGCCCCCTGCAGACCTGACTCCGGCTCCTCCCCGCTCGCCCAGAGGTGGGTCGCTGACCAAGTGCTCCTCCTGTCCAGGGCTCAAGGCCCCTCTCCGCTCGGCCCGGTAGCCCGTCCCCCCAGCAGGGTGCAGGCCCCTCCTCTGCCCAGTGCAGCCCGCGTTCCGATCGTGGCCCTCCTAGCGGGAGCGAGGGCTCCGTGGCGTCCACCTGCCTTTGCCGGTCAGCGAGGCCAGCGCCTCCCGTGCCGCCGTCCTGCGCCTCCCGTGCAGGGACCTGCGCTGTGGCCCATGTGGCCCTGTCTGCCTGGGTGTGCGCTCCCCGTCTGACCGTCCACCCTGTCAACGTGCTTTGCAGAGTCCCCCGTCCTGCGGGCCGTCGGCCCATCCGTGGACGGTTTCCTCTGGAGGCGTTTCCTGGCTCGGTGTGGGTGGGGCCCACGCTGCGTGTGGCGCGAGACGGCCACTCGGCTGCCACTTGGCGGCCACGCTCCTGCCTCTTCCTCATGTGGGAGGAGTGGCTCCCCGACCTGCTGGTCCCCTGCCCTTGGTCAGGCTGTGCTGCTTCCTCTGGCTCCCGTCCCGGCCCAGGGCTCTGGGTCGCCGTCTGCTTTCGCTGGTGCCATTGCTTTGACGCTGGGCTGCGGGCGTCGGGCCTCGGCTCCTCAGGTTTCCGGGTTCCCTGTGAAGCTGCGTTTGGTTTCCGTGACCACCCTGCTGAGGTTGCACCGGGATGGCGTTGCCTCCCCCATCGTGTCCGGCAATGTGGACAGTCTCACTGGGGCGGTTCACCAGGCGGGCAGCTCTGTGCCCGCTGTCCGTCTGCCCCTGTGCCCGCTGTCCGTCTGTCCCTGTGCCCGCCGTCCATCTCCCAGCGTCCTGCGGTCTCTCTGAGCAAGGCTGGCAGGTGGAGTGCACCTGAGGATAGGGTGGAGGCTGGGCGAGGGGACATACAGCCCAGGCATGGTCACTTACGCCACATGTCACCTAATTGTGCCCGCGTGGGAGTCACGACAGCCCGATGTCACCAGCGACGGGAGACCCTCAGCCGTCAAGTCTTCCCTTGTGGGACCCCCGTACTGTGTGGTCCATCACTGACCAAAGTCTCGGGTGGCCATGACGGTCCCTGACTTACGTCATCAGCCTTCAGCTCAGGATAGTGGGTCCTCCTGCCCAGGAGTCCTCGGTCCACCCGGCCCCACGTTGGAGGGCCCCTTTCCTCCAGCCACTGGTTCAAGGACAGGATTCTGGGTATTCAGGATGCACTAGCCAGCAGTGAGCAAGCACGAGCCAGTGCTGTAACAGGACATTCTGGTCCTGTGTGAGAAACCCGGGGAGAAAGCCACCAACCTGGGCTCCGCTGACCCACACAGGCCTCTGGGCTTCTCCACCCTCCTGCCCCTTGGTCACCCTTTCATTTTCCCCTCTTTTTCTTTTGTCCTTATGGTCACAATGTGGCTACTGAGGCTCCATCATTGCAACCTGACTCTGCACAGGGGGAGAAGGGCAATGAGAGACCCCGCTGTCCCTTTCCATGAGCAGGAAATGCCAACCAGGAGCCCGCTGCCTGTGTCTGCTCCGACTTGCTTGGGGTTCACTGCAGAGGCAGCTTTGGGTTCCCCGAGGTGCAGAGGAGCCGGGAGAGGGAGAGCTCAAGCTCTTGGGCTGCGAGGGCCACGCTGTGGACAGTGGGTGTTGGGACTGGCTGTGGGGTCCGTCTAGAAGCTGACTGCCCTGCGGGTGCTGCCGTCCCCACTTAGGACTGTCCACCTGCCCGTGTCCTCCAGGGCCCCGGGTCTCAGCCTGGGGAGGTCGGAAGGGGCTCCTTCCACTGCCATCACTGTGCATCCACGAGGGGCCCTATGGTCACCGTGGAACCCCTGCAGGTGTCCACCCTGGGCAGTTACCAGCCTTTCAGGCCATGGTCCGCCGGCTCGGCATCGCTGTGACCAAAGTGCCCGCCGGGGCCATCTTAGAGCAGGGCGAATTTATCCTGGCTCTCGGTCTCCAGGTCCCGGTCCATCATCATGGACTCTGGTGCTCTGAGCCCTAGCGAGGCGGGCAGCATGGCTGAGGGGTGTCGGCGAGGGAAGCTGCTCAGCTCATGGCGTCCAGGAGGCAGGTGGAGAGGAGGAGAGGAGGGGACGGGGCAGGATATAGTCCCCAGGGCCCCCAGTGCCCTCCAGCCTTCCCACCTACCTGCAGTGACCACCCAGTAGTTGTTTAATGGTCAGTCTCTCGAGTGGACGGCTCCTCTGATGAGGTCGCAGCTCCGTCTGTGATCATCGGCCTCCGAATGGCGATGTAGACACCTCGTATCCAGCCTCAGCAGCTTGCCGGGTGCTGGGTGGACAGAGTGCTCCCTAATGCTGGTGACCATGACCGGGGCCTCTTCCCTGTGTCCATCGTTTCCCCAGCCTCATCTCTGGGAAGCTCCTGGGTGGAAGGACGGTGCTGTCCTTGCTGTCACATGTGATCTGTGAGGCAGCCTGCCAGGTGCGCCCTGCCAGCTGGACTTCCCTGGGTTGGCTGCCCAGCCAGCTGGCCTTCCTGTCCTCTGCCACCCAGCCTTCCGGGAGTCTCGGGGGGCCTCCACGTCGCCCACATCTGCGTCCTCTCTGTCCCCTGACGCAGCGACTGACAGCCCACTTGTCCAGCTGCTGGTCACCAACCTGGAGCCGTCTGTCTGCTGGCCTCCCGTGACAGCGGTCACCCCGCCTTTCTGTCATCCTCTGAGCCTGCCCACTTCTTCCACCCCGCTGTCCACGCCCTGGTGCTGCCCGTCCAGTCAGGGACGCTGGCGTTTGTTCTGGTTTGTTTTTTCCGACTAGGATGTCCAGCGGGACTGCCCCCAGGTGCGGCTGTTTCTTGCTTCTCTTTGCTGTTTTTGGGGCGGGGTCTTGACCGCGGGGTCTCAGGCAGACGCGTGCTGTCTCCCCAGCCCGTGGGTTCTTCTCAAACGTCACAGATGTCAGAGGCAGAGAGCGGCCAGCCCCTGGGGTGGGAGCAGCGTCCTCCAGAGGCCCCTGCGTCTCAGGCCCCGTGGTCACTGGGCAGGCAGCTCCAGCTCAGCAGGACTGGGACAGCGGGTTCCGGGTCACCTGGCACCGTGGAGGACAGTTTCCTGCCGGCGTCTCGCGGGGAGTGTTCAGCACGGTCCCCCAGGTGTGCCCGTCCACCTGCTCCGTGGCCAGCGCCTCGGGCCCCGTTTCCGTCCCTGTCCTGAGCCCCTCCTCCCACCCTGCTGCTGGCAGAGGCCCTCCAGGTGTGTGGTGGTGTCCGTCCCCACCTGCGCCTCACAAGGGGACCTGCACAGCACGGCCCTGCCGTCATCCCTGCAGCAGGGGCCCCGCTCCAAGCCGGGCTCAGGAGGTGGCTGCCCGATGGACCCCGGCCTGCCCACCTCCCTCAGTCCCTTGACCAGAGATGCCCTGGGTCTCCTGGAGTCAAGAGGCCCTGGTGGGATGGGCTGTGCCCACCGCCACACCTCCCTACGCCTCTCCAGGCCTTCTCCACTCTTCTCCAGCTTTCCGGAACCTTCCTCGGTGTTCCGGACACACCATGTGCTTTCTCCCCTCCGACTCCCGAGCACCGTCTTAGCCTCTCGCCCCGTCGGGCTGACTCCTTCTCTGGAAAGCACATTCCAGCTGAATGCAGCTCCTCTGGGAGATTTTCCAGATCTTTCTCCCATGGCCACGTGGGAAGCCCCTGAGGACCCCTGAGGCTGGACTTCTCCATCCTCGTCCTGGGCCTCGTCCCTGGGCCTCGTCCCTGGGCCTCGTCCCTGGGCCTCGTCCCTGGGCCGCCGTGATGTTGTACAAACCAGCTTTGTTGAGGTGTCATTCGCAGCCACACGAGTCCTTATCTAGGGTGTGCTCACAGCTGGGCGTCTCGGGCCCAGTCGCTGTCCACCCTCGGCCACCCTCCTCCAGACCCCTCTCCATCAGCAGCTGCTTCTGACCCCGCAGCCCCGCGCAGGCCCAGTGAGTCTGCTCTGGGCTCCGCAGACCCCCTGAGCTGGACTTCCCACGTCAATGGGACTTCACCCTGGTCAGGCCGGGTACTGATGCTGGGTACTGATACTGGGTACTGAGGCCGTCCCTGAGTGTCCCCAGGGTGCTGCAGGCTCTGGCCTGTAGTTGGGGCTCAAAAACAAGCATTTGTGGCATCGCCACTCACTGAGCATGTGAGAGTGGCGGCCGGAGCCCCGCTCCCTCCTCTGCACACTCAATCCGTGCGTGGCTGTCCACACCACCTCCCTGGGCCAGGGACCCCGAGGACACAGGCCAGGCTCGGTTCGTCTCCAGAGCTCCTCCTGCGGGTCGTGCTGGGCCAGCTTCTGCTGGAAGGGTGACTGGAGGAGGCTGTGGCTGTGCCCGCCAGTGCCCAGACCTCAGCGGGCCTCCCCGCAGGGCCTCCCGACCCCAGCATCCTGCCAGTTCCTACAGGGAACCGTGTGCTGCTCAGCCTCCCGAGGGTGACGGCTGCATGTCCTTCTGTGAGTGTCCGTGCTGCTGTGGTGACGGCCACTCTGTGGTCAGCTCTGTGTCTCGGTGACGCTGGTGTCCCCTCAGTGCCCAGCACAGCTTCTCTCGTGGACCTGGGGCTGGTCACATGCTGAGAGTTGGAGCGTGACCTCTGAGCTCCAGGCCTAGGTGGGGCAGGGCCTGAGGGCCGGAGCCATGATCTGAGCCCCTGTGGCTCGAGTTCAAGGGCGGTCCCACGGGTCCATGTGCTGGTGCCTGGTCCCAGGGAGGCTGTGTGCAGAGGCCAAGGGTTTAGGAGGGGCCCTGGTGGAGGGAGACCGGGTCCCCAGGCCCCACCCGCACAAGGGCTTCACGCAGTTCTTATGGGACCAGGTGAGTCTCCTGAGAGCGGGTTAGGTCCAGCCGATCACCCTGTGCCTGGCCCCTCCTGCAGGTGGCCTGGCCTCCACCTGTCTGCCAGGGCATGGCTCTTGCCAGGTGCTGGTGCCTTGCTCTTTGGACATTCTGGCCACCAGAATCATGAGGCAAATAAACCTCTTTTCTTTATACATTACCTAGGATCAGAAATTCTGTTATAGCCACAGAAAACTGCCTAAGGTAATTATCTTGAGGTGACATCAGAACTAGTGGTGGCTTCTGAGCTCCACCCTGGAGGAGTCCCACCGAAGGAGGTCCATTCCTCAAGTGATGAGATCATGGTGCTGAAGGAAGGCTGTGCTCCGGGTGGGGCACTGTGCTGGGTGGTGTGGGCATGTCTTAACGTGTTGAGGGGCCTGCCAGAATGGCCCTAGTCTCTACGGTGGCCCCCCCAGTGGTGGAGAGGAGGCCGTGGGCCCTGGTCCTCGGCTGGCTCACTTCTGGCCTCTGGCTGCAGAGACAGTGGTGGGTTCTTGACTCCAGGCTGTGCGGTGGGACTGGTCACTGTCCTGGCGCTGTGGGCCATCTGCCCACTGTCCCTTGGTCATCCCACATAGGAGCAGGTGCTCGAGAGCACCTCCCAGTCATGGTCTGAGATGCAGGGGCTCTTCCTGGAGCTGTGCAGGGGTCTTCTCTGGGCATCGGGTCCTCTCCTGTCCAAGCTGTTTCCCCCACGGTCCTCCTGCCACCTGGGTTCCCTGGGAAGATGATCTGCCTTGGCCGGGAGACCCTGTCCTTTGCTTGGATGTGGAAGTTCAGAGCTGGACCCTGGGCCTGAGGCCCTGGCCTCGTTAGGGGCCTCAGTGGGTGCTCGGGGCCACGGTGCCATAGTAGCTGAACAGTGCTCCCTCTGCCCGCGGTGTGCACGCCCTGACCCTGTCGCCTCCTCTGGCCAAAGGGACTTGGCCTGTGTGGCTATGGGATGCCCGGGACTCTCTGGGTGGCCCCAGGTCATCAGGTGCCCTCACAGGAGGGAGGCCCAAGGCAGAGAGAAGCTGTGCTGCTGGCTTTGAAGGGGAGGAAGGGGCCCCAGTGTGCGTGTCCAGGGGCCCCAGAAGGACCCGTCCCTGCCAGCACTGCCTCATTCCGGGCTCCGACCTTCGAGTGTGAGAGAGAATCTGGTTGAAGCCGCCAGGTCGGTGGTGATGGCCGCAGCAGAACCGGGAGGCTGACTCGGCCCCCGCTGTGGGGCCCACAGCTCAGCTGTCCCTGGTGCACAGAGCAGCTGGCCGCAAGCGCAGGCCGCCCTGACGGAAGACCACGGTCCGGGGCCCGAGGCTGTGTATCCCCCGGGGCCGGAAGTCCGAGCTCTGCGGGAGGAGCCTGGTCTGGGTCAGCGTCCCCCGGGCTTGCAGACGGCGTCCTTTCCTGCACACGGCCTGCCTCTAAGTGGGCAGGGGAGTGGCCGTGGCTCTGGCGTCCCTTCCTTCTCTACTTCTGCTGCCTCTGCTCTTAATTTTAAGGAGCTAATTAGAATTTTCTATTCCTCGTGCTAATAAGCAATAACCCCTTCATGGGTCGTGCAGAGTCTTAGAAATGAAACGAAGAGCTTTCTGGCTGGATCTCGTGCCTCTTTCCCGAGCGGTGGCACCGTGATTTCCCTAAGTGGTTCGTTCCACGTTTCGATGCCGTCTTTGTGGCGTAAAATGCGCAATATAGTAATTATATTAAAAAGTCTCTCTTAAACCTGATCATCTGCTCCTCTCCAAAATGCCAGCATCGTCTGTCCCCAGACCTGGGCTTCTCCCGGTGCCTGGGCTCTCCCTCGGGACCCCAGTGCTGTTGGCTAGCTCCTCACCTCGAAGGACCCCAGGTGAACCTGCTTCTTCCTGCAGCCTCGTCTCCAAGTGCAGCCGCTTTAGGGTCGGGCTCCTCGTCTGAGTTTGGGGTCCACTTCCATCTGTGACAGAGGCCGTCTGTGGTCACGTCAGTGGGGAGGCAGAACTCCTCAGGCCGTGTCCCAGATGCTCAGGGCCCTTGAAATGAGGGCAGTGTGTGGCCACAGCGCTGGTGTCCTGCTGCCCTTGAGCCTGTCTCAGGTGAGTGGCCTCCGGAGCATTGCGGGCCGTCCTCCCTGGCCAGGTGCTTCCCTGGCCGGCCATCAGATGGGTGTACTGGGAACGCAGGGGTCGAGGTACAGGTTGACAGGCAGAGCCCAGCGTGGCCAAGGCCTTCCACCCCACGCTGGGCGAGGAGCCGGTGGTCCCGGGCTGGGCCTCTCCCGTTCCCACTGCCCTCCTTGGCAAGGGAGCAGCGGGTCCAGCACCCAGCAGGTTTTCCTTCCCAGGTGTGAAAGCCAGCCATGTTCATCCCCTGGCCCAGCGTCCTGTGGTCCAGCTTGTTGCTCACTGGGCAGGGGGAGCGCCAGCCTGCTCAGGAGCAGCCCCTGGGGACCCAGGCCAGCAACCTCCGTCCCCATGGCCTCGTCACAGAGAAGTCCACTCCCCTGTGCAGGGATGTGGGTTGTTGGTGGCTCACGTTGCCTTGGGACATGAGAGTCGCGTCTCAGGAGAGCCAGGCACCCTGTGAACGGGCATCCCGGACCCCAGAGCCTGGGTTAGCCGGGGGCAGCCCCGGGCCCGCACGGGGCAGAGGGTGGTGAAGCTGCCCTCCTGTGCCGGCCGCAGGAGCTGCCGAGTGCTGCCCGCGATGGTGGGCACAGAGCCAAGACGCTGCAGAGACCTCTGTACCCCGAGAGACGCTCCGACTGACACCCCCTTAGAGATCCAGGATGGACAGGCTGACAGACCCCTCCCCACCGAGGTCAGATCCCTCCCCAGAGTGCCTGAGGCCGGTGGAGATGGGATGGCCCCCTGAGGAACAGGGGGGTCTCTCCAGGTGGAGAGCCCACGGCAGTGTGTGTCCATGCCGTGATGCCCGTGGCACTGGGACCCCTGCCGCCCAGGGTGTTGGAGAGAGGCCCTTAGACACACTCCTCGGACCTGTCAGCAAGAAGTGTCCATCTTGACATTCGCCGTTTGAGGCTGATTTACTAGGAAGGTGCCTGGACCCTGCCCGCCTGGGGTCCTGGTGGGTGTGAGACGCTCCCTGCTCTGGTGGGCGGGCGTCTCCATAGGAAGGGACAGAGCTCCAGGCTCTGAGAAAGCAGCTGGGCTTCTGGGCTTATTTGTCCAAGTGTCCAGGGACAGTTTGGGGACAAACAAGCTTTATTTGGAGTTGTTTATTCTTGCCGTGCCTCTCCTCCACGGCTGACCTCAGACAACCTTCCCAATGTGGAGGACCTGCCTCGGCCCGGATGCAGCCGGGGGACGCTGTCTGTAGCTGGGGACGCTTCCCGTCAGCCTAGGACTAAGACCAGCAGCTGCCCCGTTCTGCAGGGCTCCTCCCTGGTCCTGGCTGGTGGCAGGGGCCAGGCCGGAGGGGTCTTCCAGGGTCTCTGCTTCCTGGAGGGCGACTTGTGCGCCCTTGGCTGGGCAGGTTCTGCTCCTAGGATCTGTGTGGGTTCCGCCACGCCGTCCCCGTGCCTGGGACCTGCAGTGCTGAGACCCCGCTGTCCCTGTGACTGGGACCTGCAGTGCCGAGACCCGCCGTCCCCGTGCCTGGGACCTGCACTGCCGAGACCCCGCCGTCCCTGTGCCCGGGACCTGCAGTGCTGAGAGCCCGTGCCGTCCCCGTGCCTGGGTTCCATGCTGCTGCGACCCCGGGTGCTGGCTTCGGGCAGGCAGATGGTCCCATCAGACCCTGTTGGTGGCTGTGAATGGGCCGCATGCCCCAGGTTGTCTCCACTGTGCTTTCTTGGACCGTCTGAGGTCCAGCTCTGTGGGACTCCTTCCCGCAGGACACCCGACTCCACTGAAGGGGGCGGCCCATGTGACGGGGGCTTCCTGAAGCCTCAGTGGTCTTGCCTAAGCAAGGGGACCCTGCGCTTCTTCACAGCACACTGGGATCCCTGGGGGCAGACCCTCGAGTCCCCGTCACAACCTTGTTAAGGCAGTGGAACGTCCAGGGTTCCTGGCTGGTTTATGGTCGCCCTCAGAGTGCTCCCGGACGTCCTGAAATGTGTGTGTGGGTCAGGACGCCAGGGCAGGCACGGCCTCGGATGGACTGAGGAGACGCAGCACCCAGGACAGAGCCCTGAGTGTGGGGGTGCGTCTGCCCTGGGGTGATGGTGTCCTCGCCTCCAGAGCCTCAGAAGGTGGCCTATGGGAGATGGAGTCCTCCAGAGGTAGCCGTGGGTGGTCACTAGTCAGGAGAGTGGTGACCTGTGAACAGGGGTAGCCGTGGGTGGTCACTAGCCAGGAGGAGTGGTGGCCTGTGAACAGGGGCATTTGGAGGAGGGCCTCTGGTGGCACAGGGAGAGCTCCAGGTGAAGGCCACCAGAGGTCTGGAGTGTCCAGCCCAGCAGCACCAGGGATGGCCTGGGCATGGCAGGGCTGGCCTGGCAGCCTCAGGGCACCCACTGGCCCACACTCCATCAGACTCCAGCCAGGACTGCGGGCATCAGGCTGTGGCAGTTGGAGCTGCCCTGGAAACAGACGCAGGACTTGCAGGGGAAGAGCTTCAGGGTCACCCAGGAGGGTCACCCAGGAAGGTAATCCAGGAGGGTCACCCAGTAAGGTAACCCAGGAGGGTCACCCAGGAGGGTCATCCAGGAAGGTCACCCAGGAAGGCCACCCAGGAGGGTCAGGCAGGCAGGTCACCTAGGAGGGTGCCAGGAGCAGGGCCGTGGTCTGCCTGGTGGACGGCGCCTGTGTCTTCACTGAGGACGCAGCTTCAGTGCAGGGCCACGGCTGTGGCGTCACTGCCATGGTCATTGTCATCGTGGCCACTCTACTCATCTTCATTGTTACTGTCATGGTCATCGTCACCACCACCACCACCACTGTCATCATCATCATCGTCATTGTCATCAACGTCACCATCGTCATTGTCATTGTCATGTCACCATCACCATCATTGTGATCATCACCATCACCGTCACCATGGTCATGTCATGATGTCATTGTCATTGTCGTCGTCATTGGCACATCATCACCATCATTAGTGTCATTGTCACCATCACCATCATCGTCATCATCATGATCATCACCATTACATCATTATTGTCATCACTGTCACCATCATCGTCATCACTGTCACTATTACTCCCATCACCATCATTGGTCACCTCATCATTGTCATCGTGGTCATTGTCATTGTTGTCATCATATCGCCAACATGTCATCGTCACCATCACCACCACCATCACGCCATCATTGTCATCGTGGTCATTGTCATCGTCACCATCACAGCCACACCTGCTGAGCACCTGCTGTGGCCTGACACACACACTGTGTGTTGTGTGGGGTCCGACACCTGCCAGGTCGTTGGTGACACTCCCTTTTTGCGATGAAGGCACCAAGGCTAGAGGGGGACAGAACCTGCCAGGAGCCTGCGGGCAGGTGGATGGCCGCTCAGCCTCCCGTCCTTCACACGCTGCCCGCCTGCCCCTTGGGATCCTCGCCGTGGCCGCTGTCCCACCTAGGTTGCTTCCTGCTGGGTTTCTGTGTCCCCAGTGCCTTTCTCTCTGGTCCTGGCCCTGAGGGTGGCCTTTGGGGGAGCCTCTGCCCCTGGCATGGCGCCCGCTATCCGCTCCATCCCAGTGACTCTCGCAGCACCTGCACCACCTGAGACTCCTTCCTGCTCCTCGAAGGCCCCTTCCTGACCCTCTGGCATGCAAGCTGGTGAGAACAGGACTCGGTGAGCTTCTTCAGCCTCCGGGGCAGACGGGGTCAGTCCTGCGGCCAGGGGCCCCCAGCCCAGTCCTTT
>JAJEJO010001489.1:419445-442065 GCA_020662805.1 Glaucomys volans | reverse complement strand
TCCTCCCTCTTCCACCCTCCTCCCTCTTCCACCCTCCTCCCTCTTCCACCCTCCTCCCTCTTCCCTCTTCCTCCTCCCTCCTCCCTCTTCCTCCCCTTCTTCCCCCTCCTCCCTCTTCTTCTTCCCTCCTCCCTCTTCCTCCCCTTCTTCCCTCCTCCCTCTTCCTCCCCTTCTTCCCCCTCCTCCCTCCTACCTCTTCCCTTTTCCTTCATCCTCCCTCTCCCTCCTCCCTCCTCCCTCTCCCTCTTCTCTCTCCTCCTCCTCCTCTCTCTCCTCCTCTCTCTCCTCTCTCTCCTCCTCCTCTTCCTCTGTATCCTTATGATTATTAGAATCACTGAGGACTCCCTGTGACCCACATCAGGGTGGTAAACCCCAACTAGGAAAGGCCAGAGAGCAAATACTTTCGTCTCTGTGGGCTGGGTTTGTGTCGCCATGGTCCCGTCTACCCGCGCCTAACACCAGGCGTTGGGAACAGCGTGTGGTCGCTGCCCAGGCCGGCATTCCCGTGAGGCTGTGTTGGTAGACGAGGTGGTGCCAGCCTGGGTGCCGGCCTCGGTCCATTGGCTGGCAGGGTGGAGCCCCTTTGCCGTCTGGCCTTGGCCCAGGCTCCACGCTGGTCCAGCAGTGTCCCTCTTGCTGCACCTGCTCAGACGGCTTCCTCGGCCTGCCTTGTCCAGGGTCGTCCTCCCGACTCTGCCTCCTTGGTGTTGAGACTCCTCAGTTTGAGGGTGGCCTCCAGCAGCCCTCATGCCCAGTGTCCCTCCATCCTCTCTGGGATTTTGCACAGACTTATTATCGCATCTGTCATCCTTGTTTATGAACATCTGTCACCTCTGTCTCTGCAACTAGAATCCTGGGTTCTTGCAGCCTGGAAGTTCTTCTGGTAGCTACCCTAGCGCAGCCTCTGGCCACAGCGGAGTGTTGGTCATCTCCAGATATTCTTCTCTTTTGGCCCTTCTTAAAGAACGGGGAAACCCACGCTCCTCTCACCGTTGGCTGGGCCCCCTGGGTGTGTGGCTCCCTCTGAGTGCAGACCTCCGGTGAGTCTCCTGCCGCCTCGGGTGCCTCGGTGGTGGCTTGGTGGCTGCCTTGCCCAGCCTCCCTGAGCTGCGTGTCTCCACGTCCGGGTTCCTCAGTGACGTGTCGATGAGCGAGGCCGCTGTCAGTGGGGCTGTCGCTCAGTGCGTGCACAGCCTCCGTTCTTCCTCCAGATACGCTTCTGGGAGGATTCATGGGTCTCGCATCTCCAGGGAGGGAGCTCGGGAAGGTGTTCTTCATTCCTGACTTGAGGTAGGAGAGTAGCACATGAATGTCAGCTGGTGGCCGACTGCTGTCTGGACCTCGTCTGAAATCTGACAAAAGGGTCGTCTTCTCCAAAGCAGGTGCCCTACTCTTGTCCCTGCCTGAGTCGGCTGCGTCCTCAGGAAGGCTGGTGGAGCGGAGGCTCGAGTCTCAGAGGCATAGAGTGTGAGTGGAGGGTGGGCACGTGTGTTAAGGAAAAAGGGGCAGCTGGCACTCTGAGGAGGAAGCCGATCCCCTGGGCTCCGGAGCAGGCCGCTGGCCATCCCTGGCCTCAGACCACACACGTCCCTCCAGGAGGAGAGGCCCGGGGCCCTGGGAACGCAGACCTCCGTTCTGCACAGTTCCATAGCAGAGCCTGGATCCTCTCTCCAACGGTGCCTCTTGGACACTCCAAGCAGGGACAGTCGGGTTGGCCTGTCCCCAGGACAGGCCTCCTCTGGTTCACAGGTGACTTGGGGGTGCAGGAAGGCCCCCTAGTGCCCACTGTGTTGTGTGAGATGGAGAAGCGAATGGGGCGAACGACCCAAAGCCTCCTTGCTGACGTGGCTGGAGCGCGGGCCCCCGGCCCACGGGCGAGTCCCCCGGAGAGCCCGCAGCGTTGCCGGCCTGTCTCTGCAGGCGGGGTCTGCGGGCCCCTCGTTCCGAGGATGGACGGGGGCCAGGCCCAGTGGTCTGCCAGCCGTCCGCCTGGGCCCCAGGCAGACGGGCCCCCTGCTCCGCTGTCTCCGCTGGTTTTATGGGGCCTCGTTCTCACACCCTGTTCTGCTATTAAAATAAAACGAGGCCCACATCACACGTCCGTCCCAGACTGCGGACTCGTTTCCTTCCAGCCGAGCCTTGGTCGGCTGGGTTCTGCTTCCCAGAAGGATGGGATCTCCAGAGCTGCCCGTCTCATGCCCTGTTCCCCCTTCTCTGGGTTTTTGAAAGGAAAGGGAGTTAGTGCCTGCTCTGGCCGCTCCCCGCCTGGGAGCAGACGGAAGACAGCTCTGGCCTGCTTCCCTGCAGCCGCGGAAGACAGCCGGGTCGGGGCAGGGCTACGCAGCCAGCATCCTCATTTCCAGACACGCTCTCAACCCCCCAGGCCTCTTTGGGGTGTCCAGTGTGCGATGTGAGCTGGACGCCACGTGGTAAGGTCTGGGATGAGCAGGGCGACCTCAGGAACAAGACGGGGCCCTGTCAACACAAGGGAACCATCCTGTAGGGCGATGTCAGCTGCCCAGAGAGTGTAGGGTGGCTGTGCAGCCGATGTCCTGGACGGAGCCCCCAGAGAAGGAAGGGCAGGGCTCAGCCTGCAGTGGGTCCAAGACCCTCGCCCTGAGTGTAACTGACATTTTCTCCTGTTGTCTGGCACGTCCTGGCCCCAAGAGGCCAGAAGGAGCTCACACCCAACTCTTTCCTCAGATGGGGCAGTCGAGGTTGAGGGGAAGCCTGCCCAGGCTGCTGGGCAGAGCGGAGGCCAGCAGCTGTGTGGCCCTTTAGGAGACCCTGCCTCTGTGCACCGCCATCGCGGGGCTCGGGGCTGGGCTCAGGCTGCAGGAGGCTGGGTGACCTGTGTCTGAGTGCTTGTGCCTGAGTGCTTGTGCCTGAGTGCTTGTGCCTGCTTTCCTGGGGACACCTGCAGTGGGTGGAAGGAGGTGCCCGCTCCAGGTCCTCTTGGGCGTGACCGTTGGTGGGAAGGGCTGGCGAGTGCAGACACACATCTCGATTGGGAATCTGGACTGGAGGAGAGTTTCGTTCTATCCAGGAAAGGGAGGGCGATGTTCTGAAAAGCAGGTTAACGGCAGAGTTGGAGAACAGGTTCCCATTCTTCTTGTGACACTTTAGCTGTGTCCACAGATCCACAGACGGGAGGCCGGTCGGGCTTGGAGGACGCTTGCAGCCAACCCGGCTCATTTTACACATGGGCAGCCGGGGCCTCCGGGTTTGGCTGCAGACCTAATTAGCTCCTGCGCCCGGCCGGAAGCCGCGGCCCCGCTCACAGGCTGCCTCGGCTGGAGCCCAGCTTTGCAGACAGCGTTCAGCGTGCTGAATGAATATTGGTGATTGAGGACAGACTGGCCGTGCTCCTGTCGCCTCTGGCTTGCCTGTTACACAGCTGTCTGTCCAGCGCCTCCGCCGGGTGGGAGGGGACATGCGCAGATGTTCCCGAGACGCACGAGGTGCTGGAGCCAGAGGAGAACCGTGGCTTCTGGGCAGTGGGTGTTTGTAGACAGGTCATGTGAACAGAGCCCATAGCCTGCTGTGCCGGAGACGAGGTGCTATCCTGCGCAAAGGCCTTTGTGGAGGCCTGGACTTGGCCCTGAAGAGTGGATGCGATTGTGGCAAAGAAAGAGGAAGGAGGTCACGTCAGGTGGAAGAACCAGGTGGAATAGTCTAGTCATCTCAAAGAGCCCCAGAGGCAGCAGGCCTCCTCCTGGGATTCGTGAATGTTAGGTTGGACGGAGGTCTTTCAAGACCTGTTTAAATCGAGGATTTCGAGATGGGGAGATTATCCTGGGTCGCTGGGTGGTCCCTGTATTAGCTTCACAGTGCTGTGACCAAAGTTCCTGACAGGGTGACTCAGAGAAGGGAAGTCATTTGGGGCTCAGGGCTCCAGAGGTCAGTGTGTGGTTGGCCCAGTCCGTGGCTCTGGGCCGAGGCGAGGCAGAATGTGGCGGTGGGAGGGCGTGGTGGAGGGAGAGGGAGCAGGAGAAAGAGCAAGGTACCAGGATGCAAAGGTGCACTTCCTGCAGCCCTCCCTGGGCAGTCCCTGGGCAGTGGACTGACCCTCTGACGGGCCACGGCTCTGGTAGCCTCATCATCTCCCCTGGGGGCATGGCTGCGTTGTCTCATGTGAACTTCTGGGATGCCTCCTACCCAGACCACCACACTCCCTAGATGCAATGTCCCTGTAAGAGGAGGTGGGGGACCTGAACAGAAGGGGGAGGTAGCATCAGGTGCTGTAGCCACAGCCAGGCATGATGGGAAGCCGCCGGAGCTGGGAGGGCGAGGAACAGTGTCCCCAGAACCCCAGGAGCGCAGTGGCTGACACCTGGAGTTTGGTCTGGTGTGAGTGCCAGGGACCCCATTCCCTTCGTGTTAAGCCCCCGAATCTGTGGGAGTGATTTGCTATGGAAGCCTGTTTGGGAAAGGGCATGTGGGGCAGGTGTCTGCTGGGCAGTGGGCGAATGGGCAGGGACAAGCGTGTGTGTGACCTGCAGAGGGACAGTGAGCTCCCACACCTCTGTCCACTGCGGCTGGAGCACAGGGGAGCAGGGGAGTCGCAATGCCCTGGATCATTTTCATTTCTCTGTGGCACCTAGAGGTGCTCCTCGTGTGGTCAGTGGTCAGTGCCTGTGACGTGCCTGGCGAACGCTGGCCGCTGCCACCTGGGCTTGCAGGGGGTTTGGGGAGGCCTGTCGGTCCTGCGCCAGGCCTGGGTACCTGGAAGCTGTGGCGGCTGCACTTGTCTTCTGAGGTCTCGGATTCCCCAGGTTGGGACCGGCGGGGCTGCTCCTTGTAGGAAATGCCCAGTCAACCCAGGACCCACACCTGCCCAGGATGAGGAAGTCGTGGGTGCAATTCAGAGCCGCTGTGATCGGGGGTAAAAGGTGGACCTCACCTGCGAGGGAAGGGGTCCTCACTGAGAGCAGACTCAAGCTCTCTGCAGACCCTGCAGAAGGTGATTAAAGACGCTTTCTGAGCTTCCGTGATGCTCTTACTGATCTGCGGTTGTTTATAGCCATAAAAGGGCTGTGAATTAGAGGAGTGAAATGGAAGCAGCGGGGCTCCGAACCTGCCATCCCCGAGGCTGGAGCGTCCTGCAGGGCTCGGCCCAGAGCAGCAGGGACCTGAGACACTGCGGAGGGAAACTCCATCTCCTACCCCTGGGTTGGGCTGGAGGAAACCACCTCTTCCTGGCAGCTTAACGTGCCCCCAGCCTTGCTTGGGAGGCGTCCCTGGGTGGCCTGGCCTTCTGTGGGGACCTCAGTCTGTGCCCACTGGTGTTCTAGGACACTCCCGTCCCGCCTCCTTTCCCTGCCCTTCCCTCCGTTTTCTCCCTTCCGTTCCTTCCTCTGCGGCTTCCCCTCGCTTTTTCCTTTCTCTTGTTCTCCTCGTATCTGACTGGGGATTGGTGGATCACTGTTCCCAAGGGTCAGGCATCACCCAGAGACAGCCCTGCTGGTCCCCCTGCGATGACCCATCCGTGTGACCACTGAACTTCCTCTGCTTTTTTCCTGCAGAAATCCGAGAGGCCTTCCGCGTGCTGGACCGTGATGGGAACGGCTTCATCTCCAAGCAGGAGCTGGGCATGGCCATGCGCTCCCTGGGGTACATGCCGAGCGAGGTGGAGCTGGCCATCATCATGCAGCGCCTGGACATGGACGGTAAGGCCCGGCAGCTCCTCACCTGTATAGGCTCCCAGAGGCCCTGCAGCTTGTGGGGTCATGTCTGGGTTTATAACCGAGCAGGGGAAACTCAGACTGGATCTCAGTTTCCACCAGCACCCAGGGAGCTCTGGGTCTGCAGGGTGGGTCTGTGCAGGAGGCTGAGGAAGGAGGCCTGAGGAAGGAGCCCTTGCCTTTCTCTCTCTTTGCAAAGCAGCTTTATTGAACTAGAATTCGCACACCATGAAATCCACCCATTTGCAGCTCAATCCTGGGGTTCAGCGAATTCACAGATTCGTGCAGCTGACGCTAGTCAAGTTAGACTGCTTGACTTCTGCTGCCTCCTGGCCGTGGCCTCCCTAGCCCTGCCCAGCAAGCCCACGCCCACGAGTCTCCTCCCTGTCTCTGGGCGCTGCCCTGGCCAGGCCCATGTGAATACGTGGGGAGGGTCCCGTGGTCATCATGCCTGGCTGCTCCCACGTGGCGTGCTTGCAGGCTCACCGTGTCCTGGCGTGACCACTGCTTGCTTCCACTCATGGCCAAGCCACGTCCCAGGGGTGGTAATGAAACTTCTTTTACGTCCGCTGGACACATAGGGTCTCTACATAGGACATGGCTGGGAGGGGTCTCACTGGAAATGCTGCGATCGTCCTGGGGAGAGTCAGGGGAGGCTTCCTGGAGGAAAGGGACCCTGAGGGGGACTCTGAGGAAGAGAAGCAGGGGAACCTGCAGGTGCCGTGGAGCGGGAGAAGGGTTCTGGCTCGGCCTCCCTTCTGTGAACGGGGAGCGCGAGTCTCTCTCCATGGCTCATGGGGTTGCGGGTTCGTGTGTGCACAGTCCTTGCTTCTGGACCTTGCTGCCTCGGGGACGCTCCCAACTCGGCCTCCCTGGGCGGCGTCCTTGTGAACCGGCCCCATGGCCGCCCCTGTTCTGGGCGGTGTGTTAGGTTCCCACTACAGATGAAAGCAAATTCAAAAAGTAAAATGATGGAACAGAAGGTCCCAGCGTGACGGCGTCCGCCCTCTTCAAGGTGCTTTCTCGTGCACACGACCTGTGAAATTCCACGTTGTCACAGCCACGACAACGGAAGTCACACTCTGCACACGTGTGATAGGTCAGGACACATTCTCCCATCGTGTGCGACTAGAAAGAGCAAGTGAAACAGGACAGACATGTAGGTGGATGCGAAGACTTCGCCTCGGCCACTCTATTTTAGGAATTCATGTCAAGAAGCCATCGGAGACGGGGCCAGCTTTCCGTGGTGTTTACAGCCACTGTGTTCGTGGCGGTGACACGAGAGATGCGATCGAGTTCATAAAACAACAGGCAGCCATGTCAGTCGTGGTTCATCTCTGGGACACAACATGACTGTTTGTAAAATATTTAATGCTACTGAAACTCGTCACTGGCACGTTGTCAGATGTGGGTGTGCAAGGACTTGTGCACGGTTTAAAAACCCCTGTGCACACGAGAAGAATGACTTGGGTGCATCCATATCCCAATACCAATAGTCGTTACCTCTGCAGGTGAAATTGTGGATCTATTTATGGTTTTCTTTTTGTGTTTCTCTATTTTCCTGTTCGTAATGATAAATATTTATTGATTTTATGATAGAAAAAGCTATGAAAAATAAGACAGTAACACACACACGCACACACGCGCGCGCACACACACACACGCGCACACAGGTTCCCTCTGGCCTGACGTCGCAGCCCCTCACCTGAACCAACTGTGAGCCTCCTGATGTGGCTCCTGGCTCGGCCGGGGGTCCAGGAGGGGGCCTCGGTTGTGTCCATCCCAGCCCTCCCTCCGCCTCTGGACACCAGCCTGGATCCCGACAAAGGGTCTGGTGTGGTGGGCTCTGCACCTTGGGGTAGAGGGTGACCTGTGGGCCAGGTGACGGGGACCTGAGGGGAGGGCCCTCCTGTGTCCTGGAGGAAGAGATCGGGGCCAGGGCTGGGGGACACAGCGTGGCCTGCAGACTCAGGGCAAGAGCATGGCTCCCTCCTGGGCTCGTGGGAGCGAGCGAGTGGAGACCAAGCTGACCTCCAAGTGCAGCTGTGGACACGCATCTTGTCGCCATGGAGATGCTCTGTCAGGATGTCCACCACCAGCAGTCCCAGCCTGTCCTCCCAGCTCTGAGGGACTGTGACTGTCTCCGCAGGCCGGTGGGACCTTGCTTGTTGCCGTAGAGATGGCTCTGGAGAGCTGGGGCAAAGCCTCCCTTCCACTGACTGCCTCATCGTTTCGGAGATACGTCTGCAGAGAAAGTTTCCTTAAAACCGTGGACCTCTGCCCGCGCCTGTGACGGAGCCAGGAGCTGCGTGCTGCTCTCCCTCACCGATGGCTGTAGTGAAGCCTCGCCGAAAGGGCACACGCGGTGGAATTAGTCAGCAGCTTTCCTGACAACGAGCTGGGCTACTGTGGAGTCCCGTTCTCTAAGGTTTAAGGGTCTGCAGCCGAGTCCGTTCTTGTTCTTTGTGCCCATGTCTGCAGCAGTGGGCCCTGCCCACCCTTGGGGGTCGTCCCAAGTCCCCAGTGGATGCCTGGAACCATGCGGGATACCAGACCCAGTACACCATGCTTTCCCTCCACACGGATACCTCAATAAACCAGGTGCAGTGAGAGATTGATGACCATGATTAACCTGAACTAAGGGTTCCGGGAACACAAAGCCCTGCAGAGCTGTGACCCTCCATCTGATAACCAAGATGGCCACCAAGTGACGGGCGGGTAGCATATACCCTGTGGATACCCTGGACAGAAGGGCAGTTCGTAACCTGGGCAAGGTGGAGCGGGACAGTGTGGGCTTTTGTCTCCTCAGAATAGTACAGGTTGAAACTTCCGCATTGTCTCTGTAATTTTCCATTTAATATTATGTGACCATGGTTGGACTTGGGCACCTGAGACTACAGAAAGTGAAATCATGGACACGGGGACTACTGTTCCCTCTCTGGACCGCAGCTCACTGGGAATTTCTGCATCATCAGGAACCCCCCAGAGTCCCGTGGGTCCTCATGGGATCCTCACTGTCCTCAAGGGCTCGTGAGGTCACAGGCTCGGGCTCCGTCGGATGCCACGAAGGAGATTTCAGGTTTCACCAATTTATTGGCAACTTATCATAGTGAGGTGCTCACGCTGAAGGCAGAACTCGCAAGCCTCCTAGAGGATTTGTGTCGGTCCCTTTGACAAGAGCCCAAGTCGTCGCTCTTTCACAGTGACCGCCAGGTAAAGCTCCTTCGTGTATTTTTAAAGCACAGCTCCCTCCAGGTTTTGTTTTGGTGTCTGCAAAAGATTTAGTACCAGATCACGAAAAGCCCACTGAAGGGTCGGCAGGAGGAAGTGCCTGAGCAGTTCATTAAGTGCGCAAGTGTAAGAAGAGCCACCTGAGCATGTGGCTGGGGTCCCGCTGCGGGACGCTGCAGGTTCTGTAAGCACCGCCAGGAAAGGCGCCTCTGGGGAACCCGGCTCTGGACGTGAGTGGACGGACTGTTCTACAGTGTCCTTTTGAGCTGTTCTGATAAAAAAAAAAAAAAAATCAGGGTCTAATTATATGCTTCCTTCTCCCGTCAAGACTGGGGTCCTGTGCCGAGATGCGGGCCACCTAATTAGGTTTCTTTGGGGATGGAGCATATGGAACGGCGGATATTTTTATGGGAATAATGCCAAAAAAAGAGAATAAAAGGGTGAGAGGAAGAAGGAAAGGCGTGTTTGGGGCAGGACTTGGGCCTCTTAGCGTAAGATGACCATGCCCCTGGTCACGGACCCCGGCCTCCGGATGCAGGGGAGGTGGCTGCGGTGCCCCCCTCCATCCCAGCTGGCCATGATAAGGGCGGCTCCAGTCCCCACACCAGCCTTCTCTTTCTGGGGTCCCTGTGGTTTGCCCGACAGTGAGGTCATACCTTGGGCGTGAGGCCAGCTGAAATCAGCCAGGTCCGCACAGGAGGTTTTCATTATGTGGCTCCCGGGGAGCGGGCGGCCTTGCTGGCTGCACACGTAACAGCAGCTCCTTGGATTAGGGGGCTCGTCTGGCTTCCTAGACGGCTCGACCAGACAGCTCCAGAGGGTGGAGTGGAAGGAGGCCAGAGGGTCTGGGATTACTCCCTGGTCCGGAGCCCGCTTCCCCTCAGTGGTGGGACGGTGTGTGTGTGTGCGCGCGCGTGTGTGTGCACGCACTCAACTGATTGCACGTGCGAGCCGCAGGGGCCGAGCCACTCAGTCAAATACACAGGAACCCCACGCTTCTGCTGGACGCTGGGCCTCCTCTTTGGCCCCGGGCCCCCCAGGTTCTTTCTTGGAACCTTGAATTCTGCACTTCCTGGCACTCCCTACTCCATTCCTCTTTCGTCAGGACTGGATTCACTTTCCTGAAGGTTTTTCCCCGGATCTCCCGACAGCCCTGATTCTGGAAGCCCCAGGCCCTACTCCTCCTGGCCAGGGCTGGTGCAGCCCAGTGCCCTGGGCTCCCATTGCCTGTCAGGGCCGGGAGCCTCACTCGTGCACCCTGAAGTCGTTCAGTGCTGCTGAGAGCCTCATCCTGAATCTGGGGTGGAAGCGGTGGGGCTCTGAGCCTGGAGTCGCTGTGGGCTCCGCCCAGCCTCTCACTGCCCTCAGGGCCATGTCCCCAGGCTGCTGCTGTGCCAGCCTCCTGCGTCGTTCATTGGGGAGCGAAGCCACATCCCCAGCCCTATTTTGTATTTTATTTAGAGACAGAGTCTCACTGAATTGTTCAGCACCTTGCCTTTGCTGAGGCTGGCTTTGAACTCTTGATCCTCCTGCCTCAGCCTCCCAAGCCGCTGGGATTATAGGCGTGCGCCACCGTGCCTGGGCGGTGCTGGGGATTGAACCCAGGGCCTTGTGCATGCGAGGCAGGCGCTCTACCCACTGAGCCACATCCCCAGCCCCTGAGAGCAGTTTTGCTTAAGCGTGGGCCCTTACCAGTGCCCTTCCTCTGTCCCCCGGTGACACGCTCCTCTGTGTTCTGGGCTCCATGGCCCTGACCACATTCTGAGCAGATGCTGCACCTGCTCTTGGGCTTCCAGCCCCCAGAGCCCGAGTCAGGTGGAGCCCTACTTTCTCAGTTGCCTAGTCTGCTGTTCAGACAGAGCAGCAGAGAGGGGATGGAGACGTCCCTTTGCAGGTGGAGGGCTCTCTCCTGCCTGCTCGCGGCCCCGGGAGAACCACTGAGGCGAGGCAGTGGCTCTGGGTCTCAGTGAGTCCCCGCCCTGACCTCTCATCAGAAGCACCCGGGTGCGGTTCTGAAGCTCGTCTTAAAAGTCATACTGGCAGAGTCAGGATCCCCAGGAGCACAGCCCGGGAACCCACACCCTTCAACAAACATCAGGTTGCTGTAGGCAGTCCGTCGGGCCTTCCGATAAAGGGGAGCACCTTTGGCTAAAGAGAAAAGGTCAGGCCTGGGACATTCGTGTGAGCAGGAAGGTCTGAGGGAGGCTGGTGGCTGCAGGGCCAGGAGGCGTTTTCCTCTGGGAACTTGGTGAAAGAAGCAGGCTGTCCTTAGTGGGTCAGTCACCTCTGCCCAAGAGCAGGTGGCCCTGAAAAGTGTGTGCACACCGGGTCCTCACTCCCCAGGAGGCCCAGGGACCCAAGGCATCAGCATCACTGGGAGCTCATTCAAAATACTGAGCTCAGGGCCCGTCCCAGACCCTCAGCTGAGCAGACACTTGCTCTTCCTTTCCGGAGATTCCCAGGCGGGTCAGCCCATGTTAGCGTGTGGGGCGCTCAGGCAGGTGCATGCCCTGGGAGATGGAGGCAAGCCCGTTCTGTTTCCTGCTTCGAGGGCCTCTTCCCTGGAGCCGAGGCCCCCGGCCCCCCCCACAGCCAGCCGGTGTGTAGAAGTGAAGTATCTCATAAAGCCCTGAGTCTGGGTGAAGAACCTCAAAGGGAAACAGCTCTCCAAACACTTGTGCTTATGAATAAGCATGAATGGCCTGAAACCATCCATATTTCATCCAGTCTCAGTGAATGGTCGCCGGCCGTTCGTGCGTGGTCAGTTTTAGCTGGGTAATCAATGATGCCAGCCATGCCCCAGCAGTTACACAGGGAGTGACCACGCTAGGCAACCACGGGGGTTCACCAGGGCCCAGCACGGCTCTGAGCACCTCTCTGCCAACCTGCCCGGCCCTCTCCAAGGTCACGGTGCTCACTACCGTGAGTCCCCTTTCATGGGTGAGAAGAGTGACATTCACAGCCTCCTAGAGGCCCAGGCCACGCCGTTGGTCAGCCGTGTGGCTCCAAGTTCTCCCCACGTGTCCTGTAGGCAGAGTCCTCCTCCTGTGGCTCTCGTGCATGTCGCACTCAGGATGAGAAGGGATGTCACACAGGACTCGCCACCCAGGAGTCGGGAGCGCCTTGGGTGTCAGGCCTGTGTGCAGACGCTCTGCCAGTTGCCACTCTAAGGACTGGAGAAATGCAGGCCTCTCCGAGGTCCCCTTGGTTGGGTGGGAGCCACCAGCGCCCTCCAGCCTGCCCTCATGTGTGAGCAGAGGGTGCGAGTTGGAGGGCACCAGATGTCTCTGGGCCTCTCGTTTATCGTCCCCCTTAAGAGAGTCCCCAGACCCCTGTGGGGTGTGCATGGTGGCATGTTCACGACAAACACACCCCAGCATTCCTGCCTCCCACCCAGTTCCTTCCGCTCGATGGTGCCAGGACAGCTCTGCCCTCCCAGAATCACCGACAGGTGGTCAGGCGGGAGCCCTGTTTTGGCTGTGGCGAAGCAGAACGTTCAACCCACTTCCAGCTCCTGATGCCAACCCCATAAACACGATTCTGGTACGGACACCTATTCCAACGGAGCAGCTTCATTGCGTCTGCCATCCTGGACTTGGGACATGCGACATGCCGTCCTGGGGTGCGCTGGTCTGATTCTGGTCCTGTGTTCAGAGACGGTGACTGCGGTGGAAGGAGATCTGGAAGAAATAGTCGTCCCGTGCCCGACAGCTGCCTGAGTGGTACTGACGCTGTGTCTGTGTGGACTGCAGGTTAAGGGGGTCTCATTCGACCTCAGCTATCAGAGACTTGGGGTTCTCCTGGATCCACCCAGGAGTCCCCACTGCAGGTCCAGGTCCCGCTCCTTTCCAGTCAGGTCCTGTGTTTTGTCTGAGTCCTGCTGAATCTGTGATTCCAATTTTATAATTCCTCAGGCCGCCCAGTTTCCTTTAGGGTCTTCCCTGCAGGTGTGAAAGATCAGCGGCCATTTTAAGGTCACCGCAGAAGCATTCTGGCTCTCTGACTGTGACTGCTATTTTTTTCTTTAAGGCATTTGGAAGCAGCTGCCCCACCCCTTGGTCCCTGTGGTCGCCCTGTGGTCATCATGGCCACCATAGGCCAGATGTAGGACCACTCTGGTCTCCCAAAGCCTTGCCATCAATAGTCATTTTATTCCAAGAAGTCGCAGATGGCATTTAACTACTGATGACACTGGCCATGCCTTGGACACTGGTATCCCGTTTGGCAAAGTCAGCCCTTCATTTAAGATCAGAGACAAGCAAGCCAATCCCAGAATCCCACTCGGGGAGTCTTCTCTCCTGGGTTCCACAGCTGTAACCTCACGGAGCAGAACAGCATGCTGGGTTCCTAAGGCAGATGACAGTGTGGAGCAGAAAGCGAGCTTGCTGTGCCGAAGCTCTTCATTTTACTCCAGAAAAGTTTAACAAAGGCAATGTGTGAGAAAACCTGTCTCAGAACCGCCTGCCTTGTACTGAGTGTCCCATTGGAAAGACCATCACTGAGATGACCAGGGAAAGGTGGGGCCCACTTTGCATTAACTTCCGAGCAAAACGAGGTGGGTTTTGTGTGCCGATTGGTAATCCCGTCTTAGCTCTCCCTGTAGGTTGCCTGCTTTCTTTTTAGGTCTGTTTCAGTAAGGACAGGCTAAGTCTTGCTGCAGTAACAAACGAAACCCTCAGGCATCAGTGGCTTCAGACCACAGAATCAAAGTTCTTGCTCATGCTGTGTCCTTGGTGGGTGGCTGGATCTGTCCTGTCTTGTCCTCACTCAAGGGTCCTGGAGCGAGGGAGAGAGATCAGGAGAACCTCACGGTGGTCCTCACACTTCTTCAGCTGAAGCAAGTCTTGTGGCACGTCTGCTGCTGGAGGGTGTGGGGAAGTGCGATCTGACCATGTGCCCAGAAGGGAGTGACTGAGGGTTGCGTGGTGGACAGACACAATGCTATTGATGACTTAAGGATCTTAGACTTTTTAAAAAATTAGGATATACCACTTGATGCAAAATTTCTGTCTCACAAAACGTACGTGGAAGGTTGATGAAAAGGAGCGAAGCCACATGAGCTTGGGAGATTCTACAGCCTCCTTTCAGTCTGAGGGAGGGGACAGAGACGAGTGAAGGGCGCGAGTGGCAGTGGATGTGTCTGTGTGAGCCAGCCAGCGAGCACAACCTGAACTCTGCACCTGCAGGCGGACAGCCTCCTCCTTAAGCAGTCGGAACACGCACATGCCCATGCCTGTGCAGTAGGCAACAGGGACGACCCAGGCCGGTGCCAAAGGACAGACTCGAGCACGCCCTTAACTACAGGGCAGCCCACCAGAAAGCAATAGGAGAGCTGAACCAGAGCCCCACTTGGAAACTCAGAAGTTAGAACACAAAGCCTTTCAACGTAAACCACAGGCCCAAGTGCTGAGTCTCTGAAAGAGAGATGCAGCATGTTGGCACCTTTCCTTGAGAATGGACGTCACCACCAAGACGAGCTGGGTCGGGAAAGTAACTGGGGAGCGGTTTAAAACAGAACCGTTGATGAGGTTCCACGCTAATGCCTCTGAATGTCTATACGAAATGGGGATTTTTCTGGAAAAATGTAAGTCTTTGAAATTGGTTGGAGCTGCAGCAAGTCGTCACATCCAAAGTCGTTGCTGGCCTGCGAGCCAGAGACAGCCGGAGGGGTGTTTCCCTTGGCCTGGGTACTGCTTCATAAAGCAGAGAAACGGCACATTAAAGTCTCTGCTGCCGTCTCCTCCTGAAGCCCGGGGACGTTTGGCGAGACGTGGAGCTGCTTCCTGGCGGCAGTGACTGGGGGAGTTTCCCAGGACCCTCGGGCAGAGCCTGACACGCCACAGTCTCCTCCACTCTCTTTCGCCTCACCTGCCCCATCCCCTGCGCGGGTCTCGCCTGTTCTCCGGAGGCTCCGGAGCTGGGGCCGGTTCCGTGGGTCAGGATACAGCGTCTTCACTGCCGTATCTTCTTCCTTCATTTCCTTCCATTGTGAGGAGCTGGCGTTTCCATGTCCGTTTGATTTTTTTCCGGAGTGTGTTCTGATCATGGTGCCATTTCCAGCTGCTGCGGTAGATTGTTTTGTTTCGAGTCTCCCTTACCTGATCGTTAGGGCAACGGGATCTGGATTTTGCCGCAGAGAAGAGCTTCAGCATTCCCTGCTCTTGGGAGAGTTTTGACAGTCTCCACGTCTTCTTTAGAATATTCTACTGTGCTTTGTTCTTCCCTCTGCAGCTTCGCAGATCTTTCCGGAAAGCATGATTTCCAAGTGACTGGGATTTTTAAACGCCTAGCGTGCCTTCCAGCTCTCTGGTCTCATTGCCTTGTCGAAAACAAATATGACATGCTGTCTGCTGAGACTGAGAGCAAGGCGCGTTTCTGCAGAGGTGCCGCCTCTGGGGTCTGTGTCCTGGGGCCACCGTCACCTGGCCGCGTGGGAGCCGGGTGACCCAGGTGAATTCCGATCTCTTGATGCCTTCCAGGCAGGTGCTCTCCCCGGGCACGCCCAGCAGTGTCAGCCTCCAGTGCCGTGGGCCTGGGAGCAGCGTGGATGTGCTCGGGGTCTTTGGAGCCCTTGGTGGGCGGCTGCAGATCCTGCCACGAGGCCCCGTGCTTCCTCGGTGTGGGGTTTGCTGGTCGCTGGGCCACAGGCTCCCCCACAGCTCCTCCCTTAGAGCACAGTGCTCACATTCCCCTTTCCTGTGACTTTGAACTCGTGCACCTGATGCCGCTGGTCTTCTGTTTTTATCTGTTCCGAGTCTTTTCACGGGTAAGCTCATTAGCCTGGCGACATGGACTCCAGAACACCCGAGTCCCAGTGCTGCCGTTTTGATCACGACGGCTGTATCAGTCTAGGTTCTGCTGTGACAAGCACTTGAGATAATCAAGTTCAGAGGGAACAGGTTTATTCTGGCTTAGCGTGGTCGAGGTTCTGGCCCGTGGGTGGTCGGCCTCTCTGCTTGGGATCTTTGGTGTGGAAGCACATGGAGGAGCAGAGTCCCAGGCCTGGTGGTCAGAGCAGGAGAGGTGGAGGCCAGGACCAGAGGCCCACAGCACCTCCCAGGGCTCGCCCAGCAGCCTGGCGGCCTCCCACTGGGCCCATCCCTCCTGACCACGCCTCACTGGGGACCACGCCTCACTGGGGACCATGCCGTGAACACGCAGGCCTTGGAGACCCCAGCTGCAGCACTGGTTCTGCTGCGTCCTCAGGTTTTTCTCCCCTGTGCCGGCATCATTGCTTTGATTTCCACATTATCCTCTCAGTTGTGGGAAGTTAAATATCTTCCTTTCCCTCTCTGAAGTGATGTCTAGGGAATGTTTGTGAACTTTTCTGACAGTCAGCCTGGCTGAGCAGGACTGCCCTTCTGAAAGGAAGGGCCTCCGTGCTCCTTGCTGGTTTTAATATGTGGTTGCTCTCAATACGCTCCCATCTCTCTCTCTTTTTAACAACTCGTATTATTTTCAGTTTTAAAGGTATCAGTTTCACGATCATATTTAAAATACTTATTTTACCTGTAATGTAAGTTCTTCAGTGCTACCCCCAGCCCCACCTAACCCATTTTCTGCAGATTTTTAATCAAAATACACTTTCCTGGCTTGTGCTTTCCAAACTTCCATTGTTGCTTTCCCATTCAGAAGTTTGCCTCAGTCTCAGCTGCAAACCTGAGAATGACCTTCTCAGCCCTTCATGCTGCCCTCTTCTCCTTTTAAGAGTCTGTGATGGCAGCTCCCCAGTTTGGGGTGTCCAAATGGCAGGAAGTTCGTGACAAGGCGAGTTATTCCCTGTGATTGGCGCGGCTCTGGGGGTGTAACCTCTAGGCAGGAGGTCCGAGGTCTCTGGGCTGTCCTGTCGTCTGGAGCTGGTGCGGTGGCTGGTGCAGGGCTCGCTGGTCTGTGATGCCCTCTCGGGCTCTCCTGGGCTCGCCTCCGGGAGGACATGTCTCGGGCCTCTAGAGTTCCGTCTCTTCTCCTTCCCGTAGGTGGGTCCTGGGCCCAGGCCTCCTCCGTTCCGCTTTCCTTCACCTTCTCTGCCCCTGACGTGGGATCTGTGTTTTCTCTTCCTCACTTTGAGGTTTGCTGGGGAGCACTCTGCTGACTGCCGGATTTCATTTCTGTAGCAGTGTTCCCTCTCTGGGTGCTCTGCTCGTGGCTTGATGTGATGTGGTCTCGGAGCTGTGGACAGAGACTGGGAGTGTGTCCGACCTCCCTGGATAGCTTGGTGCAAAACCAGGCATTTTCCAGGTGGTGGCTGTACCAGGCAGCGCTTCTCCCAGGCCCTGGAAGTTCCTCTAGGGGCAGACCCGGGTGTCTGCTGCTGACTGGAGGTCAGGGGAGACCAGGTTCCAGCGGAGATGATGCAGGAGGCCTGTCAGTGCCCCTCCAGCCCAGGAGCAGAGGGGTGGGATGAGGTCAGCAGTGAGTGTTCTGCACCCGGGAGGTATTGAGGAGGGAGAGGAGGGGTCGGCTGTACCCCAGCCTGCCTGGTCCCTGTGCCCACACTCCCGAAGTCCCTGGGCGGGTGCTCTTTTTATTTCTGTCCTATTTTAGTGAGCAGAGCTTTCTGACATTCAAATGATGAGGCTCATTTCAGACATTTCTTTTTGTTTCTGGGTTTAATAGAAATGTCCCCAGGGTTTGCGTTTAAACTTGCAAATGCCGTCTTCGTTGTGTGAAGAGGTTGTTATGTGTTGTGGGAAAGCAATCTTCTCCTCTTGGTTTAACCTTTCATACTTCTGAATCAGTTAAGCTATTGAGTAATTCCTCGGCCCCTGCTGAGACCCTCCTGCAGCCTTGCCCGCTCTGCCTCTGGATGGCATGCGTGATTTCACTGGATTCTCTCAAATTAAAACAGGAAGGAACTGGCGCAGGTGGGAGATGCTTGCTCCGCAGTCCAGACGAGCTTCCCTCCACAGGCTGCTGTTTGAGCAGCTATCGTTGTGCTTAGGTTTTGCAGAGATTTCCATAGAAACAATTGATCCATTGCTTTTTCTTTGTTTGAAGGTTTTAAATGCCCAGAGTGGGCTGGGTTTGTGGGACTTGGACTTTCCATCCTTTTACACCCTGGAGAGGTTATGTAATAATCATTTAAAGATATTTGGCACATGTGCCTGAGAAATCATGGCCGCCTAGGTGCCCTGGGTGGCCTCGGGCTCACTGGGTCATGCCCACGCCCTCGCTGACCTCCTAACCTGCGTGAGCGAGGCCAGTGCTGGCTGTTCCAGGAACCCCGGCCTCTCTGGATGCGGATGTCTTAACTCAGTCCAGACCCGTCACTTTCACACGTCAGTGTTATTTATCTGTTACCTGTCATCTTCGGGATTCCTATTTTGTGTATTTTTGTCTCTTCTTTTGATTTCCAGCTGATTTTCCTTATTAAAGATATTTTCACTAAGAGAGTTATGTCAACTCTTGATTTTCAGTAGTACCAGTTCAGGTTTTGGAGAGAGGATTTACCTTGTGGATTTTATTCTGCTTTTAGTGTTTTGGATTAGTTGTGTATTTCCTGTATTCTTTCCAGATTCTTTTTTATCCCAGTTGTATCCCTGGTTTTTAATTTTTTAATTGAGGTATTACTGAAACATCCTAAAATGTACAGTTCTTCAATATGCAGGTTGATGGGTTTGACAGTGACATACAGCAGTGCAACTCAGACCCCAAAATAAACTATGGGACGTTTACATCACCTGAAATGCTCCTGACCGGCAATTTTTCCCACTCGGTGGTTTATGCACAGACTTCCTGAAGGTGTCCAGCTTGGAGCTGTGATGACGTCCACTCTGTGGCTTTTCTTCTGCATCCAGTGCGTTTAGATTCCCGTGTAAACGTACCTTTGCGGCCTGGTGTTGGCAGAGTGTTTCGCCAGGTTTACTTCCAGGAGATCGAGGATTCTGGCTTTTGCACTTAGATCTGTTTGAAACTGACCTTCGGTGCGGTGTGGGCCTAGAGGTTGGTGTGCCCCGCACACATCTTCAGTTCCTTGAACACAATTTGCTAGAAGACTTTCCTTTCCTCATCAATTCCACTCGGACCTCGATGGGTCATGGGTTGTCAGGGTGGACAGTCTGCCTCTGGGCCCCGCTCTGTCCTTTTCCTGCTGTAGTGGGTTTATTTGGCTCTCGATCACCACCCTACCTGGTTAGAACGGTCTTTCTGGGCTGGTCCTCAGGTCGGCAGTGGATGTCTTGACAGTTGTCGCAGTTTGTCTGGATCCTTTGGGTTTCCACACAATTTCAAGTCAGCTTGGAGATTTCATCAGTGGCACTCTGGGGTTTCATTAGATCTCTGGATGGATTTTAACAGAATGGATGTTCAATAGTAAGTCTTCCTGCTATAGAAGGACACGTTGTTTCTCTCAGAGACACCTTGTATTTTTAATTATTGCTGCTCTTTCATTCGATTTGTTCTTAGGGACTTGATGATTTTTAATGATAATGTAAATTTCTTTGTTTTAAAACTTCGCTTGTTGGGAGCAGCAATTTGAGTCCCAGTCCTCACGCTGTCTGGTGTCAGGAGCACACCGAGCTGGGAACTCCCAGTGCAGAGCCGTAGTTGAGACTGCCCAGTTACCATGGTGACGCCCTGTTCAAAGGAGGTTCTGCTTGCCCTGGACTGTCAGTGTTGGCTTCAGTTCAGACGTCAGCTGGGGGTGAAGAATTACAAGCACAGGTTGATGATTATAATTGGGCCACTGGTCTTCAACCTTGGTCCTGCCTGCTTGGAAGAAGCTTTCTCTCAGAAAATGCTTCTGATATTAAAACCTATGTGGTCACCGTGCTGAGCCAGCTCTGGGCCGTGACAGCTCTATCAGGGTGTGAGGTCCCACCTGGGCTCAGCTCTCTGTGTGTCTTTGTCTTTTCTAACCCCGTTGCCCCTCGCCGGGTGTCTGAATTGGCAGCCGCACAGGGCGCTGCATCCACTCTCAGGCTGTTTGCTGTTCCTAGGTCGATACAGTTTAGATACGGTTGCCTTTTATGTTGATTCTGGGTTTGTCTCCTGACTGGTTCCGGCAGTTTGACGGCCTCCACTGTTCTAGAACTCAAAGATGACTGTGAACAAGATTTAAAGTTCTTCCTGATTTTTGTGTCGTCTTGTACTTTTTACACCAGCCAGGGTGGGTTACACTGATGAGACAGCACAGTTTCATTTCTTTGTGGAGGGAATTCCCATTCAGTTGGAAGCAATCGTATTTTGTTTGTGTCTGTATCAGGTGAAGTGCCCGCTCTCCCAGGTTCCTGAGGGTCTCTGTCTTGAGCAGGTGCTGAGGTTTATCAGATGCTTCCTGTCTCCTAAAGTGATCATGTTTTCTGTATTTTTTGTTAAAATGGTGAATTATATTGATAGATGTTTAATGTTAAGCTAAACTTAAATTCCCAGATGCCCCTGCTTAGTCATGGGGGTCTCACGTTCAGACACTGCTGACTTGGTCTGCTAGTACTGTGAGGAGGGTTTTGCACCCATGTTCCGAGGCAGGCGGGGCCGTGACTTCTTTTGTGACGTCCTTACCAGGTTCAGGGTGGCCTCACGTGAGTCGAGTGGTGCTGCTTCTGTGTATCTGGAGAGTTCAAGGCTGGCATTTCCCCTCATTATAGAACATTTCTTTCTTCATGTGAATGTTTCGCTCAAGCCATCCAGACCCGGAATTTTCTTAGTTAGAAGGATTTTTTTCAAGGATTATATTATAAAATGTTTGAATCATGCAAAAACTGTTGGCTGGATGACGGTGACCTTGCGGCTGCTCGTGGTGTTGATCTAATAATGCTAAACCGGGCGCCGTGGTGCACACCTGCGGATCCCAGCAACTTGTATGGCTGAGGCGGGAGGAGCACAAGTTCAAAGCCAGCCTCGGCCGCTTCGCTGTCTCAAGATAAAGCTACTAGCTCATGGCTGCCGCTGTAGCTCAGTGGTGAAGCCCCCCGGGTTCACTCCCCAGCACCAGAAAAATAATAATGGAAATAATTTTAAATAAGTATCCGTTGTCATGTGCTTATGTTCTCTGTTGTACTGAAAACTCACAATTTAATGTCATTATCTCGGCTTTAAGCAGTTGACAGTCCTTGAAAATAACTTGGAAGCACGCACATACTGGATGGGATTCTGTGCTTCTGGCCTTTCCTGCGGCCTTTCTTCACCCCTTTCGCACGACTGGCCTTTTGCATCTGGTCCTGCTCCCTGTCGCCCTCAAGGTCCTGCAGCTCGGCTCGCAGTGCCCATCTGCTGGGAGGGCTGCTCTGAGCTCCGCTGACAGGAAGCAGCTTCTCCCCACTTTCTCAGTGTGGTCACACGTGTCACTAGATCTTCCCTTTCTGCCACTCTCAGGTGCATAGCTCGGCAGCACGAGTTGCATACCGCCCTCTGTTTCTGCAGCTTCCTGTCACCGAGCAGCTCTCGGAGAGCCAGGAAAGCAGGGCCAGTCCCCATCCCTCCCACCTGGCGGCCCCCAACACACCTGTGCATTCGCCCACGCCAGGCCCGTGACAGAGGCGCAGTCTCAGCGTTTGCCCTTGGTGTGAGCCTGTGTGTTCCCAAGGCTGACCTGTGGCCTTCTGCGTGTCTGGCCATTCATCCCTGGGCACCCCGGGCTGTCTCTACTATCTGTTCTCAGTAGCTGAGTGGAGATTGGTGGACGCCGGCCCCTGTGGAGAAATGTCTGTTTTGCCTTCGTTGTTGAAGGCTGTGTGAGGAGGGAAGGTTCTGGATTCACAGCTTTCCGTGGGGTCTTGGAGGTGTGATTTTGTCCTCTGACTCCTTTGTCTCTGAGCCCTCGGTCTCTGCAGGTGTATTTAGAGCTGCTTTTGGGTCGTGCTCCTTTTCCACGGGGGGTCTGGGATCCACTCCCCGTGGCCGTGGCCCTGCAGTCTTGCCCCTGACAGGTGTCGGGCAGGGACTTGCTGATCACTGTTGCCTCTGGCGAGTCCTGGGCTGCTCTCTCTCCAGGGCTTCTCCTCCTGACCCCTCTCTCCCCCTTCTGGCCTGTGATGACAGACTTGGCGGGTGACTGACGTTGTCCCCTGTGTCGTGACAGCTCCGTCTTTCCCCTCTCCCTCTGTTCCTCTGTTTCGGTGGAAGTTTTTCATTTGGCTGGTTCTGTTTTCTGCCTCCACTCTGGTTTTTAGTTCATCGAGTGAATCTTCACCTCTGCATTGTAGTTTTTCCTAGTATTTCCTTTATTCCTAGAACTACTTTCTTGTAATTCCCATCTCTTCACACTTTCCATCTTTGGAACTGGACCTTCTCACACATTTATTATAATTATCTTAAGGTCTGATGATCAATTCGTATGGGACATTTCTTAAATCTGCTTATGTAAAATTCTGTCCACACTTGGTTTCTGCTTCTTAGTTTCTGACCGAACTATGGATGTTGTGTATGTAACTGAAAAGTCCCTGCTACTGAAATAAACAGCACGTCTGGGGACAGAGGCGTCCCTCCAGGCCCTGCCCATCAGGTGGTGCGGGAGTCTTGGTTGATTATCTGTTGCTAACACCACGTGCCACGGGCTGGGTAGGTCCTAAAGGAGGGGGTTCATGTGGGCTTCCCATTCCAGTCCAAGATGGGGGCCAGCAGAGTCAAGGTCCCCTGTTGTCGGAGTCCTGAGGCAGTGCAGGACCTCAGGAGGTGAGGGTCCAGGACACATGGCAGCCGGCTGGGGTGGAGCAGGGCCCCAGGAGGTGAGGGTCCAGGAGACACGGCAGCAGGCTGGGGTGGAGCA
>JAJEJO010001489.1:365973-419435 GCA_020662805.1 Glaucomys volans | reverse complement strand
CAGGAGACATGGCAGCAGGCTGGGGTGGAGCAGGCCCCAGGAGGTGAAGGTCCAGGACACATAGCAGCAGGCTGGGGTGGAACAGGGCCCCAGGAGGTGAGGGTCCAGGACACTTGGCAGCAGGCTGGTGTGGTCCAGGTCCTCATGTGGTGAGACATGGCAGCTGGCCTGGTGGCGGCCTTCTCGGGGTCACCTGTCGGCCACCATCACGTGATTGGCCTAGCTCGTTCCTGAGCACGAGGCCTAGCGGTCTACTGTGGGTCCCCCCGCTTGGTGCCTCACCACTGGATTGTATTCCACCATGTCAGGTTCTCCCAGCTGGACTGCAGCTCCTGCCACCCCAGTTGGATTCAGCTCCATGAAGAGAGCTCACTTCTCTGAGGGCCTTTGAGTCCGTGTGTTCCTGTTACTCATGGATTCGCGACAGGTGATTGTGATCACAGTCGCCCGCCATGCCGTCGGGCAGGTGCCTACCCACTTCTCTCCCATATCCTGGAACCCCTTCCACCCTCCTCTTGCCCTTCCCAGCCCCAGCACCACTGTTCCACATGCAGTCGGCCTTCTTGCTCCCACTCGTGAGCGGGACATGCAGTGCTTGTCTTCCGTGTCTGGTTGTCTCACTAGCACAACGCCCTTTGTGTCCGTCCGTCTGCTGCACTTGGTAGGAGGTCATTCTTTTTACAGTGGATATTATTCCAAGTGGTGACAGGGACATGGAAACCTCATGCCCTTGTGTGATCATTACACACCGTGTGTTCAGCCAGCTCAGTGCAACTCAGATATGAGTGTTAGGTGTCAATCAAAAGTTTAAAACCGTTCAGGGGATGGAAAGACTAAGGGCGGCTTGATGGTCACATGTTACATGCATGTACTGACTGATCACGCTGCGCCCTGGTGTGTGCAGAATCAAAGTCATAATGAAACAGACGCCGAGGTGGAGCCAGGTCATCGTGCTCCCTGGGGACTGTGAGGAGCCCTGGAAGGTCTCTGTGCTTTCCGGCTGCCATGACCTCCGGGCCTCAGGAGCCTGCTCTCCGTTCTGCAGCCTCTTCCTAGTCCTTGGAGCACAGGCACAGGTGTCCGTGAAGCCCCAGCCCCGGAGGGTCAGAGGGATTCCTCGGGCCTTGGTCATGGGGCACCCAGCGTGGTGGGGACAGCGGGGGCTCCTCAGGACCCACGTGGTGGAGCAGCTTATGGGCAGCTGTTGAAAGTGAGGCTGAAGCTGAGAAGTCACAGGAGTGAAGAGGAGTCGGGAGGGAGGATGGAGAGGGGATGTCGTGGGTGCAGGGCTGGGCTGGGTGGCAGGGTTGGCCTCTAATGCGCTGTGACACAGGAGAGTGGCTGATGGCAGCTAATTGCATGCTGCAAGAGAGTGAGTAGAAAGAAGTTGGAATGTGTCCACACGAGGAAACTATGTGCCCGAGGTGACAGATGAACTGGCCACGCTGATCTGAGCGGAGTCCTTTGTGTGCCTGTATCGGAATGTAGCCACATGTGGAGCGCAGTGACGCAGTGACGTGTGCAAAATGTAACGCCTGCAACATGTGAGCTCAGTGGAGACATGCACACATGACCTAGGCTGCCCCCTCCCCTCACGCCTCTCCTGGACGAGAGCAGGGGCGTCTGCTCTCCTGGGAAGGGCTCGGTGGTCTCTAGGGTTTGGCTTTCCCTGGTTTCTCTGGTTCTTTAGCTCTCTGATGATTAGGAAGGGGAAGGCCAAGCCATGTCGATCCCAGGGGTTTGGGGGGTCTCCGTGACCTTCAATAGTCCAGTCTTCATGACACGCGTTCCCCCTGGGTGGTCTGCACAGCTCACGTTGTCTCAGAGTTGCCGAGGACACGGACAGATCCTTTCCGGCCACTTCTTGCAGTGTCTGTGCTGATGTCTGTCCCAGCTGTGCTCTTCTTGGAGATTTCACAAAGCAAAGTCTTTCCACGCACCCCACCAATACCACCCTGCCAGTGCTGTGGGTGACTGGTGACCAAGGAACAGACCACCAGGCCCGGCCTGATCCCTCACCAGAGGAGGGACAGAGGGACGCATCTCCCTCTCAGCCCAGGCCTCGCCAGAGCTCGCCCAGCGCGCCCGCTGTCCTGGAGAGCCCTGCCCACTTCCTGTCTCACCCAGAGCCAGCAGGTGTGTAGAGCCTCCTGCCTGCTGCTGACCCCACAGGCACTGCACCCGGCCACTCTCCTCTCCACTCACCTCCCTGCAGCCTGCACTCGGGCTCTGGACCAGCTCATTCATCCCACATGCACATTGAGCGCCTTCTGCATGCCCCGTGCTGCTCTGGACGTTTGCGTAGGTTTGTGGAGGAATCCCACCTCAGACCCCTGCCTGCAGGGAGCTCGTGTTCTAGGGAAGACCTGATGTTGCCTCTCTGAATGCATCTGATCCTCACAGAAGTCCTTCAAAACAAGGTCCTTGATGGTTCTCATTGTCCAGATGAGAACATGGATGGCAAGAAGCCCAGCAAGTGAGCACCCTGTGGACCCCCATGGCTGCAGACAGTGGACAGGCATGCCCTCTGGGTCCACCTCTGGAGGATGGGAGTGCCCTCTGGGTCCACCTCTGGAGGACTGGAGTGTCCTCTGGGTCCACCTCTGGGGGACGGGTGTGCCCTCTGGGTCCACCTCCAGGGCATGGTAGCTGCTCGGTGCTCTCTGAACCTGGGCTCTGGTTCTCCCTCGTCCTCCCGTCCTTTGGGGCTAGTAGTGGCCTGGTCCTGGGCTTCCAGGGCATGGTAATTAGGAATCGGGGAGGAACAAGCAGGAATTTTGAGGCTGCTGCTGGGGAGCCCGGAACCTCTCAGGCCTCACTTGAGACTCAAACTGCCCGAGTGCCAACTTTGGGCTCGTTGCTTGCGTAACCAAGTCTGCGGCAGTTTTCCCTGCGGGTCCCTGGGTGCAGGTGGGTTCCTTGTGTTTTGTTTCATTCCAGGTCTCGGGGTGGCCACAGAGGAGCCGCTTTAGGCAGATACTGCAAACATCATTTTTCACGGTGAGCTCCGAAAACAAACATTGAGCAAAAATTTCACCAAATGCGTGCTTTTCTAACCCCCACCCCTGGTTCCTTCAAGCCTCAGAAAGGGCAGGGGCTTAGATCAACTGGCAAGTGATGAATAGCTTCTTTCCTCATTTACATACTTATTCATTAGCTGGGTTGCCATGGTGACTCCACCTTCCAGAGAGAGACCTGGGGGCCTGCGCATCCTCACGTTGGAAACTGTCTAGGTGCCTCCCGCCACCCCACCAGCACTTGACAGGTAGGGGACATTTCAGGCCACAGGAGCCTTGAGGCTCCCAACAGCCTGTGACTGACAGTTGCCGGGCACTGGACAGACGGGGGGAAGGAATTTGCAGGAAGAGTCTGCAGACTGTGGCTCGGGTTCCTGCCTGTCCCTGAGCTCGGTGGTCAAGGGCGGGCAGTGGTGTGCGATACTCCACAGTGTCCTGTGTCTCCCTGGACACATGGCCGTCTGTGTGAGATCCTGGTGCACAAGTGCACCACATCCTGCAGATTTTATCCAGGGGAGGGATGGAGTTGGGAACAGGGAGTAGGTGAGACAGAGGACGGGGCACCCTGGGGGTAGGTTCTGAATTGCCTGGCCTGGTCCAGCGATCTCCTCCAAGTCTTCCACCTCTGTGGAGGTGACCCAGGTCCGCAAATGATAGCTCCCCAGGACGCACACATCCTCGGGGAGCGGCCGTGTGAGGCTGTGTTCCTGGCCCTCCTGGGGAGGCCGGTGGCAGCTGGACAGACGCAGCTCAGAGCAGATGTGGCTTTCCCCGGGGTGCCAGTGCCCATGGCTTTGGCTCCTGAAGAGACCATCACCCTGAGCCTCTTGTCCCTCAGGGTCGTGGCAGCTCGCTTAGGGGTTGGCCGAGGGCAAGGCTGCACTTCCGCTGCTCCCGGCTCTGGGCAGCGAGGCCTGGCCTTCCCACACTGACCTCTGCCGCTCTCGTGGGACACCCCACCCCAAGGACCTCTCCGGCCTTCGGGCCTCTCCCTGCGTGCTCCGAGGGACATCTGCAGCCAGTTCTCGTGCTCCTTCTTCTGCTGTGCTCAGCTCCCCACAGCAGCGTGTCCCTGGCTGCGGAACCTCCTGTCCCTCAGCCGGAGCCTCAAGGGCAGCAAGGGGCCCAGGTGTGAGGTCCGGACCAGACTGCCCAGCGGAGGTGGGGACATGACAGGGAGGTGCACAAGCGGCTTCCCCTGCACCATGTGTAGCTTAGAACGGCAGCTTTGTGCGTGTGTGCGACACGCCATCTACATGCTGTTGTTACGTATTATGGAAAAGAAAGATGACCATGGGGAATGCATGATTCTGCGTGTTACATAATATGGTGATACTTAGCTGTAACTGTTGTCTATACCAAACTGCAGTCAGCCCTTGGTATCTGTGAGCTGCACGTCTGAAGCTCCACCCGGCCGTGTCAGGATCCGAAGGAGGAAATGCATCGGAGCTGAGCATGAACAGACTCTTCTCTTGTAATGATTTCCTAACCACGTGGCGTGGCCAGTATCACTCTTCCCATGGCATTTACGTTGCACTGGGTATCGTGAGCGATGGGGGGCAACTTCCGGCATGTGGGAGGGTGTGCATGGGCCACGTGCAGAGGTCATATAAGGGACGTGGCATTTGCTGGTGGGGGATTCTGAGCCAATCCCTCACAGACACCAAGGGACAGTTCTATCCATCTGTCTGTCTATCCATCTATCCATCTGTCTGTCTATCCATCTATCTATCCATCTGTCTGTCTATCCATCTATCCATCTGTCTCTCTATCCATCTGTCTGTCTCTCTATCCATCTGTCTGTCTCTCTATCCATCTGTCTATCCATCTAATCCATCTGTCTGTCTCTCTATCCATCTGTCTGTCTGTCATCTCCATCTTCTATCTCACGAGGCTCTGCTGTTGCTGGGAGACCCCTAACACCGCTGCCGTCTTGACCTGAAGCCCTTCCTTTCCTGTCTGGGAACCTGACCTTCAGAGGCGTCCTCCTCCACAGGCCTTCTCCCGTCACTCCTCGTGTGGCCAGGGACTTGCCTGCGCCTTCGAGTGCTTAGTGGATCCCTGTTCTGCATCTGTGCTGTGGGAGCCTGTCCCACGGGACTGACCCTCCTTCCAGACCCCACGGGACTGACCCTCCTTCCAGACCTGACCTCTCGGGATTGACCCTCCTTCCAGACCTGACCTCACGGGACTGACCCTCCTTCCAGGCACCTCTCCTCCCACCTGCACTTGGCTTCCTTGGCTCCGGGGACGGGGCCCCACACACGGGCAGGTCCTGTGATTGGTGGATAAATGTCTTTGAACTTGGTTCATAGGTTTCCTGGCACCAATCGGCTGCCAAGATTCCTATGAAGAGCAGCTTTGCTGTCCGTTTCGGCAGAGGCAGACTGGCCTCAGAGGGTGATTTTGGTGAGCCTTCCCTGCAGGGCCCTGGCCCTCTGCCTGGGGCACGGCCTCTCTGACTCTGACGCTCAGACTGCATCTTCTTTCAGAAAACACTTTTGCTCACAAGTCCAAATGTTGCTTTTCTGTCTCTGACTCAGTAGCACTGATCTTTCATATCCCTGGTCGGTTTACCTTTCCAGTTAACCCCCTGAAGGCTGGTCTTGACCGTCTCATCTAGAAAGACTGATGTGGTCCTGCATCCACATTTTATGCCCCAGGAGGAATGGTGGGTTTCGTTCATTGTAGAAAAGCTATTAGTCTTATGTCAGTCAGCTTTTCATCACTGGGACCAAAATACCTGCCGAGAGCAACAAAGGGAGGAGTGCACTCTGGCTCATGGTTTCCAAGGTCTCAGTTGGTAGTCAGCTGGCTCCATTAGTGTCTCTGAGCCTAAGATGAGGGCAGCCAGGGACAAGTAGAGTCCCCAGGGAGCAGTGACCCACCCTCGTGACCTGTTTCCTCCAGCCACACCCCCCAACTCTACTTTCAGTTACCACCCAATAGTCTGTTCAAATTATTAATTCATCAAGTGGATTAATGCACCGATCTGGTCACAGCTCATAACCTAGTCATTCCACCTCTGAACATTCCTGCGTCGCCACGAGATCTTTCCGTGGTCACCTCGTATCCAAACCATAGCCGTCTCTCACGTCACAGAGAAAACAACGCAGAGTCGCAAACCCATTTCACGTGATCCTGGTTCTCGTTGCTCGTGCATTCCACCTTCACGGAAACACTTCTTTCTTGTTATGACTTCAGAATGTGTCTCATGGCTGGTTCAGATGACAGGACTCTCCTTCAGCATTTCTTGCAGGGCAGACGGAGTGATGGTGAATTGCCTCGGCTTTTACTCAGGAGGGTTCCATTCCCCTGCCTTGCAGATGATGTGCTGACTGTCGCGGTCTCAGGTGACAAGGTGTTTCCGTGTTTCCTTGGTTATATTGGCCCACTGCCTTCTGGCCTCTGAAGTTTCTGGTGAGAAGTCTGCTGGTAACTCATTCAGGATCCCTTATATGTGACGAGTCTCTCTCTTCTTGATCTTTTGAGGACTCTATTTTCTCCGTGGCTGTGACAGTTTGATCACACCGTGTCTTGGTGTGCGAGTTTTGCGTCATTCAGCTTTGTGGATGTCAGGATTGACATCTGTCATCAGACCTGTGGGCTTTCCAGCCAGCGTTTCTTCCGTGTCCTTCCCACTCACGGGCTGGGCTCTCCTCCGGGATTCCTGCCCCCTCTGTGCTGTTCTCCTCGAGGCTGGCCCAGGGCTGTGCTGTGCTCTGTCGGCTTTGCTTTTTTCTTTAATCCTTTTTCTCTCTGTTGTGGAGATTTAATGATTCCCTTTGTCCTGTCCTGAGTTGCTGAAGGGTCCCTCTGCCTGCTCCCCTCTGTCTGGGGACGCCTCCAGAGAGCAGCTCTTTCCATTTCATTCACGTTCGCCTCCCTGACTTTCTCCTTGTCTCCTTTCAGTTCCCTGAGCATGTTGAAGGCAGTTGTTTCAGTGTTTGTCCATCAGGTCCACCGCAGGCCCGTTAGAAGGACAGGTTCTGATTATTTTTTTCCTTTATGGGTCAGCCGTTCCTGTTTCCTCATATGCCTTGTAGTTTTTGGTTAGGAAACTGGAGATCTGACTTGAGTAATGTGGTTCCTGTGGGATCATACTCCCTCCTTCCTGGGGTTTATTGCTGTTTTTTGTTTCTTTATGTGGTGGGTGGGCTGCCTGCCAGTGGCCATTCTGAGGTATAACCTAAGGTCTTCCCCAGTCTTCACTGACCTTGCACCTTTTATATATACATACATATATACGTGTGATCGCTTTCTAATTTCTCCTGCGTGTGTGGCTGCTTTTGAACATCCCAGACTTTAATCATTGACTTCCAAATGGGAAAAGAGAAAAATGAAAGGGTGAAATGGTGCTGGCCCTGTAAGTCCCCCAGAAGTCCCTTCAGCTGAAGGAGAACTTGGGACACAGGAGCCGCTGAGTCGGGGCCCTGCTGCTTTGAACCTCTCTGATCAGAAGCAGCAATCGATTACGAGAGCCCGGAAGCCCTGTACTTAGAGGACAGGGTGCTCCTCTGCCCACACTGGTTCCAGCCCGACACACGCTGCTCCGGGAGCGTGAGGACAGGGTCTGCCAGGGGTCAGGGGTCGGGGCTGGGTAGCCGGTACTGTGTAAGATGCAGTTGACCCAGATGACCGCAGATTCCCACGCAGTCCTCGCCGTCCAGTAGCCTGGAGGTCCAGGAGAGTTCCAGCCAGCCCGCAACCTCCTGCTGCCCGGGTGGGGAGCTGGGTGCCGAGTGCTCAGGCCCTGCCGTGGTCTCTAACTAGTTCTGCCCTGGCCTCTTGGGTGGCAGCTCCTCTGCTTTATCCCCCCATGGGTTCCATGAGCTGGACCTTCCATGCCGTGTCCTGAGCAGGGAAGGCTCACCAAGCCGCGCAGCAAAGCCTGGTCCCCTCGACTGCAGGTGCAAAGGTGCTGGGACCCCAGGAGAATCTGTAACGTACCTCAGACCCAGAAACTGACCCGTCGTGGTCTCTTCGGTCTCGATTGAGAAGTTATACAAAATGGAGCTGTCGCAAGCTCAGGGTTACTCTTTGAAGAAGGCGGAAGTGGAAGAAAGGAATGGATTCTGGAGGGCTCTGAGCAGTTCTGTGAATCACAAGTGACCCTAGGGAGCAGCTGGAGTGAGTTTAGCTCTGGGTGCCACCAGGAGAGAGCCTGGCTGAGTCTGAGGTCCCGTGAGGAGCAAGACCTGGACCAGGTGGAGCTTCGGGCCTGAGGCAGTTGGATGCGTTTCCTGCCCCAGAACAACCTTCAGGTTTTCTGATCTGAGCTCCTGAAGCTGCGTGAGAACTGACCCCCTAGGACAAGTCTTCTCCTGAGCCATCAGAGAGGAGAAGACGGGGGTTCAACTTTCCCTCGCCCTCCCGGGAGGTGTGTGGCTGCAGCTGGTGGTGCAGACTGGTCTGCAGAGAGGGGTCTCCTTCACAGCAGCAGGGCTTCCTGGAGTCATTAGAGGGCCACGCGGGGAGAATTGGGTGATGGGGGCCAGTGCAGCTGGCGGAGACCGTCAGGGGCCAGGGCTCCTGTGGGGCCTGGGCAGATGCTGGGCTCCCGAGGGGTGTCCTTCAGCAGCCCTGGTGGGCTTCCACTCCTGGGGCTGACGCTGTCCCACGTCCTCAGATCATGGAATCAGAGGCCTTGGGGTCAGGAACTGGGGAAGGTGCGGAGGGCCTTATTGGGAGAAGAGCCTTCGCAGAGGTGGGTCACTTCAGGATCTGAGTTGGGAGATGGTCCTGGGTATGGGTGGCCCAGGTGCGATGACTCCGTGCTCATGAGGAGGGGCAGGGGAAGATTCCACATGCAGAAGGGAAGGCACCTGAGGATGGAGGCAGGGATCCGATGATTTAACCGACACAGGGAGCCCGGCAGCCTCCAGGAGCCCTCTCCCCCAGACCCTGAGAGGAAGTGCTCTCCATGTGGACCCAGGGACCCCGATTTCAGGTTTCTGGCCTGCACTGTGAGAACTAAGTGGCTTTTCCTGTTGTGATCCTCCAGTCTGGGATGGCCCGTGACCCCTGCCAGAGGAAAGCCACCCGGGTCTCATCGTGCAGCTGCCCACCCCTGGGCAGGCTGTGCTGAACTTGAACTTGTGCTTTCCTGGACAGCCCCCTCCTCGGGCAGAGTCCTGGGGTCTGTGGTTCCCACGGGGTGTGTGACCCCTGCTCAGCCGCCCTGCCTCCCATGCACCTCCCCTCTTCCGCTCTGGGCAGCGCCCCGACTCACCTTCGAGCGAGTGCTTCTTCCTGTGCTCAAAATGCTCCTGAGCGTCACTGCAACTTAGAGTCGGTCCACGTCCACTTGGGAGGATTTTAGTGTGCCGGTTTCCTCTGGCTTTTCCACAGCCATCGATCGATTCAATAACTATTAATTATATTATTTGAATTAATTTTATTATTTGAATTAGTAAAAAATAGCATGATTTCTGGGCGTGGTGGCACATGCCTGTAATCTCAGCAACTTGGGAGGCTGAGGCAGGAGGAGGGCAAGTCCAAGGACAGCCTGGGCGACTGAGCAAGACTCTGCCTCAAAAGTTAAAAAGTCTGGGGATGTGGCTCAGTGGTAAAGCCTCCTGGGTTGGGTAGGTAGGTAGACAGGTAGATAGATAGACAGACAGACAGATAGAAAATAGGTAGATAGATAGGTAGGTAGATTGATAGGTAGGTAGACAGGTAGGTTGGTAGGTAGATAGGTAGGTAGGTAGACATACAGATAGGTAGGTAGGTAGAGACATTTTGCATCTAGATTATGGGTTAGCCTTTTTGGAGGTGGTTCTTCCACCTCCTCCTCCTCTTCCTCTGTCTCCTTCTCCTCCTCGTCCTCTTCCTCTTTTAGCTATCTTGTGGGAGCTGGCCAAGTGAGTAGTATTATCTCATGTAAAAGGAGGCACACGGAGGAGGCTGGGTGGCTCCCGTCAGTAACCATGGTCATCTTTTAGGATCTCTCTGGCTTCGTCATGGTCTGGGCCTCTGGATCCAAGTGCTGTGTGTGCAGGATGCATCCACTGAGGGGGGAGGAAGATGCTAGAACTTCTTTATATCTACTTTTAATTGACAGTTGGGCTTCCCTAACATTTGACGAGCTGAGTATATGTCCAGGGCTGGGTTGTGGCTCAGTGGTGGGGCGCTTGCCTGGTGTTTGCGAGGCCCTGGCTTCCATCCTCAGCAGCACGTAAAGATAAAGAAATAAAATAAAGGTAGACAAAATACAATAGTATTTTTTTTTTAAAAGAGTGCCTGTTGGCAGTGACGCGCGAGATCCTGTGCCTGTCTCTCCCCTGGCTGGCCGAGCTGTGCTTCAGGAGCGAGGGGCGCTGGCTGCCCTCCCACCCTTCTTTCCTAGCAGAGACCCCAGTTGAGCTCCGCTCAGGATGACGTTACGCAGGACCAAGTGGAGCTGCGATGGCTGGATTAGCGGGTTTTCTGCACGGTCGAGGAGGGGCCGCCTGCCGACAGTGACTAGGAGTCCAAGCCTGGGAATCGGGGACGGGCAGAGGAATCGACTCCCGAGAAAGTGAAAAGCTCCATGGTTTGTGAGCGGATGAAATCGGCCGGCTCCCCGTGCCCTGTGCCGCGGTGGCCCAGGTGAGCCCCTGCTGGAGGAGTGTCCCTCTCAGGGTGCCGGTGGCGAGCGCGGAGGCGGGCACTCAGCACGGAGCCATGTGGACCCCTGGGAGGGGCTCCGTGTCGCGGACCCCAGGCCCTGCACTCTTTACTTATTTTTGGTTTTGGAGGCTCGCCTTGTTTTGACTTTCCTCTGTGATATCGCTCTCCTGAGTCCCCAGGAGGCCGGGGCCACCGCAGAAAGGTGTGTGAGCCCCGTTGGAGCTCTGCGAAGAGTGTCTCTGACTCCCTCTCCCCATCACCCCACCAAGACGGAGGGAGCTTCCCCTCCACACCTGCCCTTGCTGGGGAGGAAGAGCATCTGCAGGTCCCCCTTCCAGGGCTCCAGGTTCTCATCCATAAAACAGGACAGAAATAGCACCTCCCTTGGGACTGTCACGGGGATTAAGTGAATCAAGTGCCTTAGAACAGTGCCTGCTGTGGCCCAAAGTCCCCAGGTGCGAATTGATGTCGTTACTGCTGTCAGCGTGGCTGATGAAGGACAGGCCTGCTGTTGGCATGGTTCCTAGGTTCTCATCTGGGCCACCCTGAACCTGAACCCCTCTCTGTCCCTGTGGTCCATCGTGGCCCCAGGCTCCTTAGGAAGCTTCTAGGAGTCATCAGGCTCCCAGGAAATCCCAGGGTCCCAGAGCAGCGAGTTCCCAAGGGTTGGTCCTTCCTGACCACTGACCCTCTGGCACCGTGCTGGACTCCCAGCACCAGGTCAGTGTCGATTCTGTCAGAGGTTGATCCTGGTTAACAATCAGACGCGGGCCTGCCCACCAAGGCCGTCTGGTCGTGCTCGGCTGTAGCTGGCTCTGCCCGAGGAAGGGCTCCTAGTCACGGGCCTCAGGGCTCTGTCCCCAAATTTATACTCTTCAGAGATGTAGGCAGTGGTTTGCTGGAGCCGGTGCCTGATGGAAGTAGGATCCAAATGATCCCGACAGGTGGGACAGGTCGGCCGAGGTGAGAGCCAGGAGGCACAGCAGGCAGGCCTGGCACTGTGTCCATCAGCCAGTGCAGGAACGGGAGCGGGAGAGCATGCCCAGGAGCTGGCTCCACAGCTGGGGTGCAGGCACCTGCCATCAGGGTGACATGCACCCAGGGTGACATGCACGCCACAGCGAGGCTTCCTGGCCAGTGGTGAGAGGGGTGCATCCAAGAGAGGCCGCCAGCCCCTCCGTCCTTGCTGTGTGGACCACCATTCAAGTGTGGGTTCTGGGCTCTCGACCTTGACCATGGCGTCCACGGGAGGAGAGAACAGGATTCCAGCAGGCCGCCAGGTCGCGCGTCTCACAGAGGACGGAGGTTAGCTTACAGAGAGGTGGGAAGGCCCGGCAGGGCTCCTCAGGAACCGCAGGCTGCCTCTCCAGCTTTGAAGGGTGTTGGGCTGAGGAAGATTTCTGCTGTTCCCCGTGGCCCTCAGGGTCACGGGGGAGCCACTGCTGGGAAGGCAGAGTGCGACAGAAAGGAAGGAGAGCTTCCCTGCTGCTCCTCCAGCAGCTGCACACAGGGTAGACTGCAGAGGGAACAGGCAGCAGAGCTGGGCGGAGCCGAGGCTGCTGGCTGGGACTGAGGATGTGGAGTGGGAGGCCCCTGCGCTGCTCAGCTCCAAGTGCACAGCGATAAAGGACCCGAGCTCAACCCTCCCGCCTGGGTTTGCGCCCAGATCTGAAGCGTCCGTCCTTCTGCCCCAAAGTGGTTCTGGAACCACAAAGAAACAGAGACCAGATTTTTTGTTTTTCTAGGAGGGGTTTGAGGTCCACTTAAATGCCTGAGCAAGTCCTCTCTGGAAAGCTGAAGTCATGCTCCAAGGGTGTAAGAGAGATGGCCGTGAGCCGGAAGGGTCGAGCTGAGACTTAGCCAGCTCCCTTTGTATGGCAAAGTAGTGTTGCGACACACACCGTTGTCACAGCCTGCCAGGATTAGCTGGCTGCCCACCCAGCCCCCTCACCTCCCGACGACTACACCTCCAGTCGAGTTGTTGAGAATCGTCCATCTGGCTACGAAGAGGGCCTGCCAAGGTGATCAGGGTCGTGTCGCTGTAATGGACTTTCAGCAATGCTCTCAGAAGGTTGAGCTGTACCTGGAGGGTCATGGAATCCTCAGAGAAGAACATTTTCTCTTATTTGTATTGCACAGTCACACATACCCAGTCATCCGTAGAAGCTTTGCGGAGGAGTTCAAATGCACTCTCAGGCGTACCTTGCCAGTATGGCGTCCACCTGTCGTCTGCGAGGCCACCTGGCTTAGTGGACTCACCAGGAGTCTGGAAGGAGGACGAGCTCCTGGCTGGTGACTGTGGCCACTTGGAGACGTCAGGACCAGGTCAGCAGCGCCTGGCTCCCTGGGTGCAGGATGGCAGGGAGCACATCCCCACGGGAGGTGCCCCTCTTAGCAGAGAGGAGGACCTTCGCGAGCCCTCCCCAGCACAGGCTCCTGCGGTGCCTCCTGAGCCCTGGCCTGTGGAAAGGCTCTTGGGGTTCACAGTTGAACCTGGCCCTTGCGTGCAGTCTGAGAGAATGAAGGGTGTGGACCTGGAAGATTTGATTTTCTAAGATTTAGATTTTAAAAAAATAACATATGATGCAGCTGGCATTTCAGAGCCGGGTGCTTCTCTGAATTGTAACACCTGCAGGTTCTCGTCCACGTGAAGGACGACACGTTCCACACACAGCTCCTGGTCCAGGCGGGCGGCACAGACCCAGAACCCCTCCTTCTGCTGCCCCTTGGGTCCAAGTTCATGAGAGAGATTGAGTGACAGTTTTTTGTTTATTTTTTCCTTGTAGTGTCCTTGGTTTGGGTATCAGGGTAATATTAACCAAATCAAATATGCTTAGAAGATGCTTCTGTTTTCTCCATGGAATTGTGTAGAAATAGCAGTACTTACCAACAGAGAGAGAAATGTGGTTTTAAACGTTTGGTAGAATTTGCCAGTGAAGCCATCCGGGGCTCAAGATTTATCTCTGGAAGTTTTAAATTCCGTCTGCAGCTTCTTTAATAGTGACATTGGGGTCGTGTCTTTGATCTCTGCTACCTTAGGAATCAACCCACTGGCTTTGCCTTTCCTGCCAGGGGGTGTAGATATCCCACTGACCATCAGACAATGTTGTGATTTTTGTTTTTATCCATTGAATGTTTTAAAAGAACAAAATGAGATGAGAATCATCTATTTATTTACCCGGATGTTGACAAGCTCTGTATTGAGTTCCTTTCTGATGTCATTTTCTTTCTCTCTGAAAAACACTCTTTAGAAGTTCTTTTAGAGTGAGTCTGCTCATGGTGACTTTCTTCATCTGAAAATGTCTTTGTTTCGGAAGGTCATTTTCATGGGACGTGGAATTCTGGGCTGACAGTTCTTTTCTCTTGGCATTTAAGAACTGTGGTTCCACTTCCTTCTGTCCTCTGTATTTCATGATGAAAAATCTGCAGTCATTTGAGTCTCCGCTGCTCTGTTGGTAATGCATCATTTTGCTGTCTGCTGTCTGGATTTTTTTCTTTGTCTTTACCTTTCAGCAATTTGATCATGTTTTGCCTGAGCAAGTATTTCTTTATGTTTATCCTGTTTGGGGCTCACTGAGCTTATTTAATCTATCAGTTTATTTCTATCAGAAAATTTGAGATTTTTTGTCATTATTTCTCTAGAGAATTTTCTTCTCTGTTTCTTCTCTTATCTCCTTTTGTAACTCCAGTGATATGAACATTAGAGTTTATTAATCACAGAAAGAGGGGAGACAGACTGATGATTCCATTAATTTATCTTCAAGGTCACTGACTCTTCTATAATCTCCATTTTGTAATTGAACCAATTTAGAGAATTTTTATCATTATTGTTCTTCGTTTTTTTCCAGTTCTAAATTTACATTGCTTTATATTTATATCATTCATTTCTTCATGGGACAGTCTATCTTTCCATTCCTTTCAAGACCATTTGCCCTCATTTATCACCTTCTCTTATGGTTTTGCAAAGTCATTTTTTAGTTAATCTTATGTGTGTTATTGGCATCTGTTACTGTATTTTTCATGCAGGTTGGAATTTCCCTGGTTTTTCCTTTGCTGCATTCTTCTCTATTATAATCTAGACACTTTGAATGTTGTGTTAGGGGCTCTGGGCCCTCTGTGCATCCTAGGGTGAATGCTGGTACTTTTGTTTCAGCAGGTAATTGGGTTGGGTTTAGTCTGCAAATCCTGCCCAACTTTCTTTAGGTTGTGGTTCGGATGTCTTCTTAGTTCTCAAAGACCGAGCAGTGCTATTCAGGTCTTTCCTGCCTGGGAGCCCCCTTACCTATGCTGGGCCCGGGCAGTTTCTGCCCCATTGTCCGGCTCTCAGGGCGTCTGCTGTGCTATTTTGGCTCAGACTATGGAAACAACTTGCGGGTGAGCCCAGGGTGTGAAAGACAATGTTGTGGTGTAGCTTTAACAAACTCTTCACTTTCAGAGATCTCTCTGACACTGTGTAGTTCCTTGGGGCCTCTGTATTAGTCAGCTTCACGTTGCTGTAACGAATACCTGCAGCAACTAACTGGTACATAGAAGAGGTTGATTTAACTCCCAGTTTTGGAGCTCAAAGACCTGGTGCCTGCATCAGCTCGTTGTGTTGAGGGCAGAGGATGGTGCTCACATCTTGAGCATGGAAGCAGAGGGGAAAGTGACGAGGTCCCTCATTCCTTTTTGAAGGCATGTCCCCAATGACCTACAGACCTCCCTGGGCCCACCTTTAAAGGTTCCACTGTAGCAGGAAATGAGGGTCAGGACACCGAGATCTGGAAGCAACACTTTATTAGAGGTGCCATGGCCCAGAGGGATAATCCCCAAAGTCAGCCCTGAGCAAGTTTGGGCACAGGAGGCAAGGGCTTCGGTGCAGTTCTGTTGGAGGGTGCGTTCTACACTCCCTGTGTGGGTACGGGCTTGTCAGCAGCCCAGGGACTGAGCGCATCCTGCTCGGGGACCTTCACTGCCCTGAGCTACAGCAGGCTGTTCTGTTGCCTTGCTTCCTGCGTCTGCTCTGTGACTGTCACAGGGACCTGCAGCTGCCGCAGCCTCTGTGGTGAGCTGCTGCGTCCACCTGCAGACCACGGCCCACCAGCTCCGCCGCTGCTCAGGTTCCCCTTGTGCTCTCCCACCCCACCGTGGGGACTGTGGGGACCGAGCCTTCACAAGTGGACCTGTGGGGGACGCACATCCAAGCCATAGCCAGGTCCCCTCTCACCCTGTCGGCAGTGAGCCAAGTTCTGCTTGCTTGGCCTTGACTCTCCTGTCGTCAGAGAAGATGGGGAGAGAAGGCGTCCTCGTGTTGTCCCTCCTGGAGACGAGCTCCTGGGACGGGGTGGTTCTTCTCCCTCAGGGCTCTCAGCCCCACAGGCTGCTGTGGGTTGAGCATGAGGAGGGGACATGGAAACGAAGTCTCTCTGCCACTCTGCACGGCAGTCGGCCCTCCCTCCTGCCCAGCTGGCACCCCAGGCCTTCCTGGAGCGTCCAGCCACACCAGTGCCCTGGCCAGGTGTCAGCTGCCTTGCCTGCAGCCTGGGCCCTGGGGAAGCACACGGAGCTCGTTGCTGGTTTGGTGGTCCTCCACCCCCATCGCTTCCCACGCCACCTGCTCCCATGTGCGTCTCAGCTCCTCCGCAGCTGTGCGCGCTGCGGATTTCATATGCCGCTCAGCGAGGATGCGGTGCAATGTGACCAGCTACCATCTCCAGAAGTGTTTGGAAACATCGCACAGCAGTTCCTCAGCCCAAGTGGTTAATTAGATATCGTGTCACAAGTGAGGTCGCTGTATCTGGGCTGTGGAGGGCCACAGGGGCGTCACGGTCACGGCGGGTGCCCCAGGGACTCAGCAGTGAGAGGGACATCAGTGTCATTGGTTGGCACACCGTGAACATCTGGGCCCAGGATTGACAGTCACTCTCAACCTTGATGGCTAAGCCCTGACATCGATTATAGCTCAGCTCAGCTTCTTTGGGGAGCGATTGGGTCTGCAGTCAGCTTTCAGAGCAAATTAATAGTTTCCTTTGAATTTAGTCTGAAGTACTCTGCACAGGCTCCTCCTTCCAGGAAGCTCTGGCCGAGACAGGGATCTGGTGGGGCTCCCTGGGGCTGGGGGGGCGGGTGTTCACCCATCCATGTTTCTGTGGCATGTGTCCTTGAGGTCTTCATCCCTCATGCCACCTGAGCTCGGCGTTCACACACCATCCTCACGATGGTGCTGCTACGGAGAGGCGGGCTGGCATCGGGGGAAGCAGTCCTCTGCCCTCTGCCCCCTCAGGTCAGCAGGTCCAGATCTTGAAAGCAAAGAACAGAGAAAAGCGGAGGCTGGTGAGCAGCAGGCCCTGGGTGGTTTGTTTATTTCTCTCAACAAAGATTCTTTAGAGGCCATTTCAAAGTAATAGATTCCGAGTCTCTTAATCCACTTCTGAAGTTTCAGTCTAAAAATATAAGTGAAATTGGATATTCGCAATCCGGGAAGCGTAACATTTAGATTCCAGTCCAAATTCAAAACTCGACTCTTGGGTGAAATGGAAGCACGTCAGGATGATTTCGCTTCCCCACTGACAGCAGGCTTCAAAGCCGCAGCCTCAGGAGTGGGATCTGCCGCTCCCGGTCTCGGATGCAGAAGCTGTGGCTTCATTTGCACATGGCCTGGCTTCATTTGCACAAGGCCTGGCTTCATTTGCACACGGCCGTGGCTTCTGCTGGTTGGGCCTCGGGGTGCCCGTGCCTAGGGCCTGTGCAGAGCCAAGGCACACTGGTCTCAGGGGGTTCGTGAAGTCCTTGTCCTCCAGCATTTCAGCTCATAAGTCACCATTTCTCAAAGTCCTGCATCCTTGGCCCTCTGTCCAGTGTGTGGACACAGGATTAGGGAGGGACCTAGGGGTGTCCTCTGACCTGTCCAGGCTGCTCCAGCCTCCAGCAATCCCAGAAGCCCAGCAAGCACCTGTGCAGCCCAGATGCACCTGTTAGGACCCAGGGCCTCACCTGGGTGACTCGTGGCATGCACACATTAATGGGCTGGGCCCCAGGACAGCCACTGTCCCTCCAGTTCTAATTTTGCACAAAATGGTCTGGATGGTGGCTGCGTGGCTTTTGTGCAAGGGGGGTAGGTTCCTTCTGCACTGCTTGGGAAGTCGAGGTCGGTGGCCCTCGGAAGTCACCAGGAGTCAACGGCCCTCCCTCCTCAGGAGAGCCATGACCTGGCCAGTTGGTTCACATGGACGCTGGGAGCATTAGGGAGAGAAATGGCTCATGTTTGATCACACAGAGGCGTGCCTCCCGAGCAGCAGCCAGGTCATCCACAGCCAGGCCTGCTCCCAAGAGCCGCTGCTGCTCGGCCTCCGTGACCAGTTCGCTGTGAAGGGCTTCAGTAGAACGTCCAGCAAAAAGGGCTGGGAAGGATTATTTTGATTTTTTAACTTACTTAGAAGAAGGTGGGAAGAAACAGGCAGATGTCACCTCTGCCTGGTGGGTTGATTTTTAATTTCTTTTAAAATATTTTAATGCTTTTCCATGGTTCGCTATGACAAATAATGCAACCATACACAGTCAAGTGCACGGATCTTTGTCCACATTTCTGATCGCTTCCTTGGGACAGATGCCAGGAAGGGACTTACTGAATCAAAGGAGCTGAACATTGAAAGGGAACTTTTGATCTACACAGCTTTGCCAAATTAGCATCCAGAAAGGCCGGGCCAGTGCCCGTCCCCTCGTTCCCAGGGAGGAGGCTCAGCAAACCACACATTCAGTCTTTTCACTTAAAAATGACATCTCTGTGTACCAGGAACGAGGAAGACGCTATCGCCTTATGGCTTTAATTTGCACTTATTTTCCTATTATTGAAGTTGAACATTTCCTGCGTGGCTCACATTTATGTTTCCCTTTGTGAATTATCTGCCGACGTCCTCTAGTGTTTATCTTTTAATGAAGTTCCTGGAGTTAAAGAAGGTTATTCCGTTGCCGCGTTCGTTGGGTAGTGTTTTCCTAGTTTATTGCTAAATATTTAATGGAGTCTCTAGCATTTTTAACATGGAGATCGTGTTCAAAATCTATGATGTCTTAACTCTTCTGGATGTTTAAATCGATTTTAAGCTTGGAAAAGTTTTTCCTCATTTTCCCTATATATTCTTCTACTTTATGTCTTTAACATTTTAGAATAAAATACAAAATGAGGAGCAAATTGATTTTTTATTCCCAGATTCTTAACCTATCTTTCCAGCATCATTTGTCAAGTGAGGTTTCTTTTTTTCCATCCACTTATTTCTGTTTGTCATCACTATTTACTGTGGCTTATTTGCTCAACTCTTCGGTGCCAGCTCCTATCCGTTCTTAAATCCGTACTTTTTCATTAAATGTTTTGTGATACATTTTATGGTTGAATGTAGCATCACTGTTCTGGATGATTTTCGAAGTTTTCTTGCCTCCTGGTTCTTACAGGTGACCTTAAGAATCATGGGAGACCTTCAAAAAAATTCCAAATAAAAAATTTTTTTTTTTTGGAATTGCATTAGATGTATCAATTTGGGAAAAACCACCATCTTTACAATAGAATACAATGTTTTTTAGAAAGTCTCACTTAAGTTGTGTGGGTTTCTTTATGTGGATCCTAAGTACCAATTTTTAGCTTATTCTTGTTTTGTTGCTTCTTTGCAATTATGAATTAGAATTTTTTCCCACTGTTTGTTTAAGCTAATGACCACGCATGGTTGACATCAGGATGCTGGAGTCAGATCCCTGGCTTTGCCCTTGGCCCTGGCTTGGCCTCTCCTGGTCTTCACCTGCCGGCCTCCCCAGGGCGTGAGGCTGAGTTATCTCATAACTCTAGGTGTGGCACCGGGCAGGTAGAAAGTGCCAGAGAAATGTTAGCAGCCAGGATAAGTGTCGTCTGTCCTTTGGTCCTTTCTTCAGAACCTCTATCCCTCACAGGCAGGCCTGGGGGCTCCTGTGCCAGGTCTGCCGCTCCCTCCCGTCTCCCCCTGCTCCTGTGTTCTGGGTGCTGGCTCCTCCCGCAGACCCCACTCCAGCACGTCTGTGCGGTTGGGTGTGGAACCCAGCTGCCGTGCCGAGCACCCCGACCGCATTGTTCCTGAGTGACCGTGTCCCTTCTCCTTTTGCTCCCGCTGAGTTCCTTCCTGGCTGGGTCTTCTCCCAGGTGGTAGGAGGCCAGCGCTCCAGAGGCCGAATGGTCATCCCTCTTGTCTCTGCTTCCCAGGAAGCATCCTTTCCTGGCCTGCCCAGGGCTTCCTTCCTCCTCTGCAGGCCAGGGCCCTCAGGGCAAAGCAGGGGACCAGGTAGAGAGCAGCCCGGGTCCCCCCAGGGGCTGGCCTGGAGGAAGCCTGCCCACCCTGCTGAGGCTGAAGCAGCCCCTTGCTCTTCCTGGGCCCCTCCAGGGAGCAGGAAGTCACCGGCACAGCAAGGGTCTGCAGGCTGTCAGGGTCCTGCGCAGCTGGAGGGGACCTGCCGGGAGCTGGCCAGGGCAGCAGCCAGAGTTCCTGCTGCTTGCTCACAGCCCCTTACTCCCGTCTGTGCCGTTTTCTAAATGGCTCTGTAGTCACCAAGCAAACTGCTGATTTTGAATGTCAGCCGAGTCCCTCCCTCTGCAGTGCCGGATTCCTTAGGCCTTAAGTCGGGGGCTTTCCGTGCTCTGGGTGGCCGGCTGTGACTGCGCGGTGATCATCTTGTTCCCTCCACGCGTTTTTCTTACTTATATTTCATGCCATAACGTTGAAGGAAGCGCGTGTGTGAGTGGGTGCTCTCCCATGTGCACAGCCGTGTGTGCAGACCTGCTGCGGCCCTGAGACGGCGCTCCTGGCCTCCAAGCAAGGGCTGTGCTTTTCCTGATTCTAGAAAGTCCTTTAGGAATCTTGCTTTTTACCCAGATCCTTTGCAACTTGGAGAGGGAGAGAGAGAGAGAGAGAGAGAGAGATCACCACATTTTTAATTGTCTGTTGATTTGATTTATTATCTTAATTTTTCTAATATTAAATTGGACGCAGGTCAGGTCCTGCTCTAATCTGCCCTTGACCCTCATAGGCCCTGCTGTTAATATATTGTAAATTAGATTTTCCAGCTACAGCTTTAGGATTTTTGCACGTGAGATGCGTCAATTGTTTTTGTGAATTTTAGAATCAGAATGATACTGATTTTCCTGTTTTTCTTACTCCTGGAACAGTGGATTTAACGGGAGTGTATTTCTCAACAACATGAAAAAAGCTTGTGCAGTTTTTCCTCATTTGAGAAGCTCTTTGAATATTTTAAAAATTTCCTGGTTTTTAAATCTAAATCTGCTTTCTACCTTTTTGTCAATCAATACTGATAATTATCTTTTACCAATAAGCCCCTGGTTTCACAGAACGGTTAGAAGTGCATTCACCTTCAGTTTTACCAAGTATCTTATGATTTTTAATCTCATGTCCGTTGCTGCATGACTCTTCATGTTGGAATTTTATTTGGATCTCTCTGGATTAGAGTGGCCAGTCGCTTACGTATTCCAGGGTGATTTCAAAACATTGTATGTGTTGGTGCTGCTCACCGTGCCCATGTTGGTGCTGGTCACCGTGCCTGTTTTGGTGCTGCTCACCGTGCCTGTCTAGCGTCTCTCCATTGACTCATACTGCCTCATCCTCAGCCGTTACCTGCATGAACTTAATGCCTAGCTTTTCTAAATTTTTATTTGAGTGTTTTCTTCCCCTTTTTCCCAATCTGTTGAGATGATGAAATTATTCATGGTGCTTTTGGAATTTATCCCAGAGGACGGCTTTGATGACTTCATTCCTATGTCGTTGAGATGCGTAGTGTTCTCACTGCCGTTTCTCTTTAAATTCGTTATCTTGCGCCTCCTTCTCCTGGAAAGTGGCTCTGGCTTTGGAGTGATCGAGGCCTCTCTGCTGCAGTGTGCTCTTAGGTACACTGGTTTCTTTGAGTTTCTGCAGAAAAATGAGACTATGAACTTCAGCTTTGGTGAATCAGATAATTTTAGGGGCGTGTGTGTGTGTGTGTGTGTATGTGTGTGTGCGCGAGAGAGATCTGTCATCACCAGGATGGGAGGTGGACCATGGCAGGATGGGAGGTGGGGCAGTTTCATTGTTTCCAGCTCCCGTGTGACTCTTGCCATCTCTGGACTCCAGCATGGACCATGAGGTTCGAGGGTGAAGGGAAACGAGCCGCTCACCAGGACAAGCTGGAGACGCCCCCGTGGGAGGCCCTGGGCGCAGCCCCCTCCTGGTGGTGCAGAGGTGGAGGCTGGCCAGGAGGAGGGGCGGGGCTCTCGGTTTCGTGTGGACGGTTTGCGGCAGCAGGGTGTCCTGGAGAGCATGGTGGTCACCACGTGCAGTGTTGGCGAGGGTCTCTCTGCTGAACTGCTCTCTGATACGGCCAATTTCATGTTTTAGGGTCCCAGCACCATTTAGAAAAAGGAAACAGTTCTGGTGAGAAGACTCCCTAGCCCTTCACCCTCCCTGCCCCGACGCCCCCAGGGATAAACTGCTGTGCTTAGTCATTTGGGGGAGGACACACTTCCACATATTTTGGTTAAAATATTTATTCAAGAAAATGAGCGCATGGTCTCTGCGACTGGATTTTTACCACGTCGCAACGGCTATGATGAGCTCCCGACCTCAGAGACCGTCCACACCTTTCCACAGATCTTAGGTCTCTGACCCCGCCTTGAGCGGGGGGTGCTCCCTGCACCCTTCCTGCCAGCAGCTCCCTGCCGGCCTTTCCTGAGTAAGTCCCCTCCTGTGCTCTCCCTGTTCCCAGCCAGCGCCCCTCTGCACCCTCACCCGCCTCCTTCCCCTCCTGCCTCTCGCTCAGTCCCCAGGTTGGTGGGTCCCCAGGTGGCCCCCTTCCCTGGGCGGGCTCTCTGATCCCTTCCTCTACCTGGGCTCCATTTCCCATTGACCTTCCTGGGGCAGCTCTGCCCTTCTAGTCCAGCCTGTGCAGGTCCTGGGCACGCAGGGTGCTAAGGCTGGGCACTGGGCACTGTGGACACGCCCTTGACCTGCCCCGATGGCTGGGCCTGTCTCCTGTGGTCTCCCACAGGAATCCCAGGTCCAGCGTGGAGGGAAGCAGTCCTGCTCCAGGCCCTCACCACCCTTCCTGGGGTCCTCCCCTTGCTCCAGCTGCTGACCTTGTCCCTTTCAGCTTGGCCGAGTCCTTCCCTCCTCTGGAGACTCATTGTAGGACTGTGGAGAGTGACCTTAGGAGCTGGCCCCTGCTCCTACCTGCCTAGGCTCAGCGTCAAGGTCCATCCCGCCTCCTTGGTTCTCCCTGGGAGGCTGCTTAGTGGCACCTTCTGTATCTCCGTTGCCCCAGGTACATCACCCCCCCACCTGGCCCTTTGCAGGTGCGGCTGGGTTCAGTGACTGGAGCCGAGTCTCCTGGACCCTCCCCCGTTGCCCTCCCGTGTCCACCCTCCTTCTCCTTCTCCGTGTATTCTTTTCTTCCTTGTAGCTTGCCGTGGTTTTTGTGGTGATTTTCCCTCCTCTTTGGACTTTCAGCTGGTTGGTCGTAATGAGCACTGCAGTCCCGGCCCTCCTGCCGCTTCCTGCCCTAGTTCAAGTTCATTACTGTGACTCGCACAGCAGCGGGGAGCCTAGACGAGTCCTTAGCAGGCCAGCTTCCTGAGCTTCTGCTAAGTGGATCATGATACTCGCAGGCCGGGGCGGTAGAGGAGGCTTGGTGGGAGGGGGCGCCAGGCTCTTGTGCAACATGCAGACAATTTACCTAAATAGAATTTTTTTTTTTTTTTTTTTTTGCCATTAAGACTCCTCTGCATCCATGACAGGGAGCGGCCCAGCGTTGTCTTGGGGGAGCACGTGATTTATGGGGGGGTTGCTGGGACCCCCTGGACTCGCAAGCCTCCCTCATTAGACCAGTTCTTTGTTGTTGAGGGAGACTGTCGTGTGGTGGCTGTGTGACAGGCCTGGTCCTCTGGGGACTGACTGTCTGTGGAGCAGGCTGAGACCCTGACTCCAGGCACAGTGGCAGTTTGGGGGGCCTGTGATGTGTAGGCAGCTGTCATCTGCATTGAAATTCCTGAAGCCCTTTTCCCTTCCTCAGGGCCCGGATAGGAAAACACATTCCAACTCTCAAACTTTGAAAAGAGGTGTGAATCCTCCGCGCGGCCACCTGCTGGGTCTCTGACTTGGAAGGGCCGGGTGTCTGCTGTGGGTTCTGGGGTTCTGAGCTGCGTGCCTGCCCTGCCACATGCCAGCCACGTGCCCCTTGGCCTGTAGTCACGTTCGACCTCTTCTGCCCAAGAGTTCTCATCTGCAAAATGCGGAAGGAGAGAACCGACTCGGAGTGCATGCTAGAACTAAAACTAGATCCTGCTCAGAAGCCCCAGCCTGGCCCGCCACAGCAAGTGTGCATTCCGCACGGCCTGCCCCTTCGTGTCACTCTTTTAAAGGACTAAGCAAGACCCCTGGAGGCTGGCCTGAGACCCAGCAGCTGGACCAGAGAGAGCATTTGGATTTCAGGGCGACCTGCACCCGAGGCACCCACAGGGCTCCGTGCTCAGGAGGGAGGAGAGGGTGGGACAGGAGCCTCGGTGACTGGCCTCCAGGACGGCAGCTGAGGCAGGGACGGGTGAATCCCGGCTCTGCTCCCAGGGGAGCTTCTGCGGGCTCCTGGCCCTCTTGGTGCAGCGTCTGCTCTGCAGAGCCAGCTGCTGGAATTCTCCCTGAAGTAGCGGGGCCCATCCTAGGTCCTCAGAGTCACCGACCACAGGTCAACACCATTCCAGAAAAACTGCAGCTGTGCTGAGCACGGCAGCCTTTTCCTGGTTGTTAACCGATACACTGTAGCAACTGCTTGCCACACGGCTGCATGGTATCGGCCACTTCAAGTCCTCTAGGAAGATTCTGAGTACGTACATGATGTGCGTTGGCTGTTGCAGATCCGGTGCCGCCGTTGTACAGAAGGGACTTGACCTCTGCAGACGTGGGTGTCCCTGGGGGTCCTGGAGTCAGTGCCTATAGACACCAAGAGACAGCTAGATATTGAAATGTCTTTAAATACTGCACGGGTGGGGGCTACTGCTAGATGTGATCATCACCATGGTGCTGACCAGACCTTGCTTCTGCCCCGGAATGAGTTCTAGTGGAAGAGATTTCGTGTTGAACCTGCCTCTAAGATTTCGTCTGTCTCGGTTCCCCTGGGACCAGTGTGCGACTGGGGACGTGGGGACTGGATGTGGGAAGGCTTTTAGGACCTGCCCACCCGGCTAGGCCCCTGAACTCGGATCACTAGAGAGGCCTTCCTTTGTCTGGATCCACAGAGGAACCGTGCGCTGCTCTTGGCTGGTGCTGAGCCGGGCGTGGAAGGAGGAGCCTCTTCCCCCGAGGCCTCTGCAGAACGGGCTGTGTCCTCACAGGCAGGAGGCAGGACTGGAAGTACCCTGGGAGACAGAGGGCTGCGGGTCCCTGGCCGTCCTCCACGTGGGGCTGGAGCAAGCCCCTGTGCCCGACGGGAGCGAAAGGGAGAAACTTGGCCCAGGCTGCTCCTCCCTCACCAGGAGCCCACTTCCCTGTGGACACTGACTGGAAGTCCTGCACTGAGCTCCAGTTCAGCTGCTGTTGGTAGATTCCCAGGCTCAGCGCTCAGTCCACAAGATGCCGGGTGGAAGCCCAGCTTGCCCTCTGTGCCTCTGACCACAAATCACAGGTGCCTGCAGCCCCTCCTCAGGGCCGGTCCTTTGCTGGAACATCTCACACACTCAGGCAGCACTTGACTCACTGTTATTGGTAAAAGGACGCCGCTCAGGAACAGCCAGAAGGAAGAGAGACTTTGGGCAAGGCATGGGGAGCCCCACGTGTGCTCTCCAACCCGGAAGCTCTGTGGACCCCCCTCCCCAGCACCTGTATCCCTGTCACGTGAGGCATGATCAGTTTCAGCTCCGTGTCTAGCTCCTTTGCCCTCGAGGATGGGCATGGGCCGAAGTCCCAAGCCTCTGAGCTTGGTTATGTCTGCAGCCCCGTCTCGGAGCCCACTGAGCTCTGCCTCATGGAACAGGACACGTCTGTCATTCAGGGCCGCCACGAGATCCAGGGGCCCCTGCCAGAAACTGGGGCCGAAGGTCAGACGTTAGACAGGAAGTGTTCCTGTCTAGGAAATTAGAAGGACTCTATGAGCCGTGTGCCAGGAAACGGGAGGAGGACCAGGCGTGGAATACGAGTTGTATAAGCAACACAATAAGAAAAGGCGTTATAATAAGAAGCACTTATTACAAATCACATTATCAACCAGTGAAGTGATATTTTGACCCATTAAAAAGCTCTAGGATCCCAGATGTCCTCTCCCCAGTAGCTTGTGGCCATCCTCACCTGATGGCGCCTCGTCTGCAGAGTCCCCCCTCCTGGTGCCGCTGTTTGCTGCCCACACGCTCCTGACCTCCCTCCCCAGGGCTTGCACTCTGGCCGAGGATCGCAGCTGGACCATGAGGGGGAGATGCACTTCAGAAGCTTCGCTCTTCATTGTTGACTTGGCCCCCTGGTTCCCTGGGCCCAGCACACCGCCCGTGAGCACTGCCTGGGACCACCATCCACGAGGACCCTAGGGGTGCCCCAACCCCACGCTCTGTGTCCCTCGCCCTGGGAGGGGTCTCGAGATGGTTGGTCTCCTCCTGGCTAGAAGGTGGTCTGCTCAAAGGCAGCGGAGGGGTGGGCTTCTGCCCTGTCCTGTGGACATCCTCTGTCAGGGCCCCTCGTGAGAAAGGGGGTGCCCATCAGCCTGGCCGGAGCTCGAGCGTCCTGCCTTTGATGAAGATCCCAGGGGGTCTCCATGTCCTTGAGCTCCTAGGCCTTCATGAACTGTATGGTGAGGGTTGGATGATGGCCACTGCTGCCAGACCAGCGTGCCAGCCCAGGGGAGAGCCACAGCGTGGCTGAGGTCCAGCCTCCGCTTCCTCCTGGGAGCCAGCCCACAAGAGCATCAAGCGGCGTGTCTCCCTGGCGCCCACCCGCGTGAACCATCAGCAGCACACATTGGCCGTGTGTCTGTTCATGTGCGGTGGGCGCCACAAACCACTGTGATACCAGAGAACGGCTGTCCCCAGACTCCGCTTCTGCTCTGCTGGGCCTGCTGAGTGTGCAGACTCTGATCTGAGACCAGCTCAACCCAGCTGCGCCCAGTGCAGGGGCCTGGGGTGCGCAGGGGGCTGGTGTCCACACGTGACTGCCTGCCTGAGACTCGGGGGCGCTGGATCCCCTGAAGGTGTCGAGTGCTGGAAGACGGGGCCCTTCTTCTCCTTTTGCTCTTCGTGTCTGTAAATACTGGATGAGTCTCTGGCGAACATCCTGTCCTGCATCCAAGGTACTCTTCACTTTTTTCCTAGAGAGTGCAGATTTTAGACTCAAAGGAAGCTGCGTTTTTCAGCCTCTGGGGAGGACTGCCTGTTGCTGTCCCGAGCAGGCCGCCAGGTGCAGGGAGCCCTCCCTGGACGTGGTGCTCCTCCCTGGGCGCCTCTCGGCTCCCAGCGGTGCTCCTCCCTGGGCGCCTCTGTGCTCCTCCCTGGGCGCCTCTCGGCTCCCGGCGGTGCTCCTCCCTGAGTGCCTCTGTGCTCCCGGCGGTGCTCCTCCCTGAGTGCCTCTGTGCCCCTGGCGGTGCTCCTCCCTGGGCGCCTCTCGGCTCCCGGCGGTGCTCCTCCCTGTGTGCCTCTGGGCTCCCAGCAGTGCTCCTCCCTGGGTACTTCTGGGCTCCCAGTGGTGCTTCTCCCTGGGTGCCTCTGTTCTCCCAGTGGTGCTCCTCCCTGCGTGCCTCTGGGCTCCTGGCAGTGATCCTCCCGAGGTGCTTCTGGGCTCCTGGCAGTGCCCCTCCCTGGGTGCCTCAGGGTTCCCAGCGGTTCTCCTCCCGGGTGCCTCTGTGACTCCCGGCGGTGCTCCCCTGTGTGCCTCTGGGCTCCCAGCGGTGCTCCTCCCCATGTGCCTCTGTGACTCCCGGCGGTGCTCCCCTGTGTGCCTCTGGGCTCCCAGCGGTGCTCCTCTTAGTGAGGGTTTGCTCATCTGAGTGGCGAGATAGCCGCTCGTGGCTGCTCAGATTCGCTCGGACGCTCACCAGGGAGGGTGAAATCCTAGATCCCGTCTCCTGCCGAGCGGTGAGGGAGAGATTGATTTCCTCTCGGCAGTTCATCGACTGTCCTGCTCCATTTGGTGGCTTAATCTCTCCTTTCCCACTGGCTCGCCACGCCTCCCTAATCATCTCCAGAGTTGTGCCCACACAGGGATCTGTTTCTGGACTATTTGTTCTGAATTATCGACATCTTAGTGATGACATCTGCCTGGGTTTTGGAAATGGGTTTGATGACTGTTCTTCGAAGGCAGACGCACTGAGAGCGATGGACTGAGGTGCCTGCATTTTGGCAAACTTGTGTGCAGACGCCTTGGCGGTCTTGCTGACCGAGAGAAGGCCGTGATGGTCTCCTGGAGGAGGTGCCCTCTTGACCGGTGCCAAGGGTGCAGGATGCCACACTGACGACTCACCCGGGCTCCACAGGGCCTAAAGGTGCAGCGTGTCTCTGAGGGCAGCCTGGTCCACTCTTTGGTTAGGGTCAGGTGCAGCACAAAGGACCCCGCAGATGCTGAACCGCAAAGGAAAAACCAAGGGACATCCTTCCTTCACGGCACACGTGCGTCCGAGTGCTGGTTATGGTGCTGGATACGCAGAGACACTTCCGACCTGGTCCCTGACCTTGCAGAACTCCCAGCCCAGGTGGGGACAGGCGTGGCGTCAGTGGTTGGGATGTAAGATGCACGTAGTTGGTGGGAGACACAGGACGCTTGACCAGCTGCCTAAAGACCAGGAAGGGTCAGGAAAAACAGAATGAAGGAGGATATGACCCATCAGCTCTGTCCTAGAGAACAGAGGGCACTCCCAGGCGGACAGGCTGGGGAGGACGCCCAGGCAATGAAAGGGCGCAGAAGAGGTGGGGGGCTGGAGCGTGATACAGGGTGCTCTCTAGTGTTGGCAGAGATGCTCTGTGGTTGGACGTGAGGGGCCCCCCAAAAGCTCTGTATTAATTCAGGAATAGGAGAGGAGTGGACCATGAGAGCAGTGACTGACCAGGCCGTCCTAGTTTGAGTGGACTTACTGTGTGGTAACTGAGATCAGGTGGGGTGCGGCTGCAGGAAATGGGTCCCTGGGGTGGGTCCTGGAAGGGGGCGTCTTCCCCGTGTTGTCCCTTCTATCTCTCTCTGTCCCTGCTTTTTGATCCCACTGTGGGCTGAGCAGCTTTCCTCTCTGGGCCCTTCCGCCATGATGTTCTACCTCGCTTCTGACAATGGAGTCGCCGTCTCTGAACTGAGACCTCTGAAGCCTGGAGGCCTGGATACGCTTTCCCTCCTGAAGTTGTTCTCCTTGGGTATTTTAGTCACAGTGACACAAAAACTAAATAAAATGGATGCCACTGAAGTTTATAGAGCGTGATCAGATCTGCTTTGGGGGAGGTGATCTCAGCACTGTGTGGGGGGGGCACGGAGGTGACAGTGTGTGGGACAAGGCCACTCCACAGGTCACATCACTCCCCCAACTCGGGGTACTGATGCCTGGACGCATGGTCCCTCCATGGTCGTCAGAAGGGGACCCAGCCATTGGAATGACGAGGAGGGGACGGCCACAGGTGTTGAAGAGGTCACACTTGGGTGTGGGTGACAGGGGGAAGGTGGCTCTTGCATCTTGGCGCTGCGGATCCGAGGCTGGGAGGGCAGCTGTGAGGCGCGGCCGTGTTCAGTGGGAGGCGCTGGTGCTGGCTGGGCTTTCTGGTGGAAGTGCCGTTGTGCCCTGGCTGGTGCAGGGCTGCACCTGAGGGACACCTCAGTACATAGAGGAGTGTCCGGACGCAAACCCGGACGGCAGAGCCGGCTCAGTCAGCAGTGCGTCACCTCCATCAAAAGACCTGACGCGAACAACTTGGAGGAAGAAAAGTTTATTTTGGGCTGACGATTGCAAAGGTTTGGTCCATGGTCCTCCGTCTCCATTGCTCTGGGCCCTAGGTGAGGCAGAACATCATGGCGGAAGGGTGTGGTGGAGGAAGGAAGCTCAGCTCATGGCAGCCGGGAAGCAGGGAGTGATGGAGAGGAGCCAGGCAAGATGCAGTCCCTGAGGACCCACCCAGGACACCTCCTCCAGCCACGCCCCACCTGCCTCCAGGTGCCACCCAGCAGTCCTTCCCAGTTGTTAGTTCATCAAATGTTAATCCATCTGCCTATGACATTATAGCTCTCGGAATCTAGTCATCTTACCTTGGAACATTCCAGCATCGCCTAACACACTCGCTTTGCAGGACGTTAAGGATCCAAACCATAGCAATAGACTTCTATACTCCCAGGCTGTAGGGTGTGCGTGCGCGCGCGTGTGTGTATGTGCACACTTGTGTCACAACCTGCTGCTTCTAGGGCCATGACACAAAACAACGTGAATTCAATCCCAAGAGGAAATGATGCAAACGAGATGTGAACACGAGATGCATGAGGCTGCTTCCGGAATACTACGACATTCTGTTGTACACTCGAAACTCTTGGGAAGGGGTGGGGTAGTAAACACTCGCCGGCAGCCATCACTGGCTGCCGATGTCAAGCCCTCCATATTGTGCATAATTGCACGTGCTGGGCTTGGAGAGGACTTCCGAGCACAGTGGGTTTGCCTGGGCGTCTGCTGAGACCTGCTCGTGGTGTGTTGAGTGGGACGTAGCCACGACTGCCCGTCACCGGGAGAGAGGAGGATTTCACTTCCTTGATAATCTCATGGGACATTGTTGTGTTGGCTCATTGACCAAAACAGTGTTACCGGGCACGTGGCGGCACTGATGATTGGTTAGGACCGGTGACCGTAGACGCACTGATAATTGCTATTTCTCCTGGAACTTGGGGTGTTTCAGGGTGCTGGACCTTTTCAGTACAGCTCCCAGCTCTTGCTCATTTCCTGAGGTCAGCCCAAGGAGAAAAGGGCAGAGCTGCAGTGGGTACAGTAGGTCAAGTTCAGCTCCTTTCCCACTAACAGGTATGTCTTCTTCTTTCAGGGGACGGGCAGGTGGATTTCGATGAATTCATGACAATTCTTGGGCCCAAACTGGTGTCTTCAGAAGGTCGCGATGGTTTTCTTGGAAACACAATAGATAGCATATTCTGGCAGGTAAGAATGTTTTTAAGGTCGAGTTTGACCGAATTGTGTGTCTGGCGCTGACTTTACTGAGTTCTTGCCTCTGCTTAGTGCACGAGCTCCCTTCTGAGAAGGGACAGCCTGCCTCAGGTAAGTCCATGCTGCGTCCTCGAAGGAGGAATTGGAACTCCACTCCTTTGGGGTTTGAGGAGTGGAACGTCTCCCCTCTTAGCAGCAAGGCTTTGCCTTGGGGAGAAGGGAGCTGCCTCCACTTCTGATTCCCAAGTCTTTTTCCAGGAGACACTTAAAAAAGATGCACTGGTACCTGACCCGGTTCTGTCCTTGACCCTGGTCATGGGATATCCTTGCTGAGAGGCTGGAGTGTTGGCCCCATGTGTCTGAATCCTGTGGACACTCTCACTCTTAATAGGACATGACAGTTTTATCTAAATATTTGTCGCCAACACTTCTCAGTTTGCTCTTATTTCGGTCTCGTAAAATCTCTTAGGAGACTCCTCACGCCTGCATTCTAATGATTAGAGTTCTACTAAATAATTTTTACCTGAGCTCTTTGATTTTGAAATGTAAATATTATTTCGTGAAATTCGGGGAATGGTTTCTTAATCCTTATTTTAAAAATGAGTCACATAAATTGTCAGTTGAGTTACTGGGTAGGCATGTAGGACACCCTTCGAGCACAGTGTGGTTTCTTCAGTTTCTCGATATGGCTTTTCCTCTCCTCCAGGGCTGTTTCTGTGACCTCATAGGGTCCCGGGTGACACGTCTCTCCTGTTTTATTCTCGCACTCAACTTGCATTTCACCAAGTGTTGACCAGGAGCTTGTTACAAACCCCGAAGTCTCATTAGTCATTGTGGGTGTTACAAAAAGCATTTAAGATCAAGTCCTGGCGATTCAAGAGTTTGGCAGAAGAAATGCAGTTAAGAGAGGAAACAGGAAGTGGCGAATGGTGCGGTGGTTGCCAGACTGTGATGTCCTTGAAGCCAGGACTTCATGGTCACAGCCCCTCGCCTGGCCCTTGGCCCACCCGGGTCCTGGTGGGGTTGTTTCCAATGGAATGGACAGAAGTTTCAGAGAGGAGGAAGGCCTGGTCTCCAGGCTGCAGATGAGGCTTTGAAAAATGGCGGCACTTGCTCTGGACCTTGACGTACCAGGAGGATGGGGGACACTCTCAGGAACCCCACTTGCCAGGTGGCGAGAAGTGTGGGTGATGGCAGCTGCAATTCCAGGCCTGAGCCATGAGCCTTTCAAATTGGGGTGCAGTGGGGTGGGGTGCATTGACCAAAACCAGCTGGCTTAGGACCTGCGGGCGGAGTGCCGAGGGCCTGAGGAGGGAGCAGGGGAGACTCCACGAGCTCCTAGTCGCTGTTCCAGACAGAAATGGGGCCATAGGCAGGTCCTCAGGAGGTGGATCTTCAGCTGGGCCTGCTGAGTGGGAGCGGAGGACAGCCCTTGGGTCTGGGATGTCAGCAGGAGCCGCAGCTGGACACCCGGATGCAGGACTCAGGAGAGCTGCTGGGTGAGCTCACGGGCAGTGGACGCTCCTGGGGGCACGGAGACAGGCAAGGCCCTGGAGGCTGTCCTGAGGCTGCTGGAGAAGGCCAGGCTGGATTGCAGGCTGCTGGTCACCTCTGGCCACACCACCTCAGACCGATATGGGTTGTTCTGGGGTCAGGAAGTTCTCCAGGACCCCACCCTGTGTGATGAGAGCATTTCTCTGCTCCCTAGTCCCCCAGTCCTGCCTTGACAGGGGAAGGACTGACAGAACAGGAAGTGGTGCAGAGTGACCATGGAGAACCTTGGCCATCCTCCAGGTCCACTTGTGAAGGGCGTCTTCCCTTCCTGACCTCCCCCGTGGGCCCTCCCACCCAGGGCCCACAGGAACCTAAAGGATGCTCACAGCCTGGGAGCCCTGAGTGCTCTTCCAGCCCCTCCGGAGAAGGAGAGTGGAGACCTAACCTGCCCTACAGCAGCCTCGCTTCTTCCAGGGCCTCCACAGAGCCCCCAGGAGAGGCGTCTCTCCACACTGTGCCCACCAGCTCAGCGTTCCACGAGGTAGTGACCAAGAGCAGACGTGTCCCTGGGTTCTCAGTGCTCAGCCTCCCCTGCCTCCCTGCTGCCTGCCCATTCAGAGACAGAAAAACAGTTTGTAAAAGCACCCAAGCACCCAGTCCTTCCTGGGAGAGGCTCACACCCCCGGAGCCCGGGTGGTTTCCCAGGCTTGAACGAAAGCTGTGTGTGAGGTGGGCATCTTCCTGCGAGTGCCCGGGCCTCTGCCCCTTGGGCCCACTTCCCCACAGTGCTTGCAGAGAAGGGGAGCAGGGAGAGGAGCCAAAGGTCAGCTCTGTGCCCACGGTGGCCAGGCAGGGACGCTGACTAGGAGGTGCTGGGATTCTAGGGGGCCCTTCCCACCAGAGGCAGGTTACTGTGGAAACTGGTCTGTAGCTCACTGGAGGGTACATTTGTGATTTTCGGGTGCATAATAACAGAGCGCACCACGATCGAAGGGCGGAAGACGCAGTAAGACCCTCTGGGCCGCATGGCATCCGTGGCTGGGAGCTGCAGGGCAGGGGGGCTGGGCGGCTCTGGCTCAGGGACCCTCGTGAGGGTGGGTCCGGGTGCAGTCCAGGCGTGGGCGGCTGCGGCCACCTGAAGGCTTGCCTGCTCCTGGGGGAAGTTCTGGAGCTGGTGCTGGCCTGGCTAGCAGGGTGGTCAGCCCTCGACAGAGACGTCCGTGCCCCGGGGGGGCCCTCCAGTGCTGCCTGCCTGACCCCCTGCCTGGCAGCTTCCATGACCTGGCTTTGGAGCTGAACTCCATCGTTTCTGCAGTGTCCTGCTACTGCTCAGGTCCTGCCCGTCCAGGTGAACTTCCTGAGGCAGGGACCTTGGGGCCCCTCATGGAGACACTGCCAGCCAGGGGGACAGGTTCCGTCACCGGCTCCCTCAGCCCAGGGTCGCTGTCACGAGCTCCTGTTTGCCCAGGCTTCAAGGAGACGGAGGGCGAGGCTGTTCCGTGTCACTGTGGAGTGGCCTTCCCTGGACCCAGGCTCGTCTTCCTGATTGAACCTGCCCTGTGCTCTCTCCTGGCTGGGACCTGGCGCACGCTGTCAGGGCTGAAATAAAATCGGATGGGATCCCGCAGAACAGTGTCTAGGGGAGGGGCTGGTCCCAAACCATGACTGCCAGGTCTGCAGGACATCGGTGCTGCGAAGGTGGAATGTACCTGCCTACAAACACAGGCTGCTTCCTGGGAAGAGGGCCCCAGGCTGTGACCTGAGCCTCTGGTCCCAGGTATGCGGCCTCTGGGGCGAGGCTCACCGGGTTCCTGGCACCCAGTCCAAGACCCTCTGTGCAGTGAGGCTGGTCTGAGATTTCCCCACGTGCGCACTGCTCTATCCTCAGGGTTCAGGGTCTGCTGTTGCTGCCAGTGATCTTCTGGAAGAGGGAGCGTGGATGTGTTTGAGGTTGGCTGGGGTCGCGTGTGGCCGGGATGGAGGGGGGTGGGGAGGGCTGGACTCGGGAGGTGCCTGGCCTTGGGCTCCGTTCTGCAGGTTGACAATGACGGCTCGATGTGGTGCTGGGCGCGTCCCGGTGACCCCGACGGCCACGCAGCCCTGAGCTCTGCAGAGTCTGTGGAGGGAGGACGGAGGCCACGGCAGTATGCGTCCAGGGGACCCAGCCCTCTGCCCCTCCCAGGGCCCCACACACCCGTCAAACTGCTGTCCCTCCCCAGGAGGGGCCTGAGCTGTGCCTGTCCCGGGGTGTGCCTTGGCCTGGGTGCCCTGAGGAGCAGGCCACGCCCTGGCCCCAGTGAGGAGGACGCCCAGGTGCGTGGACTAGCCTCCGCTCCTTCGTGGTGTCCAAGGGCAGCCTGTTCATCACGGCTTGGCTGGCACGGGGTCTCTGTTCTGAGCGATGAGACAGCCACGTTCTGTCAGTGGGCGGATCTGTGCCCTGGGCCGCCCGGGGGTGGGCATGCGGTGGGGACTGACGTCCAGGTTCCTGGCCGCTCGGTGCATCCAGGCAGGGCTGTGCCGCACTCACGGAGCCAGGAAGCCGGAACGCAGGTTGGCCGGGACAGCGACGGTTTCCCTCGCACGGTGTCCCATGAGGACGCTGAATCCGGCTCACGTGACACGCACGGTCACTACCGCCTTGGTCCAGGTCGGGCTGCTTGCCCCACCCGCTCGCTCTGGCCCTGACCACCCTCCCTCAGGCTTAGCCCCCTCTGTGGGAGGACACCCAGGAGCCTCCGCAGGCCTGGCCTCCTCCCCCAGCCCAGGCCTCCTGCCTCCCTGACCTTCCCTGTTTTGCCCCTGTATCCCTCCCAGCCCGGCCAGTCGTCTGCCTGTGGTCCGGCATGCTGGCTCTGTTGCCATGGCCACAGCCATGGCTTGGCCTTCCTGAGGCACAGGTGCTTCGTGTCCCCTGTGGTGATGTGCAAGGGAGGCCCAGCGCTGCCCGTGCAGACAACCGGATCCACACTCAGGAAGTCACTTCTGAGGGCGCCGTGAGGACGCTCTCACTCTGTGGGAAGTCTCGGTGGAGAGGACAGCGGGACGGAGCCTTCCATCAGGCCTGTCCTGCCCCTGACTGGAAGTCCAGAGGTAGCAGCGGGGCCAGGGGCTGGCGTGGCGGCTGGGCCACCTCTGGGCAGGCGGCTGCCCCCTCCCGAGCCTGGAGCCGGAAGCCACCCACACAGGCTCCTGAGGCCCTGGGGGCCTCCTGAGCTCCAGGGTGCCGATGCCACAGGACGGTCCTGAGGTCCCAGGTCCAGCCAGGGAGACACGGGGAGGGGACCACAGCACGCCCCTGCCCTCTCTAGGCCCCACGCCAGGCTGTGGCCCGCGCTGTCGTTAGGGGCAATGCCCGTCCACGTCTTCTGCTTTTGCTGTTGTGAACAGGATTGTGACTTCCCGAGACACGTTCCCCTCTCCTTCCTTTCTGCCCGTGCGGGCGAGGCAGGTTCTGAATGTCCCTCTCGTCTGACTGTCGCTGAATTCTCTCACAGCAGAGTCTTGCCTGTTCAGCTGCTATGACATCAACGCCCCAGGACAGGGTGGCATATAAACAAAAGCAGGTATTCCTCGGGGTTCTAGAAGGCAGGTGCATGGCCAGGCTCTGGCCAGGGCCTCCTGGTGGCCACAGCCAGCTTCCGCTGTAGCCCACGCGGTCAGAAGGGGGAGAGCGAAGTCTGGGTCCCTCCTGTGGGGGCCCTAATGTCCTTCCTGTGGCTCCAGCCTGTGGCCAGCTGCCTCTGAAGCCTCCCTACTCCAGCACCGGCGTTGGTGCTGGGAATCCTCAGTGCATGGATTTGGGAACCGAGCAGCAGGGCTGGGTCCCCACTGCTTTCCTTAGAGCTCTGTCTGCAAGACGGCCTGCACACGCGGCAGCTTTGGAGTCGGGCACCTCCTACTCCACTTGTGCTGACTGGGAACTGACTGGATCCCAGAACCTCTAAGGCTCAGGGTGGTGACCTCTTGCCCGTAGATTTCTAAAGCTGTGAGCCACGAGTCAGGGTCCTTTGAACCTGTGGTACTCGCGTCCATGGTTATTCCTGCTTTGACGGACTCTATGATGTGGTAGTTACTAAATTTCCTAATATCAAATAACTTAGTCTTAGTTCCTAAGACTAATCTTTTTGTCTTGGTAGGTCATTTTCTTAATGTAATTTGAATTTGTAATGCAATTTTAAAATTTGATTTACTATGAATTTTGATTTTTTAGATCCATATCTATAAGTAAAAGAAGCCTATAGTTTACAGAATCCACGTGTCATTGCTGGGCCTGGGGACATAGTTGTCCTAGCAGGGTGCAGCGGACACCTGACTCTCGTCCCTGTGGCCTGCAGTGGTCCCTGCAGAGGGCAGATGTGGTTTGACTTGGAGTTTGGGCCAGCTCGTCACCCCCAGTCGAGTGGTGCTTCCTGCTTGTTGAGGTAATTGTTTGAAAGGCATTAAAGTTCACGGTTCTTCGTCTGTTGTGAACATCGTGTTGCCTACAGAAGGCGCCAGTTCCTCAGAATCGCTTCTCTATCGGCCTTTACTCGCACATGACTCGGCGTGGAGGTTGCCTGGCGAGTGTCCTCTTTGATTGCAGCTCCTCTCTCTGTGGTTTTGGCTTTCTCGTTGCATTGGTCTGACGTGCCCGGCGTCGTCTGCGTTGGTGGTGCTTTGGAGGCACGCTCTCCTCCTGAGTGAGGGGTTCTCCTTCCTGTTTTCTGTTCTCCTGTTGCTCTCTGCTCTGCGGCCCTTCTCCTCCTCTGGGGATTGCTGACCACGTCCATCACTGGTCATGTCGTGGGGTTTTTCAGCTGAGGATTTGGGAGGGAACCGTCCTCCCCGCGAAGCCTTCCGCCTGAGGTTTTGGCGACCGCGGTCACAGGCCACAGGACCCGCGATCCTGCTGACTCTCTTTTCCCCCCAAGCTACTCGGGAGGCTTGTGGGTGCTGTTCCAATGCGGGCTGCGGCGTCCCCGCTTTGCGCCGTGATCCAGGACGCTGGGGCGTACTCTCCTCCTGCCGACTGTGTCCATTTGTGTTCAATTTCAGCAAAACCACACGGGATCGACCACGGCTCTCGGGGTTCAGGGGGGCGCGGTGAGGAGTGGTTCTGTTAGAACCCTGTGCGTCCTTCCTGATTCCACGTCTGCTCACGCGGTCCCAGGTGGACAGTGTGGACTCCGCCTCGGGTGTCCTCTTCCTGTGTCTGTGTGTTGGACGTGGTCACCCCGCAGCCTCTGGTTGACTGGCCCCTTCCACAGAAGCTTACTCGAGTCTCTAGGTTGGATGAGTGTGGCCTCATGGTGGCCAGGTGACGGCTGCCTTGCTCGCGGGATTGTGTTCTAGAGTGGGGGGTAGGAGAGAGAGAGGCCCGAGTTGATGGATGATAAATAAGGTGATTTCAGGTCACCCCGAGTTCCACAAGTTCATAAAGCAGGACAACACGTTGGAGGGCAGTCACCCTGGTCACTGCACCGCTCGCCGCAGGTGTGGCGGGCAGACCTTCTGGGGAGGCGCGCATCTGCACTGCCCTGGCTGTGGTCTGGATGCTCACGTGCAGTTCAGAAAGGGAAGGAGGCGGGGCCTCTGGGGGTGGTGAGGCCCTGGGCAGGAGCCCCCCGAGTGGACTCGGGGCTCCTGTGGAGGAGATGGAGGTGCCAAGTGCCCTCTGCCACGTGACAACAGAGCAAGGAACCCCCTCCGAGGGAGACCTGCCCAGCCTCGGCGTGGACTGGCACCCTCACCACGGACTTCACGGCCTCCAGACTGCAGGAAGAGGTTTCCGTTGTGTATAAGCTGCCCAGCCTCCAGTGTTTAGTCATAGCGTCCCAGCAGGCCCGCACACCCTAGATCACGAGGACGTCAGCTGTGCACGCTGTTTCCCCCAGGGCGCCCGATCCATCCCCTCCTTTAACAATCCCACGTTTTTAGGTCTCCCTCTCTATAAAAATCCTAGTGTCAGATCCGTTTTATAAGCCACTCGGAGGGAGTTTGCCTTGAACTGTTGCTAATCGTTGTATAGCTGCTCATTCACACTCCCTGTGGCCCCTACTGGTATTTCTGGTTTAAAGCCATTTCCTTTGTTTTCTGTCTTTTGCTAGGGTCATTGCTCCATATGTTCATCCTTTAAATTTATTAGCAAGATCTATCTCGTTAAAAACCATCTTGCTCCTGATTGTCTTCACCTTTATGAAATAGGTATTTAAAATTATATTTGCCTTGATATCAAAGTCAAAGGAGTAAATAGCTTCAACTTTCTAAAAGGAATTTTAGCTTTTATTTACTTTCTCTGTTCATTTCCCAGTGTCCGTCATGTATTGTTTTGTTTTTACAAATTGATTGAACTGGCTGCAGATTCACCTGCAGTCGTAGGAAACAATCTGGAAAGACCACCACCCCCACCACCCACTCCCCTCAGGGTTGCCTTTTGCAAAACCTTAGTTCAGATCCGGCGTCCCTTCTCTGAAAGGCTTGGGGCAGACGTGTTTTGGATTTCAGAGCTTTTCCAGATTTTACAATATCTGCAGTCACATGCTGAGATGCCCCGGGGTGACCAGCTCTGTCCCCAGTCCTCCGTCACTGACACACACCTCACTCAGGCTGAGGGTGAGTCCTTGCTCTGTTGACCCTGCACCTGCGTCTCACTGCAGCCCTCGCTGAATTCTCTGCTGTGGCTTCGTGTGACAGCTCAGGAGTTTCAGATGCGGGAGCTTTTAGGATTTGGGGTTTTGAGATTAAGGATACTCGACTTGTAACTGGGATTTTGTTATATTTTGGGGGCTGGATGTCAGACCCCAGGCCCCGCAGGTGTGGGCATGCCCTTGATCTGCACTCCCAGCCCCACTGCCTGTTTTATTTTGACACGGGGTCCCTAAGTTGCCCAGGGTGGCCTGGAGCTTGCCAGCCTCGTGCCTCAGCCTCCTGAATGGCATGGAGCTTGCCAGCCTCTTGCTCCTGAATGTCTGGGAGCAAGGGTGTGCACTACTGGTGATGGGCAGGACTTTGACAGTGATACACACTGCCTGTCCCCTTCCCCTGTCCCCTGACGGGTGCATCCTCACCGTGTTTGTGTGTGTGTGTGTGTGTGTGTGTGTGTGTGTGTGTGTGTGTCCCTCTGCACGTTTTGTCCCCTGTGTGGGCTTGGGTATCCATCCCCACAGTCAGGACACTGGGCCCTCCATCACTGCAGCCTCAGTTCTGCACCTGGCCTTTTAGGAGCTCCCCCCACCCCCAGCCCTGCTGCTGTCACCTCATTTCTGTCTTCCATTTCTCAAACTTTGTCACTTCAAAAATTCTGTATAAATGAACTCATACAGGAGGTGGGAGTGGGTTGGGGTGGGCCTCACCGCGTCTTCCTGTGCTTGAGATTTGCTGGGGTTCTGCTGACTGACTTCCTGCTGGGTGTGTCTGCACTTGGGTGGCTTGCCTTTCACGCGGGTTTTAGCAGAGCAGATTTTTTATTTTGATTGGGGTCCATTTATTACATCTTCCTATGATGGATTGTGTTTTTGGTGTTTTGGTGCCTAGATCGCGAAGATTTTTCTTTTCTAAAAGTTGTGTGGTTTTATAGTTCATTTTGAAATCCACGATCGGCATGTGCTGATGTTTTTTTTCTGTTTATTTTTTTTTTATTATTCACTTAATTTTGATCCACTGAACACAAATTTTTGATGAGGTGTGAGGTGAGGTCCAGGTTCTGGTTCCCTGTCTTTCTGTGGGTCTCCCTCTGGGGTCTCTGTTCAGCGAAAGTGCCGTTGCTCTACACCACATAGAATCAATTCCCCTCTCCTTAATTTTCTGAACGTTGATTTATTTTTTAATCGTTAATGGGTGTTGGATTTTGTCAACTGCTTTTTCTGGGTCAGTTGATAGGATCATACACTTTTTCATCTTTAATTTGTGGGTGCGGTGGGTTGCATTCACGGACTGACTGTTTGGGGTTTGTTTTTGACTTCTTTCTGCAGTGCTGGGATCAAGCCCGGCCTCGGCCTGCTGTGGGGCATCCCACCCGAGCTGCCCCCAGCCCCCCCGCCTGGCCTTGACCCTGAAGCCGCCCTGCCTCCTGCAGCGAGCGCGGCTGGTCGTGGTGTCTGGTCTTTGTTTACTGACGGACTCACTTTGCGAGTACTTGGTGAGGATTCTTACATCTAAGTTCATAAGAGGTGGGTCTGCAGCTTCCTCCTCTTCCCTTTTTGTTTGATCGGTCGGCTTCTGTTATCAGGTCTCATACAGTGAATCGGGAGGTACTCCTGTTTCTTCTATTTTATGGGTAAGAGTGTATAAGGTCGTGCCTGGGAGAAATCATACACAGTTGGTGTTCATTCCTATTTAAATGGTGGAATTCCTCTGCGAACTCTCTGGGCTGGAGATTTCCTCTGGGTGCCGGGAACTTTTAAATTATCAATTTAATTTCTTCACTGATCACAGGCGTGTTCAGACGGTGCGTTTGTCGGAGGATCTGCAGCCCCTCCCTGGTGCTAGTCTTAATGCCCCAGGAATTGGTCCTCCTGCATTGGTGACCTTCTGAGCAGTGTCCCCTTGTTGGTTCTCGGTGGTGTGGCCTGCGGGACACCCCGTTCCCCTCCTGGCATTGGCCATCCGCCTCCTGTGTCTGCGTTGCTCTGGCTCGAGGTCCGTGGGTCCTCTCTCCGTGGCTTTGGCTTCCTGTTTCCCTGCCCCTTCCTGCACCCGTCCCCTCGTTTCCCCTTATTTTCGTCCTCTGCCTGCTTGGAGCTGTCGCTCTTTCCACTCCCCTCTTGACCTTGTTTCCTGGGTAGAAACCTGGCTTATCGATCGATGCTGTGCTTTTGATTCCGTTCTCTGTTCGCTGTGAGGTTGTCCTGTGAACGCTGGATTTCTAAGTGCAGGTGACAGCTCCGTGAGCAGAGCAATGGCTCTGGTGTCCTTGTTATTGCTTTTTAATGTGACTCCATTATAGTTGGAGAGCACTCTGTGGTTTCAAGTTATAACTCTGCGGCTTGATCCCAGCGTGGCCTGTCGCGGTGAGTCTCCCACGGCATTGAAGTCGTGCCTGTGCCGTGGCAGCTGGGTGGGCGCTGGGCCCCGATCCTGCTGGCTGTGCATCTTGGGTCCCCCTCCTCCATGCTGACTTTCTCAGGTGGCTCGTCCTTTGCTCAGAGGCCAGGGCCTTAAGGTCCTCGGCTGTAACAGAAGTTCACCTGATTCCCTGCTAACGCTGTCCTTCTTGGTTTCACGTATTTTGAGGCTGCTTTTCGGCGTGTCCACACTTAAGGTCACGAGTGGCCTTTCTGGTGGTGGATCTGTTTACCATTGCATAATCTCTCTCTTCGCTTCTAGTGACTTTCTTTCTTGCACAGTCTATTTTATTGATTGATAATGTGCCCACTGCTGCTTCTTAAAGCTGATATATGGGCTGGGGATGGTGGCACAGCCGAGGAGGCTGAGGCAGGAGGATCGTGAGTTCAAGGCCAGCCTCAGCAACTGAGCCAGGCCCTAAGCAACTCAGTGAGACCCTGTTTCAAAGTAAAATATAAAAAGGGCTGGGGATGTGGCTGGGGGTTAATCCCTGGTACCAATGAATGAATGAAGTGAATGAATGAATGAATGGGGGCTGGGCTGGGGCTCATGGTGCGGCGCTTGTCTAACACATGTGAGGCCCTGGGTCCGGACCCTCAGCACCACGTGAAATAAATAACTAAATAAAGGTCTTTAAAACCCCGTCTGGAGGGCACGCCGCCTTCTGTCCGACCCGTGCGGCTGAGTTTGCAGCGAGCCTCTCCTCGGCAGCCCGCACCCGGCTCAGGCTCTGGTGCCCTCGGCCCACACTGCACCCTTGGGTCCTTGTCCGGGTGGGTTCCTTGGGGACTGCTGTTTCACACAGCATTCGGCTTGGCCCTCGGGTCCTGCTCATGTCCTCCTGCTTCCTTGTGGGCTGCCGAGTGGTGTCAGGGTCCACCTTGACTTTTGGGGTGTCTGGGTCTGTCTGGACGACTTCTAGAGTGGCAGCAGCTCGGGTCCCCAGCTACAGCGTGACGAGGGCGCCTCCTCCTGGCCCACCTGTCGTCCACCTGGGTTTGCCCGTCCCTCCAAAGCTCACGGGAGGCCCAGTGGCCATTGCAGCAGGCCTGGCGGGGCCTGCAGGAGACACCAGGGCGGTGGGTGGGGAGCGGGTCAGCGGTGGCAGGAGCGGGCTGACGATGGAGGTGGCGTGGCCAGCCTCTCCTCGGCCCTGCCGGGCAGCCCTGTGGTGGTGTGGCAGTGCCGCGGTGTGCTCCGCGAGGGGTCTCCTCCCGCCCAGCGCTGTGCTCTTGGACCTGCGGCCACGGGATGGAAGAAGCAAGCTCCGCCCTTCACAAAGGGCTCAGGAGTTCCCTAAGGGCGGCAGGAACGGGCGGGCGGTCCCCCTGCACAGGCGTGCTGAGTGCCCCTGCCCCGCCCGCGAGCTCCCAGCCAGCACCCTGAGGCCCCCGCAGCCTCTGGGGGCCTCCCACCTGCAGGGACAGAGGCTGCCCAGGCCACGCTGCCTGCCCAGTGGCCATCGTCCTCCTGGGCCCTGCGCTTCACAAGGTGGGGGCACTCTGGCCGCCAGGGAGGGAGAGAGCAGCTCTGTCCCTGCCGCAGGGTGGGGCACTGAGCCCTCTGTCACGGGCACGCCTGGCGTTACCCGGGCGCCCCCTCCATCAGGAAGGTGGGCTCCTGCAGGGCTCTGGGATGCAGGCGTGCCCCGCCCCGCGGGGGGGGGGGGGGGGCGGTGGCAGCATCCTGCCCTGTGCCATCCCCAGTGCCGGCTTTCAGACCTGCTGCCCTTGAGAATCTCCTGGTGGCTTCGTCACCGCAGCTCACGGGCCTGCTGGGGAGGAGCAGGCAGCCTCGGCCTCGCTGCCCGGCCTGACCAGTGGCCCCTTGATTATCCTCGGTTTCCAGGAGGTTCTGGTCTGTGTGTCTCGCTCCCTGGTCACTCTCAGGCCACCTCGGTCCTGGGCCCTGCGCTGTTCACCTGCCGGCCCTTCACAGTCCATCTCCGGTCAGCCGGGGTCTCCGCCCCTCACAGGTGGATGGGGTTTCTTTGCACCTCTGCAGGGTTTGGGCTGCCTTGGGCCCGTCCGTCCATCAAAGCCCGTGTGCTGGAAGCTTCCCTGGTACAGTACCGCCAGGAGATGGCCGGGCCTTTCAGAACTGAGCGCGCTGGGAGGTGGTGACGTCACCAAGGGCACAGCACCGCAAGGGGTGCAGGCTGGCCTTGCGGAGTCAGGCAGTCCGTGTCGGGACGGCGCAGGCCTGTCCCTGAACCTCTCCACCCTCCGATGTCACCAGGTGGCTGGCCCCTCCCCTTCTGCATGTGGCTGGCCCCCTGTCTGATCCCCCATCAGGACTGAGAGTGGCCAAGGGTGCCTTCACCAGAGCCCAGCCTGAAGAGGACTCTTGGCTTTGAACTTACACCCTCCAAAATGGTGACCTAAAGTAACCTTTTTTCTTTACAAAGAACCTACCCTCAGGTATTTTGCTAGTATTTTGTATTATTTTGCTGAAGACAAAATAATGCAAAGTCCTTTGCAGATTTGAAAACATGATTAACTCTGCTATTGAAATCGTGGTTGAGTAGAGTTCTTGGGTCAGAAAATTTTAACTTCGACATCTTATGATCCAATGTTCGTCTTCATTTTTATTAACACATTGATTGTGCTCGTGGCCCCCGTGTGATACCCCCATCCATGGGCAGAGCATGTCCCATCACAGCCCGCCTCCCTTTCCACTCCCCTCCCCTCCCGCAGCCTGCAGCCTCCCCATTCCTTAGCCCTGTTCTGCTTTCAGGGGAGCTTTTTTAGCTTCCACATGAGAAGAAGAGCGTGACCTTGTCTTTCTGTGTCTGACGTGTGTCAAAACGATGTCCTCCACTTCCATCCACTGTGCTGCAAGAGACAGGACTCCGTTCTTCTTCGTGGCTGAATAATACTCCCTTGGGTTTGTTGGCCACATTCCTGTCCCAGCGAGTGTGAGTAATGCCGCAGCGGGCACACCCACTGCGTTTCCTTTGGAAGTGTGACCAGAGCGGGGGCTGGATCACACGCTGGAGCCCACGTTTTCCACAGTAGAGATGCTTCATCTTGATTCATCTTTTGGATATTCATAAGGCACTTTAGTTTAATTAAAACCTTCATCTGGAAGCTCGCCTCGTTCTGTTTGGAATGCCGTCTCTCCAAGTGCTGAAGCGGCAGTGACAGGCCCTCCCATGGGTGCAGTTGGCCCTCTGAAGCCACCACTCGGATCCGTGGTGTCAGCCCCACAGCAAACCAAACAGTGTCTGAAACTCAGCGGCTCTACCGGGTGTGCGTGGACCCTCTTCTCTGCCCCCAAACGGTGCCACGTAGCGGCTCTCCGCGTTCATCTGCGTCGTGTGGGCCCTGATCACCATCCAGAGAGGTTCACGGAGCAGGTGGCCACACTCACAGGCAGGGACACTCCCTGCTGGGCCTCCGTGGCTGGGCCTCCTGGGCCTCCTGGAGCCCACCCCGAGGACGCTGCTGGGGCCTGTGTTGCTGTCCTCTGGTCTCCCCAGGCGCTGCCTGGACAGAGGCCGCACCCCAGGCGCAGCCCCATCCTCTGCCACCCTCTGCAGCTCCTGTCATTGTCCTCTGAGTCCCTTCTCCCTGCTCCTGCTCTTCCCTTGCCCTGCTCCCCTCCCGGGTGACGGGGGTCCCAGGCTGCGCTCTCTCTACCTGTGGAATCCCGACCCCGTTCAGTCTCCTCCACACGATCTTGAAGAATCCCAAGCAGCGGCTCCACTCTAGCCTCCTGCTCCCGCTGCATGCGCTCCCCCTACGAGAGCTCAGTGCCTGTCGGGGTTTAGACGTGAGGAGGCCCCTGGCTCGTGGGGGCGACGGTGCAGGGACGTGTGGGGTGAGACCATGGGCTGGGGGCCCTGACTTCATCAGAGCCCTTTCCCCTGGTGGACGGCCTGGCCGGTGGCTGCAGGCAGGGCTGCGGCTGGAGGAGGTCCCGGGAATGCGCCTTGGGGTCCTGCTTTCCCTGGTGAGGCAGCTCTCCGCCTCCTGGTGCCGAGTCCTGAGCTGCTGTCCCCCATGCCCTCCCGCGGCGATGTCCTGCCTCACTTGGGGCCAGACCATGGCGTCGGCCGTCTGTGGACTGAACCTCTGAAACCGTGAGCCCTAAACCAGCGTTTCCTCCTCTACCTGTCCCGTCAGGTCCCTTGGTCGCTTGGTCACTGATGAGACATGGTGACTCTGCTTTGCTCTTGGCTGAGTCTCCCGACACCCTCTCTGTCCCAGGTCACTCCCTCCTCCTGTGGCTTTTCCTCCTGCTGCCCCACAGTGGACGGGTCCCCTGGACTTTTAGAAGACACTAGACCGAGGGTCCTCAAGTGTCCCTTGGTCTGTGGCCAGTGCTTCTCAGAGTTCCCGCTGCCCTCAGCAGGGCGACGTCCACTCTCCAGCTGTTCATCAAGGTGTCCCGAGCTCCACGCTGACTTCCTCCACCTCCCGGCGCCCTGGGAGTCCACGAGGCCCCCAGGCTGCCATTGAACACGGCTTCTCCAGGCTGGGTTTTCCGTCCTGTGGTTTAGAGGTCACACTCGGTGGCTTCGACCATCTCCACGCCCAGGAACGGGCATCAGTGGAAGTGCCTCCCAGACTCCGGGCTGTGGTGTTCTCCGCTCTTCAGTTCACAGAAGGTTCCTTAAAAAAACGTCTGAGTTCTGGGAAATCAACCAGGGAAGCTAGTCTGACTGCAGCCAGCCCCTTCCCAGTGGGGTCCGGGGAAGCTCCAGCGAGGCCGTGTGGAGCGCCAGAAGGAAGCTCAGTGCCTTCAAGGGAAGCAGTCTCACTCCCAGCGCTGCCTCTTTGCTGTGTGACTGTAAGCCCTTACTGTGCCTCTCTGAGCCTCGAATTCTTCAGCTCTGCTGGGGAGAAGCATGTGAGAAGGTCGTAGTGAACGGGGACGACGGGGTGTCCTGGGAGAGGGCTTGGCTCACACACGCTGTGTCCGTCCCTCCCCCTCCTGCTCCCGAGTGCTGCGCTGTGTGCTGACAGTGGCCTTCTCAGCCCGTGGCTCCTGGTTCCAGAGAGGTCCGGCCTCTGGGGACCACGGGCAGTTTCTTGCCTGTGGGCAAGGAGTGCTCTTCCCAGATGGCAGCGTGTGTCTGTCACTGCCTCCAAGGACAGTGATGTGGCAGCGTCTGCCCTCCACCTCCTCAGTGCTGGGCACCAGCAGTGAGGGGAGGGGAGAGGCTGGGCCTCGCCCTGGGGTCTGCGGGCGTGGGGTGCAGAGCGCAGGAAGCCAGGGAGGCTGGCCTCCTCTGCTCACCCGAAGCTGCCCTTTCCACTCCTGGGAGGGGTCAAGGACGGGGTCACAGGTGCCTCCTGGGCCCGGGGAACCTGCAGACGCCCCTGCTCTTGGTTCCCTCGCCCTCCCGCCCTCCCTCGTTTCTGAGCTGGGATGGTGAGTCGCCTGCCCCAGGGGAGGAGCCGTGGGGAGCCTTGGGCTACTTCCTGACTCGTGGTGAGCAGGCAGGTGTCTCTGCAGCGTTGACGTGACCACGGTGAGGAGAAGGGCGGCCATCACCGTCACCATCGTCGGCTCCTGCTGCAGACGGTGCGGGCATCTGCTGTCCCGGCAGGGCCCGAGTTCTGCCCTGACAGGGCCCCCTCCCCGCCCTGAGCCTACCCCCCGCCTCCCTGGGCTCTGCACCCCTGCCCGCCGCCCAGCGGGGGCCCGTCCTTACCTACATCTTGCCCCTCAGAGTCACCTTCTCCATTCCGAGCCACAGATGCCAGCGCTGAGGAGGTGGAGGGTGGACGCCGCGTCCTTGGAGGCAGCAGAAAGGGGACCAGCGGCCATCTGGGGAGGGTGGGCTTCTCTGCCCCCGGGGAGGGGAGGGAAGTGCCCGGTGAGCCCTTAAGGCCGAGGCTCTGCTGAGCTCCTTCCAAGACCCCGCTCTCCTCAGGACGGAGTCCAGACCAAACCCTTCGGACCTGCCTCTCCGTCCTGGCCCAGCACAGCCTCAGAGCACCCCACAATCTGTAGGCGCCACCTGGCCCCGGCGACGCCCAGGCCTGGCACCGCGCACCTCCCAGGGCCTCACCCCTGCCTGGGCCCTGAGCTGGGTGCCCCCTGCTCCTGGGCTGCCCCTGTTCTAGCTCAGCCTCCAGCCAGGTGACAGTTGTCCTTTGTGATGCGGAGATGTCACACCCTCTCAGTGTTCCCTGTTTGCATTGCGACTCCCAAGGAGCGCTCTCTCGAATCTCCCAGTGAATCACGTTTATCTTCTGGGGTGCAGGGGTCCTGGAGGAGAGCCCCCAGAGCTGACGCCCCTCTGACCTTGACCCAGCCTCTCACTCTCCTGGGCTGGATTCCCACCATTTTCTTGGCCTTCTCGTCACAGGTCAGAGGAGCCACAGCAGGTCCCAGTCTGCCTTCTCCTGCCTCCCCTCCGCAGCCGCAGCCCTGCTGAGCTCCCCCTCTTCCATGGCACCTCGCCTCCTGGGGGTTTTGCCTGAGCTCACTTCTCTATGGAGGCAGCGTGTGCTTTGTTTGAATTCTTTGCAGGGAACTGTTCCTTTGATTGATCTTTTTATACTTAATAACTTAGAGACTTTTTCTTAGGTTAGCTGGAGATTAGTCTGCTTTCTAAACCTTTGGGTTTGGTTTATCATCTCCACTGTTTTTAGATCATTTTTATTAATGTTTTCTCTTTAACAGATCCTATTCTGTGTATTCGTACAGTTCTGTGTATTCGTACTTGGGTTTGTCTTCCTAAGCAGCCCATAGCTGGATTTTAAGCCATCCCGTTAATGGCTCCCCCACCCCTGTGGGCGTTAGAGACCCCGGGCCGGATCCGCCCTCCCTCAGGTTGGGCTCTGCTCACCACTCACCCCTGCCAGGCGCTCTTACCTGCTGCGTGGATTCACTGTCCCCCACCCCTTCTTCTTTCCGGGGCTGCAGGCTATGAATTATGTTTCTGTTAAGTATATTTATTCTCTTCTTCTGTGCAGTTCACAGTTATTCAGCGTCTCTGTGACCACCACCAAGTCCCTCATGTCCTGGACTATCCAGAACTTTGGTGCCAGTACCTCGGAGACAGTGAGGTGGCTGGCCGGCGTGGCCAGGCCCGGGTGCGAGCCACATCTGCTTCCTCTGGCCTCCCTCCAGCCAGCTCCGCAGCGCCCGCAGGGGTGGAGGGAACCGCATGCCATTCTGTGCGCAGGGAGCCTGCCTGGCTTAGGGGAGGAGCCAGGCCCCATCCGCAGGGCGCCACGTCGACAGGGCAGCTCCTGCCTCCTCCGCTGTGTCTGGCCCACGGCCAGAGGGCCTGGGTTCCCAGCGTCTGCCCTGCATTCGGGCTGCTCTCTTGCCTGCGGTGTGACTGGCTCGTTCTTTGCTGGGCTGTTCCATGTTTGTGTTGCACGGTGGGTCGGGGTTCCGGGCACGCCCTCCTAGCGCCGGCTGCGGGTGCACCTGTGCATGGGAACCTCTTCCTGCGTTTGGATGCTCCTGTGGTGGGCACTGTGCGGGCTTTAACGCAGGGTCGGGAGTTCGGGGGGGGCCTGAGGTTTCACACCACTTGCGGGTAAGGTGCAAGTCGGCCACAGCAGGCAGACACGAGGCCTTGGACGACAGCCCAGAACCTTCCGGAACACCCCTGTGCTGCAGAGGCACATGGGAGACGGGTGTGGATCCTGACGGGAAGACTAACGGGTGGCCGAGGGGAGCGGGACACTCTCGCCGATTCCTGGGTTGGATTTAAGCTTCATTCTCCTTCATGTCTGAGGCGGAGATGCCCCAACCAGAATAGCCAGGGTCAAACTGGTGGCAGAGCGGGGGGGGCAGGAAGCTGGTGGCCTCTGTCCTGGAGTGACCCGGCCAAGGCCCTCCTGGGCAGCGGGTGCTAGTGGGTGGCCCAGAGTGGAGCATCTGTGCCCAGAGGGGAGCATCCGTGCACAGCCCCTGCCTTTCTGAGGCGGGAAGTCAAGCCCAGTGGGTTGGGTTCGCGGAGGCCGCAGCAGGCTGGTGGGCTTTGGCCAGGCTCCTGGCAGGAACGACCCCTTCCAGACAGAAGGTTAATGAGGGCAGAGAGCAGCCCACCTGGGGAGCCTCCCAGCCACCTGCTGAGCTGCTCCCGCCAGTCCTGACCCGAAGCAGAATCGCTGCCATCCAGGGCCGATGCCCAGCCTGAGCGGAGCACCAGGTGGTGACCATCTCTGCATCCCCCAGTGCCAGGTCACTCCTTCCAGCTGCCTTGGGCCAGGCAGGAGGGACAGCTGCTGCTTGTTACAGCTGGCCACTGGCCCTGTGGCCGGCTGGGCTGCCCACCAGGCCCACCTGCTCTCATGAGCTCAGCCAGGTCACGTGGAACTGCAAAGCTCAGGACCGTCCACCCCTGCTCCTGGGGCCGCTAGGGACACAGGATCAGTAACACAGTAGCAGAAGAAAAGGCTCCCGGGCAGTGGGAGCCCTAGAGCCTGGCTGCAGGCTCCTTCCCGGGAGAGTGAGACCAGGGTGTCTAACCACAGGGCTTACCAGCCCTGCCCACGTCCACCGACACCGTCTCCGGGTTGGCTGCGTGTTTCCTTGAACCCCATCTGTCCAGACGGCTTAGGCAGGGCCAGCCTGGACCAGAGAATGTCTCATTATTCAGGCATTGTCGAGAAGCGGGGTTCGATCACGTGACCCCCAGGTCCCCGTGTGTCTGAGGTGATTGGAACTAACTGCTACTTTTACGAAGTGTTGGTAAATGGAAGCTCGGAGACGCGGGTGACTAGCAACCTTTGTACCCTAATTAAGCCGCCGAAGCCCCTTGCAGTTCCTTTCTCTCGGTTCCTTAAACGTGGCTGTGTGATTCTCTTTACCCTGCTCGTTTGCCCAGGCGGCTTGGGGTTTTTTTCCTTCAGTGATAATGAAGATGAAGACTTGGGCCCTCGTTGCATGAAATTATCATACATTTTAACTTTGCCAAAATTTTTAATGAGCATGTGTAGTTTGTGAGTGCATCTCTGGTTTCCAAAGCCCCCGTCTCCAGCAAGCAGGAGGCGCGTCATTCTGCTGTAACTGCAGGGGGTGACATGGGCACTGGCTCACGGCCCTGGGCCCACTGGCGTGTCCGTCGTCTCTGTGGCGTCACTAACCAAAGCAGGGATCCCTGGAGCCAGGCTGCGCGTCAGGAGGAGACCTGCAGTGCGAGGCGGGTTCTGTGAGGTGTGCTGAGCACCTTCCTGTGTCAGGGGCTCAGAGACCATGGACTCGAACATGCAGCCTCTGCTCAGTGGGCTGGGGTGGAGTGGGGGCTGCAGAAGCCCCTCCTGCCTGGCTGGACACTCCTGGGGCTCTGGGCAGTGCTCCAGTCCCTCTGTCCCCTGGCTACCGTCTGACTGCTGTGAGCCGCAGAGTCTGGGAGCACACAGACGACCAGAAGAGATGGCCTTCTGCACATGGGTCTGCAGGTCAGCTGCTGCTGGTCACAGCCAAGGCCGCTGGTGCTCGATGGCTGCACAGGAATCCAATCAGGGAAGCGGAAACACGCATCCATCCCTGCCAGGCACACGTGCGGTGAGCCCAGGTCAGAAGCCGTGTGGTGACCCCGGAGAGCGGCTCCTTAAAACCCACCCTTCCCTCAGCCAGAAATCGACTGCTCTCCCCACACCTTCCCGGGCTGTTGAGCGGCTCTGCCTGATGTCATCCATCACTGTGGGAAGGAAAGTAGGTCAAAAGACAAATGCAGGTAAGCAAAGCAAGACGAGGCCAGGGGAGACGAGGGGCCCGGCCCAGGCAGCTCCCAGAGCCCACGTCCTCGCGCGGGCTGGCCCTGCTCAGCCAGGCGACCAGCTGACCGTGCTGGACAGGTTGTGGCTCTTCATGGTGCTTGGACACTCCTCCTGGGGCTCCACGGGAGGGGACGCTGGAGGATGCACTCGGGGACTTCTTCTCCACGACTCGCCCTTCGGGAGGAGGTCAGCTTGTCCTTGTGTGCAGGCGGTGTGAATCCAGTGCAGAAAACCCGGGAGGTGCCCCCGGAAGACTCAGGACGGACGACAAACTCAGGGAAGTCGCGGGTGCAGCGTCCATGGCAAAAGGACCAGCGCTTTCATACCCCAGGGACAGATTTGCTACAGAAGTCCTGAGAGCAGTGCTCTTCACGGTGTCCTGAGAAGTACGGGAAGCACCTAGGGTCAGATCTCAGTGCGGAGGGAGTGACCTCCATGAGGAGAACTGAAGGCACCTGGAAAGAAATCAGAGAGGACAGGAAACCTCAGAAAGGCCTCCCAGTGGATGGACCAGAAGACTTAGTACGGTTAAGAGGCCCATGCCACCCAGCGACTCGCAGGCTCAATGCAAATGCCACCAAAATGCCCACAGTGTTCTTCACAGAAACACAAACACACGATCCCAGGGTTTGTGTAGAAGCACAAGGGCCCCGAGCAGCTGGAGCACCTAGAGCAGAAACAATAAGCCTCACGGTGCCCGATGCGCTGCAGGGCCACAGTGACCCGGGCAGCCTGGAGACCACAGGGGACCAACAGGCAGGACAGAAACCCCAGGACAAACCCCACATCTGCAGCCACCCAGACTTGATGGGGCCCAGAAGGACGGGCTCTGGGATGGACCCCGAGTGCTGGGAAGCTGGGTTCCATGTGCAGAGGGTGGGGGTTTGGCCCCGCTCACACCGCGCACAAAAATCAGCCCAAAGTGGGTCACAGACAAATGCAAGACCTGGGGCCAAGAAACCACAGCAAGAAGATGTCAGGAAATGTTTCAGGACGCTGGCGGGGCCATGGATTTTTGGATGCAAGAAACAGAAGCAAAATAAATAAAAGGTTCATACCAAACTAAGACGCTTCTGCCCAGCAAAGGGACGAAGGGTCGACGCAGCAGAGAGGCAAGCTCATTCGGAATGGGAGAAAGTGTCTGCAAAGTGTCCACCAAGGGTTGTGTCCCCAATGCTCTCTGGCTGGACATCCTCTGGTAGGAACTCGGAAAACTCAACAGCACTGGAAAACACAGGTGATCGGTGTTAGAGTGAGCAGACGATCTGAATAGACGCGTCTCTGGCAATAGAAGGAGAAATGGCCGGCAAGCGTGTGAAGAACCCTCATTGGCAGGGGCCTTCGGGGAAGTGTAGTGAGGTGCATCTCTGCCCAGTCAGAGTGGCCTCGAAAAATGCTGAATAAATCCTTGACAGAGGCGGGTGAGGACATGGAGGAAAGGGAGCCCACACACTGCAATGGGAGTTCGGGGACACCGTACAGTTTCCTCAGAAAACCAAAACGAGGTCTACCCTCTGACCCAGCAAGCATACCAGGGGCCCTGGAGCCACGGGAAATGAAATCAGCACCTCGGATACCTGTTCTCACCCCAGGTTTATGGCAGCACCACTCCTAGTCGCTGAGATACAAATCAACTTCAGTGTGCATCACAGGTGAAGGGAAGAAGAAGGTTCTGTGTGTATGCACAATGGAATACTCTTCAGCCATCAAAAAGAATGAAATTCTGTTGTTTGCAGCAAGTGATGGAGCTGGAGGACATTGCATTAAGTGAGATAAGCCAGAAACAAAGGAGCAAATAGTTCCCTCTCTTCTGTGGAAGCTGGAAAGGTTTATCTCAAAGTGCGAGAGAGTAGAATCATCACTGCTGGAAGGTAGGGAGGGTTGAGGAGGGGAGGTAGAAGGCGGACCCCAGGTACCGAAAGCATTCAGGTAGAAGAACACGCTCCAGGTTGTACAGCGCGGATGGTGACCGTCACGCACAATGACTCTTAGGTTTTATGACGAGGGAGAGGCTGCAGGGCTCTGAGCACAGTGGAATGATGAGATGGGGTTGTGATCCCGTTTGATCACACACCTGCGTGCATCTGTCGAGACCCACGGTTCCTCATGAGTGACGTACAATTGCTGCGTTAATGAAACACCGCTCAGTTCGCCTCTGTACTTGTGCAGTTCTGTGAATTTTGATAAACTTACACTCAGAACCCCCGCCGAGAGAGATGTAGACTAGCTTTGTCATCCCCGAGTTCCTGTGTCCCTGGGACTAGTGCCCCCGCCCCAGAAGCTGCTGCCCTGACCCCCTGCAGCTGGCCTTCCCCACAGTGAGGAGCGAGCAGAGTCCCGTGAAGCCCTCGTGGTCTGGTCGCAGCTTCTGAGCTCATCCCTGCTGGGTGTGGTGAGTGTGCCATTGCTCCTCGGGGTTTTCCGGGGTCCTCGTTGCTCCTCAGGGTTCTCCAGAGTCCTCGTTGCTCCTTGGGGTTCT